>OW121792.1:10359100-10691719 GCA_933228885.1 Leistus spinibarbis | reverse complement strand
ATATATATATATATATATATATATATATATATATATATATATATATATATATATATATATATATATATATATATATATATATATATATATATATATATATATATATATATATATATATATATATATATATATATATATATATATATATATATATATATATATATATATATATATATATATATATATATATATATATATATATATATATATATATATATATATATATATATATATATATATATATATATATATATATATATATATATATATATATATATATATATATATATATATATATATATATATATATATATATATATATATATATATATATATATATATATATATATATATATATATACAGTAAAATGTTTTTCTGCAAAATCACTATAATTGTTATTGGAGTCTAGAATGCCATTAACAATTATAGTAAAAATACATACTTATGTAAAACTACATACGTTCAGTAAAATCTCATATCAATCATTTACATATTTTTCAAATACATATTTCAGTAAATTTTTACATATACTTGTGAATTTATCAATAATCTGCTATGGAAAAATACACACTGCTTTTGTATAATGTTACATAAGCAATTTGTAAATATATATATAATTATGTGTAAAAAATTACATAGCTGTTCTAGCATCGTTCTATACATTATTTAGAATATTACAGAAGGTGTAGGTCATATTCCATAAATATTTGACAATTAACCATTCTTAATATTACATAAATGCTCTGATATTTACATAAATGTATACTTACCATACGAAATTGGAAAGGAAAAGTTAACCCGTCAGCACTCACGTTATGAGCATTTTGCTCACGCTCGATTTAAAATGTCAATAACTTTATTTTTTTAATGGAATGGGAAGTTGAAACTTTTTCTATCTTCAAATAATATTATCTATTTTGAAATTATAAATTTCCCAAATCCAACAATTCTAAGTAAAGCTGAAAAAAAAATTATTATTTTCATGCATTTCGGAAATTGTGAGCATTTCTCTCATCACGAGAGTAAACGTGTATGCATGAAAAATTTACTTTCGGTAGCGGTCGGGCTTGATCGTGCATCTTCGTTTGCCTCCGGATGTTCGGCTACATTCGCTTTAGCGCATTAGTTTCAAAACTCATCCGTTACAAGTGCAATATACATTGTATGGACTGGAAAACTAAATTAAAAAAACACGACGAGGATTGTCAATTCAACTAGCTTTATGTGTTAAATTATTTTATAAAAATTACATTTAATTTTAATATTTAAAATGAATAAATAAAATTTTAAATACAAATAAACTGACTCCAATTAATAATCTGGGTTATGATTAAAAGAAATTTTAATTATTGCCTTCTACAATATTTTACCTTTTGAAGATCACATAATAATCAGATAAGTATAATATTTTGAATTTGTTAATCATACATTAAAAAAAAACTATCTAAAAATATGTTGAGGTTATGATTTATAAATTTAAATAAAAACTAAGCGCGCGAGATATTCGACGCATGCGTACAGAGCGTGAGCAAATCTCTCATCACGCAAGTAAAGATCACCGAAAAGTTCACGTGAGTTCTGACGGGTTAAAGGTTATACATAATAAAACAAAATTTTCATTTGAAATATATATTATATTATAACAATATTTGGTTTTTTATAAAAGCACTTTTTGGCGCATTTAGCGTCATACATAGCTCATTTAGTCCTAAAATTTTATTTAACACTTGTGTATGCTTCTTTTTACTAACAGAAATATACTTCAAAATGGCAAGAAAATTATAAATATTCTGATATAATTTATAACATAAAATTAAGATCATTTGAAAATAAATAACTTTCATAAATATTCAATATTTCAATAAATACCTTTGAATAAATTCAAAAGTAAGTGATAAATTATTAGGATATTTAAGATTTAATACGTAATATTAAGAATACATACCAGTAAACGCACTAATCATACTATCATATCCGTGATATATAATTGCTTTTCTATGCAGATGTAGAATATGGAATCTAAGAATTAAATTAGATTTTAGAGAGAAACATAAGACAATACAATAATTTTTTAGTGCATTGTACTCAGCACTGTGATTCAAAATGCATGGTGTTACAATTTTGATATTTTTACACGTGTCATCTTTGGGTTGTACCTTTCTATAATGATATTAAAATATGTTTTAAAAAATAGATATATGCTTTAATTTTAATTTAGAACTTACATCCAGTAGAATTATCAACGAATTTAAATTATCCTTGAAATGGTTGGTGAGTGCGTTCAAAAATGTTAAAAGTCATACTTCTCGTGCACAACTAGACAATTACGTTCTACCATTGAATATGTTACACTGTTTGACAAGAACCACATGCTGATCACCACACGGTGTGCGAAGACTACGCTCAATATCCACAACATTCAAAAATGATACACGACATCTGATTGGTGGAGACTGCCGACAAAGAATGTAATTTACACAGCATTATGTAAAATTACACATTCTTTGTCTTTGTTATTTATAAAACAAATTCATTAGCGTTGTACACGTTACGAGTGGGGGTCAAAGTGGGGACCAGAAATGAACGAGAATGCGTTCATGGCGCAGCAAGGTGTGTCTTATATTCCGGACTCGTCCGAGCACTGGCTACCGAACAAAACTCGGAGCGCTGACCGATAACAATTCGCTGACCGTGCGTACGCGGATGCTTGACTATTTCGCTTCGTTACAGCGCAAGCAATTGTAATTAAAGACAACAAATTTTTATATAGATGTATAATGTATTTAGCTCGTCGTACGAAGTACAAAAGAGCTAAAGAAATGTCTGTAGTATGTTCAGATCAAAAAAATTCCTTACCAAAATGAGTTTGTCTTGTCACCCAAAATCCAAAAATTTATATTACTTATATACTTGGATTTAGTCGTTGCTCGTAAGACCAAATATATGCTTTCTACTCCTTTGAAGCTACCGGAGCGATTCACACCAAATTTGCTACAGTTCAAATCTAATCGCTCGTATATTTCCCAAGTTATTGGGCCCCAAAATTTGGAGCCACCTTCAATAAATTAAATAATTAAAACACCCAAAAATTCTACAAGAAATTATAAGATATATTATATCTAAAACATTTTTTATAAATTGCTAACCAAGAGGTCATATTAATTAAAAACAATTATTTTTAAATTTAAAAAGTCCGCTGCTCACATCGCATATATTACTTATAATTGACTAGCCGGTAATGACATATTTTGTTCAAAAATTTTTAATGTATGCATTTTTTAAGTTATTATTATTATCAGTTTTTAACATGTCCTAACCAATTACCTACGATTGCTAGTATGCAGCGGCGTCACCAATAAAATTTGAATTTGCATTTAAATTTGATAATTTCGAGTGATTATTTAATGTATGCAAAGTGGTCTCTGTTAAATACTGAACATGTGGATCACGAAAAATGACTTTGCATACAATCGTGGCGTGCACATGCGCCGCGATCATTTTTTAAACATGCACTTTTATTTATAATAACTCGGAACAATTATTTAATGTATGCAATTGGACTATGTGAAAGTTATTGTGTAATTATGAACAAAAATAAAGTTGCATACATTTTAGAAGTGTTTAAAATATTTTCATACGCTGAAAATAATGCAAAATAATCGATACACTTAAGACAATTATTTAACGTATGATATTTTGTCTTTCGTGAAATAATGATAAAATATCACCATTTAGCGACTTCCGATTCCGACGTGTACAACGCACCGATGCGTCCAACTCGCCTTATGGGTAATACAAGCGATGCGAGCAGCTGTTTTTAATTGATTCACCGTTTTTGTTAACAATTTGAAAAATTTTTATGAATATAGTCTTACAACTTTTTATAGAATATTTTGATAAAAAAGAAAACTTAAGTGCATATTCAAAATTCAAAATTATAATATTTAATAATTTCTTACGGGCTTTAGGTTAATAATATTAAAAATCTTGTTGATATAAAATATCTTAGATTTTTTTGTAAAATTTTTGAGAGTTCTAATTATTTTTATAAGGGTAGTATTAAGGGGGACAACACATTTTGGGGCCCTATAACTCAGGAAGTATACAGGCGATTGAATTTAAACTGCGAGCGGATTCAAATGGGATATTTAATATTATGTGTACCAAATTTGGTGTGAATCGTTGCGGTGCCTTCAGAAGAGAAGAGGGCATAAATTTGGTCCAACAAGCGACGACTTACATCCAAGTATATAAGTTATATATATTTTTGGATTCAGGGCGACGAAACTTTTTGCTAATGAATTTATTTGATCCGAGAATGCTACAGACACACAACCGAATGCAATAGCTTCTTCTGTAATTCGTACGGCGAGCTGAAAATGAAAGAAAGAAAAACTGGGGTATATTTTCAATACTACGATGATGCTAACAATTTTTTATTGAAATATATTTTTAAATTCACATAATAATACCAAGAAAGAATAAATAGAAAAAGAAATTCGAATATTAATAATCGGATGATATTTGTCGAAAATAAACTTTTGAATTGTCAATTTAAGCACACGATCTTGAAAATATTTATTTCTCATTTTCGTTAAATATTATCCGATTTTTTTAATTCAAATTTTGTTGTCAAGTATTATTTAATTTGTAAATTAAATAATAGTATTAATTGTTTATTTAGTTATCAAAAAATAAGAAATTATCATCTTCCCAGGTATAGAACCCTTACAGTAAATAATATCGTAAAACCGAGATAATTGTATTGGAAGACGTGGCAACATTGTACAAAATTCTCCATAAGATTAACATTGCTACGCCTTCCACACTGCCATTTCAACCTGAGACGTACAATAGTAATAGTTTTCATGATCTAATATTAATTTTCAATCATGATTTCAAAAGGTGTAGACAACGAAAGTTATTCAGAATCCGATGATAGCGACGATAGTAGTGACGATGTCGATGACTACGATTATGACGATGTCGATGACGACGATATCAATAATGTCGTTAGTAATGACGATGATAATATTTAGTTTTTAGAAAGCAATATCTACTATTTTAAACAAAAAAGATTATAAAGTAATAAAATAAGTGAGAAAGATTTGCGTCGGCACTAGTTGAAACATGTTTATATTGTAATAATAGAACACTCGGTATATTTCAATTAATTTATTATTGCATAAATATATATTTCGGTTTTAACACCATCATCAGTATATATACTGATGATGGTGTTAAAACCGAAATATATATATTTATGCAATAATTAATTAATTGAAATATACCGAGTGTTCTATTATTACAAAATAAAATAAGTATTGTTATAATTGATAAAATTATTTAGAAAAATGTTTTATTTTTCAATTTCTATTTAAAAATTTGTGATTACATAGATTTATTTAATAAGAATTATAACTAAATCGATTAATTTTCGAACAAGATTGTTAAGACCTTAAATTTGAACTTATATCGTATAGAAAATAACCTCATATTTAAAAAAATCAAAAATGAGTATATTAGCACAAACAAATAGGAAGAGTTAAATGCTTCTTTTTCTCTATTTTGAAAATTACAAGAATAAGAGATAAATTGATTCCAATAGAAGTTGCAAATATTATAATTTTTTATCAATTTTGTTTAAAAATAATTCTCATAAAACGTAACATTTACAGGAAAATTTTAAATGAGTAAATTGTACGTTGTATTCATTGGATATCAGGTTTACTAAATGGTTATATCATAATCGCCATCTCAACTAGAATGAATGTCAACATTTATAAACAGCTACAGTATTAAGAAAATATGGATGGGATTCCTCTCTCTCTCTCTCTTTCTGTTGAAATAATATAAATATGGCTCAAAATATGTACCGTAAAGCGGTGACACATTGAACTATAAACAAAATGACGCGAAAGTTAGTTTAGTGCTATAACTTCTTTAATAGATGAAGTATCTTTAATTCTAAAATACAACATTGTAGCTTTGTATGTCGTAATGAATATGTAAAAAGAAAAAAGTCACTTGTAACACCGCCAAAAAGTACAGAAAAATAAAAAGGATCTTTATGGAAATTGCGAACAACATAGATCTCTAAATTTTACTTTGCCAACTATCAACAGTAGAAGGATTAATATTATAAATTGTTAAAATGTATAGCTAAAATCCTTTATCATTATACTTTATGAACATCTGCATTACACATTAAGTTTGATTTAGTAAGATTTTTTTTGTAAATTGTTGAAAATTATTTGTCGTGATGGGGTGAAATTGAACAATTAAACAATCTGACAATCGAGTTTGCACTTTTCTTGAATTATAACAATATATGCAACCATCTAGTACATATAAGTAATTTGCAGTTGCTTCGTTAATAGTGTTTATATTACCTATTATAATTAAAAGAAATTATACCTAATGATCCATTAAAACTGTGATTTTAAAATGCGGGTAAACAAGAAGAAATTATATCAAGTGTAACAGATAGTGATATAGAAAAACGTTTATCATTTCCTGCCATTGATAAACGTGAACAACTTTGCTTTGCAGTGTCTTTTTCAAGTTAATAATATTTGGTTGTCTCTTCATTTTTGATGTATTTTTATAATTTAAGTTCGTTAATAAAACTGCTAATGAATTTTCTTATTAGTAATTATATGTATTTATTTAAATCCTCAATTATTATTACCTACTGTAATATTGTTAACAAGGCACATTTTGTAATAATAAAAATATCTGGAGTGGCCTGCACTCAACTTTCTTTTACGTAGTTTTCAATAGATAGATATTAATATACACATATATATATATATATATATATATATATATATATATATATATATATATATATATATATATATATATATATATATATATATGTATATTAATATCTATCTATTGAAAACTACGTAAAAGAAAGTTGAGTGCAGGCCACTCCAGATATTTTTATTATAAAAATTGGTATAATTATCCAGTTATTTTCATTAATTTATATATATATATATATATATATATATATATATATATATATATATAAATTAATGAAAATAACTGGATAATTATACCAATTTATAATGGATCAGAATTTGAAGTACTTATCGTATTCACTCTTAAACAGTCAAACTCTGAAATTGTTAATTAATTATTTTAGCAAATATATAAAATAAATTGATTCTACAATAATTTACCTGATACAATGTATTCTAATAAGAAATCAATATTTTAAATAATAATTCATACAGATAACTGTCAATGTAATGCTTGTTTGTTTTCAATAAACAAGAAACAAATGATGTAACTCATGGTTGATCTGATTTAAAAATATTAAAATTTGTCACAAGTGTAGGTATCACTATGGCAACGTAAATAAGATATTTGAGTTTTTTCGTAGCAGTTTTCTCATAACTGGTACAAATTATGAAGAAACTTTTCAAACAAAAGTTGTGCGAAATATTAATATCTTTCATTATGAACATAACTATATTTGCCATAAGTGCAGCCGTTCTAGTGTTACTGGAGATAGAACAAAAAATGCATAGAGTAAACATGCACTTCCGGTTTGAATATTCGTTTCAAAAATAAGAGGTGCACATCTAGGGCATATACAAGTCTTAAGTTTGAAGTTTCATAATTTTTCGTTCGACAGTTTTCTCTCTAGAGCGTTCACAGACACACAGACGTCATTCCGAAAATAGTCACATTCGATTCAGGGAAGGTCAAAACATGTATATCCGTTGAAATCTCGAGTTCGAAATTTTTCATGATTACAATACTTACTTATTACTCTGTAAAAGAAAGTAAAAATGTGGAATTAATTGATAGATTATTTTAAAGAAATTAAATTTTAAGCAGTTTATCTAACTAAATTGAAATTTTGAACTTCAGTACCCTATACAATATTTTCCACTCTTTCCAACGGCGAAGTCAGATTATACATATGTACATAGTGAGCATGCCTATGGTGCTATACATCTAAAAACAGATTTGTTCAAAGTACTCCTACTCTAGGTGCGAGATTGAACACTCATATATTTTTTTTTTATTATACACATAACCTATTCTACATAAAAAAGAACTTCATAAGTGAAACCATCTCTTCATTCGTCTTTAAAAAGTATTTTTTTTTGTTCAATGTTTACGGTATACATATTCTATAAGTATAAGTAAGTTTAGCGTAGGACACTGTATATTTTTCATATTCTTATTGGGCAAAAATTAGTTTTGAAAATGCAAAAAAGAAAATTGAATAACAAAAAATCACAAACATTAAGTTTTTTGTAAGCATTAAACCAACAATGGAAGATTATATTTGAAGAGGAAAATATTAACAAATTTATTTGTAATTGTACTTAAAATTACAGTTTAAAAAAAATTATGCGATTGTTATTTGATTATATCATGCAATAATAATAAATTTCTGTTTCCTTTGAGGAAAGAAAACGTCACATTGTTATTTAAAATAATTATGGTATTATCGTAGAGTACACCTGTGTGTAGGTATGTTCCTATAATATATGTTTCGTGTGTGAGTGATACATTTGCAAACTATAAGATTCTTGCCACTTTAGTTGCCACAAATTCATGTGTGTACAACACTGCGATTTTATCCAGTTATTTAAGAAAATTATTTCATGTAAAATAATGTGTCATTATACGCGTAAACAAAAGTGAATATTTTGTTAGTATATGTATATGAATATTTCAAAGTTCATGTGATTTTTATGATAAAAAAAGTGCACTTCTAATAATTTAACCCTGTAGTGTTAATTATTGAGAAATATTTATTTCAACATTACAAATAGGTAATCATATGTTTATTTTATTAAATTTTAATATCATATATAATTTTATTGTCTAATTATTCTAATAACATACTAATTTAAATCTTGTAAATTTTAATGTTACCACGGTTAGTTTCTATTTACTTAATTGTTTTATGATAATCGTAACAGCAATGACTACAAATTTAAAACAAAACCAAAGCAATATAAATATTATAACTCGTACACTGAGAAAAATACTTTGTTGATACGACATTCAAATTGTTTGAATATACGGTAAAAAAGAATGCCAGTATGTGATGTTTATATTTTGTATGGTAAAATTACGTGGTATTATATTTGATATCAACAATTCGTTGTAATGTTACTCACATTATACATAATATTACAATAATTACAATGTATTCCTATAATAAATGTAGTATGTTTCCTATATTATTTGTTATATATTACTTATACTATTTGGAAAATTTGCTTCTTTATTGAGTTACGTTACTATACTAATATTAGGTAACATGTTAGGCTTATATTTTATGTAGCAAAATCTCGATTTTTATTTTGTTAATTCAACATTAAAATTGTTTGAATAGTGACGACAGCAAATTCTAGTTACAACAACAAAGTCTTGTATTAATTGAACTAATTTTACGCTGTACCAAAAAATGTGTGGGTTGAGCCAAGAACTTTATAAATTAGTTTAAAGAAGTTTAACTTTGCTCACTGTTCAATCGAATATTTCTCTAAGTGTACAAGAAAATCTGTACATGTCAACTTCGACTTGTTAATGGAAATATACAATTTGAGAGTCCCTGAATTCATTTTGACTATTTATGTAATGACGTCTCTATGTATGTGTGCGCGTATGTGTGAGCGTGTATGTGTACCTATGTGTTTGTCTGGCTATAAACGCTCTACAGCCAATAAACATAATAATATGATATTTTGTATTTTCGATTTGTACATCCAGAAAAACTACGAAGTTGTTGAGGTAACGCTCTTAAAACTTCTTAGTTTTTCTGAACCCGTATTTAAAAACTGAACAATTCAATTTAGAGAATTTCTTTAGAAAAAGTTACAAAAATATTATGGTGGAGTGAAAATATCAATTTTTCAGAAAGGTACTGGAATGCCTTAAATATGTTGTAGGGTGACTCCATAATATATATATATATATAAATATATATATATATATATATATATATATATATATATATATATATATATATATATATATATATATATATATTACCTTTCTGAAAACTTGATATTTTTACTCCACCATAATATTATTGTAACTTTTATAATAAATATATATATATATATATATATATATATATATATATATATATATATATACTGTATATACTGTATTGGTTAAATCGTGGATTTCTTCAAGAATTGTTTCTGTGCTTCTGTCTGAGAATATTCTTAAAATGAAATTATATCATCCAAAATTTTCAATTTGAAAAAAGATGTATGCTTTTGGGGCATCTCAAAACATAAATCTAAAAAGCTGAATTTTTGCACATATCTAATTTAAATAGCAGAGCAGCTATTAAAACTATTCCGATGTGAAAATTCAAAAATTAAATCGCTATAATATAGTTTCACTTCATCCTAGCGTGCAATGTTAAAAATTGGCTTGAAAAAGGATGTCTGGTACTCCATTTTTAGGAAAAGGAGTGACGTTATGCATGTATTATTAATATCCTATTTGATATTTTATCAATTAATTTGTAAACAATAATTTTGGAGCAATATTGTTTGAATTTTTTGCTCAATTCGCATAAGGACGTTATCATGAAAAATTGTTCTAATTTTGTATTTGCAAATAAATGAAAAGATTTTTTAATATGATTACCTAATTTCATTATTGCCTTTAAGGTTAAACATAAATCGTGCTTAAAAACCGTAACTAAGTAATATTACAAAATATATCATCGCTGCGTATTTATATAAATTATTTTTCCTATTTTTCGTGTTTGGCGATACAAAATAAAAAACTATAAAAAATGCCTATTTTGTAGGTTTTTATTTTTTATATTTAAGATAGAATAAATGGATTTTTTACGAAGCATTCTTATACAAATACACATGAATTAAATTTTATTTTAGATTGCTTGATTACGATTGTTGATGTATCGGATTAGATTATTTTGAGTAGTTTTACGGTTTTAAAAATAATTAATTATGGTCAAGAATATGGTAATAATGTATTCTAAATATTAACTAAACAGATATTGTTTGACGAAATATCTCTCATTGTAGCGTAAAAATATACATATTTCTAATCATGATTTATATTAATATACCAAGATATATAGTGGCGCTGTCTATAGAAATAAATCAAACGGAACGAGATTTTTTCAAACATGATGGACCTGATGGTTTATCCTTAAAAAATATGAAAATGAAAATGCGATAGAAATAAGCTGCAATTTTATAAATAGCTTTTGTTATAACAATTTATAGATAAAATGTCGAAAACAAAAACAAACATGAAAATTGATATAATTATAATTAAAATAATTTTTCTTTTATTTTCTAATATAGTGACCGACATAACCATGAGTTCGAAAAAAGTCGTTGACGTTGATGCAATGTTAGCACATGTGGGTGACTTCGACAGATATCAATATATTTTATTATTCATCTTCTCAATTATTAATATATTATCCGGTTTCCATTATTTTGGTCAAACATTTATAAATTTGATACCAAATGAACAATGTATTATAAGGGAAAATGCGACCGACTCTCACCCGTATAATAATACGAATTGTTCGTATATAATGCATGGATATATTAGTATTGCTGATGAGGTATGTATTCATTTTTGACCATTCCTATTCCCTGTCTTACGCTAATATTTCGTATACAACCCTGAACTCTGATTTGCTAGTTCATGTGTTATCTCCTCACAATCAGCTTCCTATTAGTTCTACTCTGTGGATGGCTTAGTGCTGCGAAATAGAATCGGATAACCCGAAACAAGGCTCGTGTATATTCAAAATTGATAAATTTAAAAATGCACGAATCCTTGGATTTGAAACCGGGTACTCGTTCCGAGCATTTGAAATCGGATACCGGTATCCGAAGTGACTACTCGTATAGAACTTAATCTGTTGAAATAATATAAATATGCGGTTCTTTGGCAAATCCAAAAAAAGCGAATCGCAAAACAGAGCATGGTAAAAACAGAGAATACTCATAAGAGAAAAGGCTTATAACAGAAATGAACAAGAACAGAGATTGAGCAAAACAGAGAATGACTTAAACAGAGAACGACCAGAATAGAGCCAGAGAAAAATAGGGATTAAGGATGGTTCACAGCGAAACAATCAGTAATTAAGCTTAGAATTTATAAGTAATAATTCCAGTTTGTTGTATGACATACAAAGTTAACGTTCACAGCAACAAAATTTATCAAACAATGTGTTAATTCCGTTGCTTGGAATGTTAGCATTGCTTGTCATAATACAAACTAGATTATTCTTTGTAATTTTCTAATCTTAATTACTATTTGGTTCGCTCTGAACACGCCTTTATCCAAAACAGCGTTGTAAATAGAGAATGCCCAAAGCAGCGACTTGCCATAAACATAGGATTTTCGGAATAGCGAAAGATTAATACAGAGTATACTCAAAATATAGAATTGCCAAAACAAAGATTATTCATCAGTTTCATTTTTATGATAATCACAATAATAATTCCAAGCACCTGACTTTTAGCTATACTGGACCCTAACTTTACTTAGATTAGCGGAAATTAAAAAAATAATTAAATTATTAACTACTAACACCTGATTTCTTGTTTTACCTAACCTATATCAGCAGATATTAATAGTACGCAATTATTTATTTACTCTTTTGAGTATTCTCTGTTTTCTCTGTGATTGCGATTTACAACATTCGCTGCTTTGTCTATTCTCTGTTTTTCTCATGCTCTATTCTAGTCGTTCTCTGTTTTGTTAAATCTCAGTTTTTGTTATTGCCTGTTATAATCCTTCTCTATGAGTATTCTCTGTTTTATAGCTCGTCAGAATGTACAAAATAGCTATAGTAATCGGTCATGTGTCTGTAACATTATCTGATCAAAAAATTTCCTGAACAAAAAATTCTTGTTTCACCGCCCTGAATCCAAATATGTATATATATATATATATATAAATATATATATATATATATATAAATATATATATATATAAAAATATAATATAATATATATATATATATATATATATATATATATATATATATATATATATATGTATATATATATATATATATATATATATATATATATATATATATATAAATATATATATATATATATATATATATATATATATATATATATATACAGTGAGTCACAAAATTATTGGGCCACCTATAAAATATGTTTAAAAACGCATAAATCTTCAGTGCAATTAGCGTTTTTTTTTTTGAATTTACTACTTTTATGTGATACAATGTCTTCCAAATAAACAATTACTTATGACTCATAAATGCAAAACAAACAGTTTCTATTGACATATTCATACAAGTTGAGCTAAATAGTATGCCACAAAATTATTGGGCCACGTGTTAATCTTTAAAGTGCGTCAGTTCCAGATAGCCACTATAGTGTAGTAGCGTTGATTGTGGAATATATTTGGCATTTACGATGTTTAGTATAAACTTTAGCTTAAAAAAAACATATAATTACAATTAGTTTGTAATATAGGACGAAAAAGAGCAAATACCACATTTGATCAGCGCTAATTGTTTATTTTTCACCATGGGAACGGAAAGAGTGAGAGAAATATAGCTGAAATGTAGCATATACCTAGAAGGACAATTGGCACCATTATTAGGTAGGTAAAAAAAAAAAATGGCATTGATTCTAACTCATATTCGGGACGTCCACCTTTACTTGACAGTCATAACAAGCGTTGGATCATGCGAAAGGTGAAGCAAAACCCCCGTAAACCCTCCTAAACTGGCCACTTAATTATCAGTCTATTGCCAAATGAAAGTTCATCCAGAAACTATAAGACATTGAATAGGAGATAATGGATACAACGATCGAGTAGCTAAGAAAGAAGTGTGTTGATTTCTGCCGTATCCGCAAACCACGTGCAAGTCCAACATTAAAACTATACGACACACAAATACAAAATGCGGATGAAGCAAAGTTCTTAGGAATAACATTTGACAAAAAGCTGACCTGGGATCTACACAACAACAACCTAACAACTAACTGCCGCAAAGCATTGAACCTTATAAAATGTCTCGCGAATATAAATTGGGGAGCAAACCGCGAGTCACTCACACATCTTTACACTCCCTTAATTCAACCAAGAATCGACTTTGGATGCATAGCAAACTCCACAGCAAAACAATGCCACATGAAGATGCTCGACGCATTACATTATACTGGAATTCGATGTATTACCGGAGCGTTTCACACAAGTCCATCTAGTAGCTTATATTGCGAGTCCAGTATACCACCACTCCAGATTCACCGACAAATGTTAATGTGCAACTATGCTATTAATATATGGACCAAACCCCAACATTTGTGTCACTCAATTACTTTTCAAAACCAACGTGCTGAAAACGAATATGCACGCAGAGCAAGAACAATATGCGCAATAGCAATAACGCTCAAAAAATTATTCAATAAATTACCTTTATCGCCTGAAAGTGTTTTCACATATGGAAATTGTTACAAACCACCATGGTGTTTACAAAAAATCAATATTAATGTATTTACAAAAATTTTACGAAATCATGGAATCCTACGACGCTACTACAGTAATCATTACACCGACGGATCAAAATCAGTAAATGGAACCGGATGTGCATACCTCATACACAACGAAATCATAAAGATCCCCCTTTCACCTACAAATTCAGTATTTAGCACATAACTTATTGCTATACATAAAGCAATAATATACTGTACAACAATAACAGATAAAAGCATTGTTTTATGCTCAGACTCACTGAGTGCCATTACTTATATTCAAGCGGGTAATTATGAATCAGATCCAGTAGTACGAGCCATTTATGACAACACAAACGAACTGATACAATCAGGAAAGCGATTCACAATTATATGGGTCCCTGGACATGTAGCCATACTCGGTAATCAGAAGGCTGATGAAGCTGCGAGTGACGCTACCAATCACAAATATGTTGAAAAAGTGCCAGTCCGAGGGGAATATCAAACCACAAGTAGATAAATGGAAAAACACATATCTCATAACCCGACGCGAACAGGTCATTCTCACCAGATTGAGAATAGGACACACAAATGTGATACACAGCCACCTACTCCTCGGAAATGATTCCCCAATTTGTGATGAATGCGGAGGTAGACTCTCAGTGCGACACATACTAGTTGAGTGTACCAAATACAACCAAATTCGCAGAAATTTGGGTATAACGAATAACATAAAGGAAATACTGGAAAATGAAAGTTTGGCAATGAAAAAAATTATCCGTTTTTGCTCTGAAACCCAAATAATGAAAGTTTTTTAAATAATTGAGCAAAGCGGCAAATGACCTAAGTAGTCGGTCCGCTTAACAAAGAAAAAAAAAAATATATATAAAAAAAAAATAAAAAAAAAAATAATAATAATAATGTTTCAACATTTAAAATATAGATAAATTAGTACATAGGGAACAGTACATGTAAGCCATGAAGATAGTTCGTAGTACAGCGACAAGTGCGTGCGAGGCGGTGCGGGCCGGTTGGGATAGAACTTGCCGTATAAACAACTGTGCACAATGAAGGTGAAACACAGGAACGGATTGAGAAGAAATGAACAATAACAAATGAAATAGAGATGAAAAAAGAAGTAAAGCGCTAATAAAAAGCAATGAGGAAATAAAGAAGAAAATGAAAAAATAAGAAATGAGTACAAAATATAGGAAGAATAATGGGAGGAAGAAAAACGACAAATGATAAATAAAATAGAAATACTGGAAAATAAGATGGAGATCCAAGAAATAGAAAAGAAGAAGAACAATATAGTTATAAAAGGAATGCAATTAAACGGTAAAGACATAAAGGAAGAAATAGAAGAATTTATGAACAAAGAAATGTAAATGAAAATCAAAATAAAAGCAGCATTTAAAATTGTAATAAGATCAGAAGAGAATAAAGAAATGATCGTAGCAGAAGTTGAAGACTTTGAAAAGGAACTAGAATTGATGAAAGCAAAAAGTAAAATTAGAAGTAGCAGTGTGTACATAGAAAAAGAAAAAGGGAAAATTATAAGAAAAGGATATCAGAAGCTGAGAGAGAATGATTTAGAATACAGATGGAATAACAGCAAGAAAAGATTGGAAGAAATAAAGGCAAAAAACTAAAAAGGGAGAAATAGCAAGAAAGGACACAAATAATAAATAGAAATGGCATGGAAAAGAGAAAGAATAGGAATAACGAAATAATCTGGAAAATGGGAACATGTTATATTAGAAGTATGAAAGGAAAAGAAGAGGAACTTGAAATGGAATTTGATAAGGCAAATCTGGACATATTAGCAATAACAGAAACAAAAACGTTTACTCTATGCAATTATTGTCCTATCTCCAATATCACTAGAACGACTGCACTTATGACAAAAATTGAAATTATAATAATGAAAAATATTGATATTTTGCATAACTTTTGTTTGAAAAATTTCTTTAAAAAATGTATCACTTACTAGAAAACTGCTATTGAAAATCTTAAAATTCTTATTTGTCATAGATACGCATTTATGAGATTTCTCTAAAGGGGTATGGAATAACGGGTCTAAAAAAGGCACTTTTTTGAAAAAAAATATTTGAAGAGACTATTAAAGTTATTTTATAAATTTGCACATAGTTACATAACATTTGAAGAACATTCAGTAATTTTTTCGTTAAAAAATATTCATAAGCAAGCCAGTGAGAGCGAATTGACGGAGGCCATGTAAAAAAATCTGTTTTGCGGTGAGCACGATAATTCGTCACAAAATCATCTGAAACACAAATAGTTGGCAAAAATGATTAATTTAGAAGTAAATCTAGGACGCAACGTTGTCCATTTATTTAAAAAAAAAATAAAAATTAGGAGTTTGTTTGAAGTCAAAATCACGATATTTACCCTAAAAATGGCACCATTTTGTAGCTATAAAATTGATCTCAAGAAAAAAAAAAAAACGTTGCGACCTAGTAAAATATGTATTACAAAACTGTGTTCAAGATGAATCGGATTGGTACAGAAGTTTTTGAGATATCATGCTCACCGACTTCAAAAAAGTCGTTTCGAGAAAACCACGTTTAAAGTTTTAAACTATAAAAAAATTATCATTATCTTACTGAGCTTTATTTCAAATGACCTGAGGTTTTAGGAAAATATATTTAAGATGTTGTACTTTTTATAAAAAATTAGCAGAAAAAAATCGTATGTACTATGCGTGATATTTTGACAGGGAAACAAAATAGAGCAAATTAAATTTATATATGTCATTTTCCACCGGTTAACATAAATACATCGTCTGAGAACGTGTTTAGCAGATAAATATTGAAATTAATATTAAATAACAGTACGTAATAAATATCATATTTGAATATATTTTTAAGGTGAATATTAAGGAAACAATCTATATTTTATATTGAAAAAACAGTATTTGATAACGTAATAATAATAAGCTAAATGGTACAATTTCAGAGTATTGGAGTGGAGTATTGTTTGGTTTAACTGTTCATTTGGGATATATATATATATATATATATATATATATATATATATATATATATATATATATATATATATATATATATATATATATATATTTATATATATGCTGCTACTTTTATAATGGATAAATTGTTCATAAAACAAAATTTGTTACTGATTCATATTGTAATACACTTTGTCTAAAATGGTCACTTGCGATTCTACAAATATATACTTTCTTTTCTACGCGCAGCATACCAATAATTTTTTTCTTAGGGTGGCATTCACCTTTTGAGCACAACAAATGCTGTTTTTTAACATTTATTTTCTCAAGGTACGTTCGAGATATTTGCATGCGGTTTTTTGTATTGTATTTATTAAATTTTTCTCTTTCATAAGGTATTTTTTAAAGTCGGGTACGTTCAGCCCCGGCGAAGATGTCCAGGTCCAAAGTGGGTAGCTCAATTTAGGCGCGCGGTTGCATAACTCTGGTCCCAGTTGTTTGAAAAAAAAAAAGAAATAAGGGTTTTAAAGTATAATAAATTGTCTAAGAATTGATTTTCGGGTGGTCCATTTGGACCATAATTAGCAAAATGGCGACCATCGTACGAAAAAAGTTATTTTTTGCGACTTTTTTTCTCCTTTGGCGGGCTTTAAAAAATATTAACAATTATTGGACACACTTCGTCGAAAATCAACTCTTAGAGAATTTTATTACCTTTAAGATGCGCTTATCGAAAGTTAAATCGGTTAATTTGTTGTTGAGATATTCTACCGCGCGACTTAAAAAATATGGTTTCGAGAAAAACGCGTTTAAAGTTTCAACTTCAGACTGACGCGCGCGAAAACGCCGAGTTTGAGCAAAAACATTGTTTGGTTTAAATCGCAATTTCACATATTTCCAACTGGAATGTCAAAAAACGGCTTCAGAAACCTATAGTCAATACTTCAAAGTGTTCTATTCTGCAAAAAAAAAGAAACGATTTTTTGAATCCGCAAAAGGTGAATGCCCTCTTAAAGAACTATATTTTGAGAGTATCCCTCAAAATTTTTAGACCAAAATATCAATAACTAATAAAGTCGTGCACATTTTTATGAATTAAGCGAGATTTTTTCTTTTTCTTCATAATTTTTTTTAACAATGTTATCAATGATATATCACTATGAACTAAATTGCTTTTCATAGTAGACTATCTAAAAAATCTCTCAATTAATATTAGGCGTGAAAATATTCAATAGTGTGTTCTTGGGAAGGATTTAAAGATACAGGGTCAAAACGACCCAGTGTGCTATTTAAGGAATATTTCGGATGAGCGGCCTTTAAGGGTTAAGACAAACCTTTTTCCGGTTTTACTTGAATAGTGGTATTTAGTTATATTTCTGTTATTTAGTTACATTGGACTGGGAAACGAACTTGGATACCAGCTTTGGGACAGTCTATGTTTTTTATGGGAGCAATTATTGGGAGTTTAATACTAGGCAATTTAGCTGACAAAATCGGACGTTTGCATATACTTGTCGTATCAAATATGTTGGCGTTTCTTGGAAATGTACTCACTGTGTTTGCCTCTGAGAGTATATTTTATATCTTCAGTAGATTTGTTGCTGGGTTGGCAACAGATAGTAATTTTGTAATGATGTATATTATAGGTAAGAATATATATTATAATAATAATAAATGAAGTGGTAATATGTTATTAAATTTAGCTTACAATTCTGAAGGCAGTATTTCCAAATTTAAAAATATTTTAAAATTAAAAATAGCTCATTTATTAGTGATGAAACGATTAGCACTATTGCGATTACGATTACGATACCTCAAACAATAATCGTACGATTACCTACTATTTTAAATAAATCATTACAAGAGAAAGTAAAGTGCTTTATTGTGCAGTAAAATATGATTAAGTTAGCAAAATTGGGGCCGCTATGGTCGAGAGGCTTAGAGCTACCATCCAACTCAAGCTTGATCTGATGGTTAGGGTTCCAGTCCCGCTCCGAAGATACGGCATGGATGTCAAAGTCAACCAATGTTCAAACTTTTATTTTTAATACTAAAGAATCACTATAGTTAAATCATTGTAGGCGTTTTTCTCAAAACTGCATTTTTAAAATTTGCTGTCACTGTAACTCGAAAAGAATTTATTGTATCGATTTAAATTATTTTCTATATGTTAAGGACATGTTTTGTCCATGAACAATGAATTTTATGATGGAACCAAAAATGTCAATTTGGCATGCAAAAAACGGACACTTTTTAGCGATTTTTTTTTACTTTTTATTAGAATTCCTTTTTCTCTATTTCTCTTATAAATTTCAATATATTTTAAAATTCATGGTTTATGCATAAGTCTCGTAAATTTCAATATTTTGATCGGAAAAAATTAGTGTGTATTTGTAAAAACATAATAAATATGTACCCAACATTATAAAATATAATTATTTTTTATTATTATTTTTAAATAGTTACACTGGTATTCCCCTTAAACTGTTATTAATCATAAGTAATCTTGTAGATAATCGGCCATTACGATTAATCGGAAATAGTTAAATAATCTGCGATTACGAATTATCATAATCGTAGTCGTTTCATCACTATCATTTATGAATCTCTGAAAATACTGACTTTGTGTTACTATTGGTTTTTAGCTCGCCGTACGAAGTACAGAAGTAGCTAAAGCATTCGGCCGTGTGTCTGTAGCATTCTCGGATCAAAAAATTTCATCAATTAAAACTGTTTGTCTCGTTGCTCTGAATTCAAAAATATATATAACTCATATACTCGGATGTTAGTCGTCGCTCGCTCGCTCTAACGGTCGCTTGTAAGACCAAATTTGTGCCCTCTACTTCTCTGAAGATACCAAAGTGATTTGAAGCAAATTTGCTACACATTGGCAACCCATTTGAATCCGTTCGCAGTTTAAATCTAACCGGTCATATACGTCTGGAGTTATAGGGCCCCAAAATTTGGAACCCCCTTTAATAATGTCCTTAGGTTAAAAATTAAAATACATAAAATTTTTACAAAAAAGTATATGATATTTTATATCTATAACAATTTTTTATATTGGTAACCTAAAGGCCGTAAAAAAAATTTAATATAATAATTATAAATTTTAAATTATGCACAATTTTGTTTTGAATAATTAAAATAAATCTATAAAAAATGTAAGACTTTTTATATCCGTAACAAATTAAATACAATTATTTTTAAAATTTAAAATTTTATGCGCATCAGCTGTGTGAGAAAGAGTTAGTGCGCTGCACGCATTGACTTTGTCGGAAGGGGGTAGGTACTGTTTGAGGATTCTGCCACTCGCATGGCATATATTACTTATACGGGAGAGCTGTACCTAAGCTAGTTTTGAAATATATATTTTAAAATTAAAAAAATATATTTATTGTTCTTTTTTGTTTTTCTGTAAGGTGAAAATTATTTTGCGTCAGTTCCCAATAATTGTTTGACTTTATAGTAAACAGCTAATGCAAAATCGATAACGCACAATAATTTTACAAATTATATATTTAATTTTGCACCTATACGCTGTGATATCGCTCACCGACCGGCAGGTTATAGTTGATTTTCGCGTTCTAATAAATATTGCTAGGAAAATTAATCACAAAGGATCATTAAATAATGTTCAATATAATATATATAAGAGGCTGAAAAATACTGAAATTAATAATTCTGTATGATGCCTGGTAATAGTATTAGATCACAGCTCTAAAATAGGTATGATACTTTTAGGTAAAAACAACTTTATTTGATGAACTTATTAACATCAAAACAAAGATATCAGTCGTGGATTCACCTCCACTTCGCCACTTACTCCCGGTCTTGTGTCGTGTATATTTCTTGGAAGAAAACTTATTTATATACAACTGTTTCGAAAAACCAAACGGATTAAGGGTCAAGATAGGTCATTCGATTCATCTTCGAGAGAAAACCATTTCCCTACATTTTCAGCTTCGGATATCATTCCTAGTGGCCAAAACCTCAAAAATACGTTTTTTCTGTCTCTCTCAAATATCTTCGGTTCTACTCAACCTTTTGACATCTAGCTCCCGCAATCTTTTGATTTCATCCCGAATATCCAAGACGGTTTAATCAGAAAAGAATCCGCTACCAATACTTAAGATGGTACTTAGGGAGTCGGTGCAGATGAGCAGGTGACGTTGCTCATCGATAGATTGACGGGAGTGTTGAAGAGAGTAGAGGATCCCATATAACTCGGCTGAGTACACCGAGCATATGGGTGACAGTGTGAACGATTGGGATACTCCGTCAGTCACAAAAGCACATCCAGAACCGGAGTCTGTCTTGGAGCTATCGGTATATGTATGTTGAAAGTCTGTGTATCGTTGCAATTGAATAAAGAATTCAACTAAGTATATGGCATGAGGAGCGGAATCTTTTGGCATGCTGGTAAGGTCAAAGTTTTTTTTTTTAATAAAATAGGCCCTTGGTTGTTAAGGATGGTATTCAACAACCTTGGGAGTTTTAGTGCAAGCGGATGGAGGGAAGTTGCACTATTTGTATACAAACCATTTAACTCTGCGTTATCGAAAGAAAAAAAATTGCATGGTTTAGGTGCTGCGTGAGAGTGTGTATTTTGCAAGCGTAACTCATTCCAAGTTTAATGTACCTTATGCGAAGTAGCGGTACACCGGTTTCACAATGATGGGTTGGAATTTGAGTTGTCCTAAACGTACCAGTCTTGTTTCTTCAAATGAAGGGAACTAGCCGTATACACAATGATGGCACCGAAGTCTATCTGGGACAGAACCAGACTGGTGTAAAGATGCAGCAGGGAATTCCGCACAGCTCCCCATTTTGTGGAATACACTTGATTGCATTCAATGACATTCGGTACTGCGCAGAAACAGTGTTGATTTGCTTCAGTCATACAAGACGTCTATCGAAAATTATACCCAAGAACTTCATCTCATCCACGATCTGCACTGGTCTGTTGTAAAGCAACACAACAGGACAGTTGTGTGCTATTCGTAGTCGACGAAAGTCGATAGCACAGGTTTTCTCCGTAGAGAAACAAAAACTACGTTTGGATGCAGCCAGAGAAACAATGCCATCTGCCTGTTGTAATCTCTCCTGACAGAGAGCGAGAGATTGGGATGATGAGAAGATCGGGAGGTCATCTACATAAAGACAATCATCAACAGTTTTGGTGATTTTAGAAACGATGTCATTGATAGCAATCAAGAATAGAGTCACACTAATGGAGGAATACCGTTTTGCAATGGCCGTGAAAAAGAATAGCTTACTCCAACTCGGACTCTGAATGAATGGCTCAAGAGAAAGTTTTCAATAAATTGAGGCAGATAGCCTCGTAAAACCCAGTTGTGTAACTTTTGTAGTATTCCATATCTCCAGGTCATGTCAAACGCTTTCTCTAGATAAAAAAACACTGCAACCAAATGGTTACGTTTTAAGATGCTAGATGGAATTGCATTTGTCAGGTAAACATGTAGGTCAGGAGAGAAGTGGTTCTGGCAAGAGCCACATTGATTTTTGTTGATGAGATTGTGGGAATCGAGAAACTAGCTGACTCGAAAATTTATCATGCGTTCATATGCAAAATACAATATTTGAGATGTAGCTCAACACTTAAATCTGGTGAAGGATCGGGAAGCTTTAGGTTGTTACTAATAGCTTGCCAATCCGCCAGATCAAATAACCAGCTTCTTGTTGATGTTTGAGCATCAGAAACAGTATATGAATAAAATGACACAAGAATGGGAAAATGGTCACTGTAATGGGTATCGTCAACTACCTGCCACTGAAGATGGCCAGCTAGAGAAGAAGTAGAAAAAAAAGTCAATTGTCAAAAAACTTCTTGATCTGATGTTCATGTACGTGGTTGAGCCAGTATTGAGAAGAGTGACATCATTATTATCCAAGAAGCTTTCGACAATTCAACCACGGGCATCTGTGCTAACAGAATCCCAGAGTATGTTGTGAGAATTAAAGTCACCGACAAGAATGAAAGGAGTCGATAGTTGTCGTGCTAATTCGCGAGGTCATTTAAGTTCCAGCTGCCATCTGGAAGGTAGACGTTGCAGATTGTGATTTTACGGGGTTAGAACGAATTGTGAAAAGGTGGTGGATCTTCGACTGATATCTTTTGTATTGATGTTGTTAATAAGTTCTATGAATATTATTGCATTTATCTTTAGGTACAATATTATTTGCTGTGCTTTGTGTACTCCTTGAACTGATCGAATATTATTTGGGTAACAATATACGACTGAATTTTGCCTGTTTGTCTTAAGAAGAAGCTGGTGGGTATGACATATTTTTTTTAGTAATAGGATTAACATTCAACTATAGCTGACAGTAGTAATGCCGCGAGACGAGACTCGAGTTGAGAGTATGGAAGTCTCGTCTCGTCTCGATTTTTTAAGACGAGACATATAGTCGAAACATTCGAAGTGAGACTATCTGACAAGTGTCGCGTCTTAAATCTCGAGTCTCGAATATTCTCGAGTCTCGTGTATAAAAAGTCTCGCAAAGTCTGGTTAGTCGAAAATTCTTAAATCGAGTAAGTCTCCAGTCTAAAAGGTTTAATTTCTCGGAAAAAATGAATTTTAAGTTAATACACACAGATTTATTCAATATTTAAGGGCATATATCTCCAGAAGTGCAAGACCTATTTATAATAATATTTTGATTATATTTATTAAAAAAAGTGTAAGTAAGATAATATAAATTCTAAATTACAAGTGAAAAGCTTATTTTTTTAGCTCACCATACGAAGTACCGAAGAAGCTATAGCATTCGGTAGTGTGTAGCATTCTCGGATCAAAGAATTTCCTTAACAAAAAGTGTTTGTCTCGTCGCCCTGAATCCAAAAATATATATTACTTATAAAATTGGATGTGTGCCCTCTACTCCTCTGAAGATACCAGAGCGATTTACACCAAATTTGCTACACATATTATTTGGCATCCTAAATGGCTGTTGGCAGTTTAAGTCCAATCGCCCGCATACTTCCCGAGTTATAGGGCCCCAAAATTTCGAGCCTCTTTTAATACGGTCTTTAGAAAAGACAAGTCTCGACTCTCGCGGCATCACTAGCTGGTAGTTTATACATTTTACAATAATTATAAAAATACGGCGTTTAGCCATATTTATTAACTTTAAATAATATATGTATATTTTAATATAGTATATAACGTAAAGACCCAAAGGGTGCTAATATTTTATTGAAATCAGAGCAATTTTGTCAATTATCATAATTTTTGATATAATTTCACTAAATTCTATAATATATCATAAGAAACTCTTTGGGATTTTACATTTTATATATGTTGAATCCTGTAAAACCTTTATTTTTATAAATATTGTAAAATATACGTCAGTTACAAACAGCAAATCACATGCCCAGATTACAGTGCCGCGCTTAGAATCTATCGCGAATATACAACGATTTTTTGGCAAAACCAAGATATTTTCCCATAATATCACTAATATTTAATTACAAATTAATTAGTTATAGTCACCCTAGTTTAAATACATGAATCTATTACAAACGAATAAGTCATATCCACCAGCTTTTTATTAAGATCTTGACAAACATGCAAATTTCACCTTTATGTTAAATCCCATAAGAAGATAATATTAAGGCGGCCAGAGTTAACATTTTTGAAGTCACATTTTTGTAGTCTATTACACATATTTTGTTTTTCAGTAATGGAATATTTAAGGCCATCCATGCGAACAACAGGAATAAATCTTACCATTGGAATATTTTACTGTGTTGCATGCGTAACTGTGCCATGGTTGGCCATCTACATGCACACCTGGAAACGTTTTCTTGTCGTGGTTGCAATTCCGCATTTGATTATTTTAGGATGTTATTTTTTTGTGCCTGAAAGCGCCCAATGGCTACTCAGTAAAGGGCGCACTGACGAAGCGGTCAAATGCTTCGAAAAAATCGCCATTATCAACCGACGCGAAATGACCAAAGATGTCACCAACGACTTCAAGAACTACGCGACAGCACATATCAATACCGAACGGAATTCGTCCAATTTTCTAGGCCTGTTCAAAACGCCAAAATTGCGCAGGAAAATATGTATTTTAATTTTAAAATCGTATGTTATAATATTATATAACTTTTAGCTTGCTGTACGTTATGTACTAAAAGCATCAGTGTTCGGTCATGTCTTAGTAATATTCCGAAAGGTAAACCAAAAGTAAAAATTTGTTCACTAGCCTGTGAATCTTTTAAAACTTTACAAGATTGTAAGTAATTACTACCTGAATTAATTTTGCACGGTTTTCTGTTTAATTTTGCAGTTGTTGCCGAAGTAACTGATGCAACATTATCAAAATTGGATGATTATTTGAGACATTATTAATCTTAAGTTATAAATTGGGTTAGAGCTTATTCTATTATGTAGAGTTGACTGCATAGATTGTAAGATTGATTGTAATAATTGCTGCTTAATGTATATTCACTTTGCACATAAGACTGTCTACTATTTATATACCAAACACCAGATAGTGGGTTACCCCTCGTAACATTCTTAGAATTGCATACACGTTTATTCAGAGCAAACCCAAAAGTCGTGAACAACACCTAATTATAATTATTTTATCGTATGTAAACAAGATTAAGGCATCCTTTAAGCTAATCATATAAAAGTACAAGACAGCTATAGTGTTTGGTAGATTGTCTGTAGCATGCTCAGATTCAAAAATTTCTTAAGAAATGTTCTTGTTTTGTCGCCCGGCTTCCAAATATATATATATATATATATATATATATATATATATATATATATATATATTAATATGATTAATGTATAATTGTGCCGATTTTTGTTGCATTTTTTGATACTTCATAGTATCTAGTTTTATCTCTCAAAGCGGTTTTACGATACGCGACTTCGTTAGTTAGTTTTTCGCTTGTTGAAGTAGACAATACCGCGCACTGAAAAAGTTTCCCTGCGCGCAGCTGTGCGGTCGAGGCTGACAATGTACGGCAGGTATAAATTATTTTTCTAATCGTGTGAGTTGACGATCTAATACGCGTGTTATTGCGGTTCGAATCAGATGACACGTGAGTTCCGTCCCGCGTGCATCCTTGATCTCGGAAATGCTGAATATGAGTAAGATAGATACAAAAAGTTCGTCCGGTTTCTCGAAGAGGAAAAGAAGACGGTTTTCTGATAACCAGCATACAACCACAAACGAAACTTCACACGTGAGCATGTCGGCAGAAAAGTTGCGCAGCAGTTTTGAAGAAATTCCGGTGGACCCCAACAGTTGCTATGTGCTGCTGAATTTCCTGATGGTGTTCAACTTTTTGTCAACACATTTGAAGTACAAAACTTGTGATGGTGACGTCTTTTGGGGTGCGGAGCGAGGTTTCGGATTTAAACTGACAATGAACTGCAGGTGCTCCTCGAATTCGCATTCTGTGTCGTCTTGTGCTCTAATTAACAAATCGTACGAAGTCAATCGTCGTCTCATGTTTCTCATGCGTCTTCTTGGAGTAGGACAATGGGGAGTCAACTTGTTCTGTTGACTGATGGACCTGTCAACTAGATTCGGAAATTCGACATACTACGCATTTCTGAACAATTTGTACACCGCTTCGAATGCCGTTTTCGACTGTGTTTGCAGCAAATCAGTTAAAAAAGAAATCACGAAGAGTCAACTATATGGAAATGAATCTATCGGTGTCAGGCGACGGCTCCTGAAAAATGTTGCTCTATAGCATACGCTCGCTTATTGGGATTTACTCGATAAAAGTTCTTGATATAGTCGTAAAATCTTCGTTTTGTCAGGGATGCAATTTGAAGAATGGTCCTGCGAGCACTCCTGAGTACGACGAATGGCTGGAGATGCATAACGAGAGATGTGTTATTAACAATCACGGAAGTGCAGGCAAGATGGAAGTGGACGCGGTTCAAGAGATGTTCGACGGGTCAGAAGAATTACATGCAGTGAAGTACAAATATTACATCGGTAACGGGGACACGAAGACCTTCAAAGCTCTCCTGAACATGGATCTTTATTCCGATTTGACTGTGCAGAAAAAAGAATGTGTCGGGCATGCTCAGAAGCGGATGGCTACGAGACTTCGTGCAGTAAAAAAGCAGAATAAAAGCGTTGGTGGGAAAGCATCAGGTAAACTGACCGACGTCATTCCAATTTGATTGAACAGATGAAAAATGCAGTGTGGGCTACATTTTTGCACAAATCTTCTTGCGACAGTTGGTGTAAGTGGCAGATGGCGAAGGCTACCGGTGAATTGGATAAATTCAAACACGATCCGCCGCTCGCAGACAAAGTTCAGCAGATTATTCGCCCTATTTACGAGTCACTATCCGACGACTTTTTGATGAGTAGGTGCCTGGGTGGAAATACGCAGAACTCGAATGAAAGTTTGAACACTTGCGTCTGGAAGCTGACTCCGAAGCACCTCACCTGTGGAGCGAAAACCGTCTCGCGTCCTTCCTGGCCACCAGCATTTTCAACGACGGGTACACGGCAGTTTTGAAGACGATGGAGACACTGGGAATCCGTATCGGCCTGCAATCCAAGGCCTTCCAGGTGAAGATCGACATGGAGCGCGAGATGCGGGCCGAACTTCGCGACTCCCCAGCAGCTCAGGGGGCCATCCAACAACGCCGGCACGATCAAATCAAGCAGAACGAGTTTTTTGAGAAAGATGAGGGCCTACTGTACGGAGCTGGCAAAACTGACTAAAGGTAAGAATCTCCAAAAAGGGTTAAAACTTGTGTCAAAACTTTAAACGCTTTTTTCTCGAAACTATATTATTTTCGGTGACCAGCAACATTTCTTTTAACTATAAAACGGATCGACTTCAGCTTTTAGTATCCGGTTCTCCACATTTTTCTCTGGAGTATGGACCACCGTCATTCAAATGTATAAATATTTAATATTTTTCCGAGCTCCTCCAAGTCAGAAAGAAGAGTGCAATAATCGATCACTTTTTTCGAATGGCCGCCATTTTGTTATTTATCGAGATTTTTTATTGTCCGTGGTCCAAACTACAGACAATTTAATACAGATTAATGACTGCTACTTAATTTTATGTTTCAGATCACAGAACAGAAAAAATCTTGCCGGCCATGAGGAAATACACGGCGGACATGGCATCATTTGTGGCCTGATTTAGAGGTCAAAACGGACATATCGAAAGTATTAAAAATCAGTTTCTATAGCTTATGAATCAATAAACAAGCTGAAAAATACCGCAAGATCGCAAGTATTAACTTCACCCCAAAAGAAATTCCTGAAAAACCGTCAAAAACACGCTGTCTAAACGGTAATATCCCTTTAAGGAGGAACAACACGGTGACGGCCGAAAAAAATGCTCATTTTCTCGAACTTAAAAATAGTCGATTGATGAAGTTTGCTGCATTAAATAAGATATTTATTTCAAAGTTCTTTTAGAATTTTTTTTTATCTTAATCTATATAGATGTAATTTCAGTTGTACGTATGATTTTGCAAAAAAAATTACCTACTTTTTGCCCCACTACAAGTGAAAAGGATACTAAATATCAAAATAAAAATAAACTCCTACGTACAACTGAAGCAAATTTTATAAGCTTCAAGTTAAATTAAAACAAAAAAATATCAGATGTAAATTGTAGCGTGGACGTGTCCAGCCCCATAACAAAAAACAGGTTTTCGAGAGAAACGCGTTTAAAGCGCCGCAGCGTTTGGTGTCGTGTCGTCCTGTTTGATTTCAAAACGATTTGGAGGACAATGTCGTTTTCTTTTGTCCTGTCTTTGTCGTTTAGGGGTTAATCTACTACCTTTTCAATCCATTTTCACTACAAAATTTCAACTAATCACACTAAAAATATTATGAAGGACCATTGTCAGCAATGTGCGCGTCAAAGGAAAATGCGGCCTACCTTCGTTATTTGTATGAATTTCAGCATAATATTTTAGGGCAATATTCTAAATGATACATTCTTTAAAATTATATAAAAAAGAAAAATCGATTTTTTTAAACCGTCACCGTGTTGTTCCCCCTTAAAACACAAAGAATACACCCACTGAAACTAGAGTAAATAAGAAACAGAAAGAAACTCGAACATGGCAGAATGGCGGCAATCTGCAAATATAATGAAAGCTAAGCCTTCCTATAAGATGTTCTTCAATGCGCTATTTGGCAACGATGGGCGTTTTTAACTAATTTGTTAAAATACTATATTTTATGAATGTTATAATAATGTTGAGCTGCATAGTAAGCAAGAGAGATATACATTTACTATTTGCACACGCGTAAAAGGCGTTACATGCGATAGGGCGATAAAGCGCATGTTCACTGAAAATACATAACATGCGTATACGAGTATTATGTAATATGCATGAAACAAAATACCTAAACTTGGTATATACCCTTTTTATGTATTATTTTCGTACTGTGTATGTAACATATTAATATACCAGAAGTTTCTTAAATGATATGTACCTACGACATACTTATCACAACAGTGTTTGCTGGGTAACCTACGAAAATGTAGTAATTTAGTCATTCATTTTGATTTTAGAATTTTCCTCTACCATGCATGTATTATTAATGACATATTACGTGCATATCACGTCGGATTTGACAATTTCATTACGTCAAAATAAGACCAATAACATACGTCGCAATTGGTTGACGTTAAAGTATACGTAATTTTTTGTTGTTAAATGACGCCAATAAATTTAAATTGACGATATGAGATAGACGTGTGGGTGTCATAAAATTTGAGGTGAGAATGACCTTGATTGCTGGTCAAAATGTTACTTGGGTGGCTATAGTTGCAATCAATTGACAACAATGTCATTATTATTTTATCTATTAAAATGCAATGGTTATAAAAAAGGTATTTTTAAACATCAGTGGTTAAAAAAATCTAAAATCAAATCCTCCTCTGAATAGATAATACGGCGAGCTGAAGGCAATAGTGCCACATATGCTTGTTTATTCCAGATATTGTGATCTATGTATTTACAGTGTAATATCAGAATAGTTTATGATTTAATCTTTAAATATTATTGTATCTGAATATGTTTTTACATAACATTAATAAGTGCATCATACGAGTATTTTGGGGGTAAAATAAATATGTTACTCGAAACACTGTAGGTTATAGAATCAATTTGGCAACACAACTTTAAATCTCGGAACTCACAATTGTTCACTATTTATATTTTTCCAATCTAAATTCCATAAAATTATTTTACTAACAAACTGAAAGTCACATTAATCACTAACAATATCTATCACACATATAGATACACTTAAATATTTCATTATATCGCCTAAAAACACGAATTACCTCGCTAAATCGAACTTGAACTTTATTTGTTATTGCTTGTTTCGGAACTGTTCTTGTCTGGTATTTAACTGAACTTGCTTACCAAAGCCTAGCCTAATTAACTACACGACTGGTATTCCAGACGGTTTTTCGATTAATCTAAACTCTGTTTCCAGAGAAACTGCAACCCATCTGGTAGTAATGTAATGTGGATTTTCGAGCCCTCAGACATGTCACAAAAATATACAACAGGTTCATGTATGATTTGGATGACCTTGATAATATTTTAGGAATTATGTTGTCAACTCATCGGGTACACTGACTACATTTGCGCATCAGTATGCATTATAATGTGGGTCAATAATAATAATACTTATAGCTTAAAAATAATCTTATGTAATCCCTACACAATTTTGATTTGGATCGCCAATGCTTGGAGACTCTTAAAACGCTGGGAAATTTAACCTTGACAAGGTCACCCAATAATTTTAACATCCTGTACTGGTTTACCATACACCGAGATTGTTCATATGTTGTCGCCAAATACCACAGTCCATCTAAATATATTTTTCAATGAGGTTAGCAAAAGCTAGAAAATCGGAAGTGACGCCGTATATTTTCAATTCATTGGCTCCCGCGCTAGCTTTGCTGGCCAGCTAACATCTGCTAGCAGCAAAATATTTGGTGGTACATAAAATTCTAAGGTAATTGTCAATTCAGTTGTTGCTGTTTGCCAATTGATATATTTAAAATAATTAAAAATGGAGAAAACTCAACTCCTTATAGATGATGATGACAATTTGACTCGAAACGAGCATTAAAATAGACGCAAGTAATTTTAAACATTAGTTAAATGGTTAGGTTATTTTATCTTATACGTTTTAAGGATAACACGATCTTTTATTCATGTTAACAAATACCTAAACCACAAACTCTAAAATCTAAACTATACTTCAACCAGTGACAGTCAAAAGTTGCCAAAAAGGGTAGGAAACAGGCATTCAATCGGGTACTGTATTTCGATGCTGCTAGCCAAAATCGGCTAACTGAATTTGCTAGCTTGCTATCCTCATTGAACGCAACTATTGTATAGGAGGAGCAAATACCTCGCTTCATGAACTTAATTTGTTTCTGAAGGTCGTCCGTAAGCTGAACCTATTTCTCCTATAAGAATTAATGCAAAATGGATTAATCAGTTCCTGGACCTCAGATGATTGCTAATTTAAAATTTTACAAGATCATCTTGTGCAGAAGTTCAGACAGCAGCTTCGTGGTTCACATTCGCAGCCTTTCCAAGACCACACTATGAATGCCACATCAGTATGACAACTCGTACCAGGATATTTTTTTACCAGCTTATCATGCAATCGTCTTGCTCTTGTCGTTTATCTAAATTAGCAGTAATTTCTCCACTTCTTCAATCGTCTGTGATCTTTGTTTATTAATAACTATGATTCCTTTTGCAACGTCCGCTTTCTTGATTGACTCTTTATTTTTTTAAATAATACAGAACGTAGATTTTGCTAACCCAAACTGAGTAGCAAGATCAGAAACACGAACACCATTTTCTGATTTTTTTCTTAACATCTATCATTATGTTGGTATTTTTTTCTTTTCACTTTGCTGTTATCATTGTCTATCTCTGACCCGATGGTGTCCTATTTAATAATATATAAAAAACACTAAACACACTAAAATACAAGATAGAACACAGTGAATTCGAGTCAACGAAATTTATATAGTAACTGATGCTCTCGCCGATCGATGTAGCTGACTCGGGGTATTTTTTACATGTTCGTAGCTCAAGATACAGTACGTCATCCGAGACGCAAAAATTTGTTCGAAACTGAATTGTTCATAAACTGAGGCGTTCGTGAACTGAGTTTTGACTGTACTTGCTATTTTAGTTCTAGTAGATTTATTCATTCGGCTCGCCGTATAACAAATTAAACTGCTCATTAGACTGATCTTCACAACATAACGAGCCTCACCGCACTTAGCACCGGCATACGTTCTACGTTATTTTAAACTTAAAATATTATTTTTTATTATTATAGCCTTTGGGTTCATATTCTGAAAAATTGTCATGGATATAAAACATCTTACATTTTTTTATACACAAAAAAAAAGAGTTATTGAATATCTAAAATCTCTTTGAAGATTTTACTTCTACTTATGGCCTTCGGGTTCACAATATATAGATTTCTTTTTAATTTCTAAAATTTTAGTACTATTTTCGAATATTTTAATTATTCTCTAATGGTAGTATTGAGAAGGGCAGTTAATAGTTAAAGTTAATATACCTATAACTCCAGAAGTATAAAAGCGATTATATTTAAGTTGCGGATACAAAAGAGATAGCAATGAATATATTCCAATCGATCCGGCATTTTCAGAGGAATGGAAGGATCGAATTAATTCTTTCGAGCGAGCGTGAAAACCACTTCTTGTAAAGTTTTTTTTTTTGGATTCGAGAATGTTACAGACACACGACCGAATGCTTTAATTCTTCTGTATTTAGAACTGAGGTCTAATAAATTTTAACTAATATGTTCTGATGTTTTTAGGATGATTATAACATTGTGTTACGATGCAATTGCAAGGAACATCAATAATTTCAATTATTCACCATTTTTGCTGTTCAGTTTAACATCTATAACAATTCTACCGTCCTGTGTAACTATTCTATTACTTCAAGATCGTATAGGACGCAAATGTATGGCTTCTGGGTCGCTATTGCTAAGCGGCACATTTACATTAGCAGTAGCATATATTTTAGCAGCTTATGATAAAATAGGTATGCATAAAATTTTATATTTTTATATTTTTTTATCATTTTAAGTGCTTTTAACTATTTGGTGAATATTTTAATTAATATCACTTGAGAGGATGAATTCCCACATTGAAAATTTTCTGTAAATGCAGTTTCGTAAATACAGCATTACACAAAAGCTATAATAGTGTAACGGAATTCTATAGAACAATCTGGCCTGCGTCGCGGATTGTTCTTGAACCTTATGAAATAACTCCAGATGATTCGAAAAGTATTGTATCCTATATATATAAGCATATCTCGCGTACAAAAGCAAGTTATTAAAAAATAAATATTGGACGCGTGCTGACAGAAATTATTATGATAATAGATATTGTAAATGTGTAAGTGAAAGATCAATAACTAAGTGAATATCTGTAAATGGCGTTGTGAAATGAACGCTTTATAGTAAATATGTATATATATATATATATATATATATATATATATATATATATATATAAATATAGATTGTGATAAAAGTTAATAAATTTCGTAGCGTTTAAGTTAGAAATATGTGCTTTATAATTCTCCAGCGAGTTTCGGGAAAAACGTTGCAGTGGTGTCTGGTGTGGGGTTATACGTTAACTGGGTGATATAGTATGAAATAAATTAAATAACGTTAACATAGCGATGATGAAAGAGAAATTGATGGACCTTAAAGTAGCGGATCTGAAAAGAGAGCTGCAGGAACGTGAAGAAGAAACGAGTGGTAAAAAATTAGTGTTACAATACTGACGTCAAGCTCACCTGGATCCGGGAAACACCCAGATAATAATTTATTCGAATTAACCGGTGTTGAGTTCACTGCAATTCTTACGGAAACTTCTAGACTATTTAAAAAGAGTTAACGGAGAAATTAACGGAAACATTTAGAAGCTCCGAAGAAAACTCTAGAAAGTTGGAAGAAAAATTAACAGAAAACTCTAGATGTTTGGAAGAAAAATTGACGGAACTTGTAGAAGAAATTTTAGCTGAGACTTCTGGAACTTTTGAATAGAAATTACTGGAACAATCGAAGATGCCGCAAATGCAAATGGTTGGTCAACAATAGAAAGAGCCACTGCTCTAATTGTGTCTTTGTGTGGTGATACATTAGACGTGTTACAATCTTTGCCATTAGAAAAGCAGAATGAATACGATGAAATAGTCAAACGTCTTGATATGATATATGGGTATGCATATCTAGAGGCAGTGTATCACACACAACTTAAGAACCGGCAACAAAGAACTATTGAAAGTCTTTAAGAATGTGAAGCCGATATCGCTCGACTTGTCTGCATTTCTTACCTTTAAGTTTCAAACGACTTTTTGGAAAGCTTGGCAGGACGGAGTTTTACTAATGGCCTTCGGCACCGGCAACCGGAGAATGGTAGTGAAGGGATTCGACCAGGTTTTTTTTGTTGAAATGACCTTAAATCAATGTGAAGAGGTGATACCAGTATGATTAATGAATGTTAAATATCATCCAGTGACTTTGAAATGGGTACCATTTTAGGTAATTTTATAACAGTGTCTTCTGTGGTTCGCAATTTGAAATCGGTTGAGTAGACAAGGCAAGCTGACAAGATCTCAACAAAACTTTCCAATCTGTTGCCAACAGCGTGACTGCGGAGAATAATAAGATGTTTTCATCACTGAAGATTGTCAGAAAGAAATAACTAACATAGTTCAGATTAAATTTAATACTGGCGGTACACTCATACGTCAGGCACCAAGAAGGTGCCGCTGGTAAATCGTGAGGATACTGAATGAATTATTCGAGAAATGAGTCACTATAGTGCGATTGAACCTTCCAGTAGCCCGTGGGCTTCACCAGTGGTACTATTAAGGTGTAGACTATGAGTACCAAAATGATGTGATAAGGAAATACAGTTACCCACTTTCCCGAATTGACGATACTTTAGACACATTAGCGGGTTCTAAGTTATTATCAATAGTGGTTTGGAAACGTGGTTACTGGCAGGTTGGTATATTGCCCAAAGACCGAGAAAAGATTTAATTTATCATCGGCACAGGACTTTGGCAGTTTACAGTAATGCTGTTCGGTTTGTGCAATGTTCTAGCAATGTTTGAACGTCTAATGGACACAATGCTGAATGGGTTGTCCTGGAAAATTTGTCTGGTGTACCTTGGTGACATTAATGTGGTCGTAAAAACATTCGAGGAACACATGAAAAATCTTGAAGAACAGCCAATTTATAGCTTGGCCGGAGAAATACCAACTTTTCCAGGAAAAAGTGCTTTATCTTGGTACGTTGTCGGATTTGTCAACATTATAAAACCATTGACACGGTTCACTGAGGTTGGTAGAAAATTTATTTGGAATGAGGGTTGCCGGATTTCTTTAGAATAGGTCAATCACTTCCTAGTAAGCATATCAGTTCTCAACAACCTCTCCCAGAAGGAAATTTGTATTAGACACGGATGCCAGTAAAGTAGGAATTGGCGTTGTTCTTTCACAAATACAAGAAGAAAAATTATTAGCATTTGTAAAAATCTGTTGAGCACCTTTACTAATATTTGAATGGTTGAAAATTTCTACTGGGTACAAATTATGCTGCTTTAAAGTGGTTCATTAAGAACCCTGAGAGCCAGGTTGCCAGATGGATCGAAAGGCTGTAAGAATACGACTTTCAAATTCAACATCGAGCTGGTAATATACATCGATGCTGTATCAAGATGACCGTGCCCAATAGATTGTAAACATTATTGCAGAGTTTCGGAGAAGGCGTTTTCTGTTTTTAGAACCACCGTTGTAGACGACCTGTGGCTGCTCGAGAAAATGAAGGTAGACCAACAAAACGATCCGTTCTTAAATGCAACTACACGAGCCCGACTTAGCAATTGAAGATATTATGTCTCAATATGCCACCCGAAGAGTGCAGTTTTATGTAACAACCGAGAAACAACTAGATCTATTTGAAACACCATTACAATACTCGTATACAATAGAATACAACGTGTTAGTGAATAACCAATAACTAAGTACATATGTGTGAATGGCATAGTGAAATAAATACATTTTAGTAAATATAAATAATGTGTGTGCCTCCATGCTGTTTGTTTAACATTGTAGTCTCCTCCTGTAATAAACTTTTTTCCAAGTGTTTTTGAAAAGGTTTGGAAGTTTTCCTTATTGATGTTATGTCTTGGTGGACAGTATATTGCTGATAGAACAATTGAACCTAACCAGTCTTCGATTAGTACAGTGGTAGCCTGGAGTGGCCATTGTGTATTATGGTAGTTCTTAGTGTTTTATGGAGTACTTTATAACTATCACTGTTCCTCCGTGAGTTGTGCCGTCCGGGTGTTTTGTGTCATATACAGAATACCGTGGAATTTTGATCTAAGTTTCATTAATGATATGAGGACTATATCTATTTAGTGATTAATGATAAATGATTTCAATTCTTGGTTATGTCGAGTCAAGCCGTTAGCATTCCATAGTGTGATTTACAGGTTTTGTGCCATTATGGTAACTTAGAGGGGTAAGGAGATTTAGGATTGAAACCATTCTCTCCGTGAGTTTTATGATTTCTTCTAGTTTATTAGTCTGTGTACCCCTACACATTCTGTTTGATCGATTTGCATTTCGTCGACTGCGTTATTTTTTTGCCGCTTGTGCATATGTTGTGTTGGCCCTACCTAATTGTGATTATGGTCGAGTGTTTTCCTCACCCCATACTTTCCTTTTTCTCAGTGGTGGAAATGTTATTTTCTGTATATCTTTGTGTACTTGTCAATCTCTATAGTTAGCTGGGTGGTTGCCCTCGCAATGAACACATGTGACTGGAGTATTTTTATTTTTATTGCAGTCTTTGGTTAGATACTTATCACTGCATTTTACGTTTCGTGCTGGTCGTATGCATCTAACACATTGAGGTATTTCTTTCTTTGCTTTTTGGTGTTCGATTACTATTTTAGAATATTGCAGATCCTTTAGTTCTTGGTGCCGGTTCTCTTCAACTTACTTACACCACATAACAAAAATATATTATATAAACAAAACCGCACACACATTCTATAAAACACAACTAAACGCAAACTCATCGAAGAAACAAATGACAAGAATCAGACACGACAACACCCCAATAACACAAAAGCCCAAGCTAACCCAACAAACCCTGCCAATATACCAAGAAAGCCTCCAAGAACGAAATACGTAGCGATATCGCAACCAACAACACTGTGAAGACGACACAAAAAAGCTAACCACTGCACAGAACATATTTCACTCACAGTAAACATTGTCCATTAATCATACCTATAAATGTTAGTTATAAGTTTGAAACCTAGATTAAGTTAGTATATAAGTTTTATGTAAAATTCTACAATTATAAAAATGGGTTTTTATGTCTCCACTTTCCCATACACTAAACAGTAACACAAAAACACAACCAGATATAAACATATATACACACAAAAAGATAAAACCTAATAGCAACACCCAACACACCCAGGTATACACTCACCGTGAGTAGAATCTCTGAGAAAACTAACTAACTAATGTTGTCCCACCTGTACATGTCATGTATGCGACGTAAAAAAAAAAAGCTTGAAACAAATAACATTACTTAATCACCATTAAATATCATAATAAAATCTATAATAGCACCTAACAACCAGATATATAAGTGTATTTGTTATTTAATCTGCAAGATGAATAATAAAATTATTTATCAAAGCAGGATTAGAAATAGAAAAAAGTGACCCACTTCATCCGTATGTGTGCAAGTATCTTATGTAAATGTCTGTGTTACCAATCTCGTTAGTATAATTGTTAGATCAGAATGCGCATCTTGTTCTGACAATTATGATCCTGCGAGAATCGATTATTCAGTGCTATTCCCTGGCTATTCCAGCCTTGTAAGGCAAAGATAATTGAGTTGAAGTGGTGTTGACCATTTTGTGGTATCGTTGCGGATATTTTTGTGTTTCTGATTCGCATATGCGGATTTATCGCTCCAATTCGAATAACAGCAACATTGCTTGTTCGCATTTGCGGAATTATTGTATCTGTTTTCTGAAGTACGTGATTATGTTGGTTATTCAATTCTAATGATTTTTTAGTTCTTCAATGGTAAAGATGGAGTGGGGAGCGAAAGGAAATCGGATTGCGGCCAAAGCATTACACAAGTATATGCAGCAGAACAAATACTGAAATTTCGTACCTGTTGGAAACTTTAAACATTTAAAAAAAATGTTCTCCGTGCTAACAATCGGATTAACGAACTATCTTCAGTAGATGATAGACCGACAAGTGGACTCCACGATTTGCAGCATCTCCTGGGGCTGTTAAAGCAGTTCGAAGATGAATTCGGAGGAATCCGTTGCGTAAACAAGCTATAATGGCCAGGGAAATCAAAATATCGAAACGAAGTATGTCGCGATTAATTAGGGATGACATGAAACTTAGAGCTTACTGCCGAGTAACAGATCAGCGTCTTACGATGCCTTTGAAAAAATAAGAAGGGTGAGATCAAAGTATCTACTTTAGGGGCACGCTAACGGTAACCATAGAAATATGTTGTTTACCGCCGAGATGAATTTAATATAATTACCAGATCAACAATTTAATAAATGTTATACATGGTATAGTTGTACATTTGTTTAATTTGGTTACATTGTTTGTCATTAATGGGGTCAGCGTGTTACGCCTTCCAGTAGCACTTTGAATATATTTCTAAAGTGTACGAGTTGCTATAGTTGGATGTTATCTGCTTTTGCTATTGGTGGATTCCTCTCAGATAGAAAAAGGACTTGTAGTAGTCTCTTCTTTAGTCTTGTCGTTTCGTTTTTCTTGCCTATTTCGGAATCTTCTGCGCTAGAGCATTTGCTTAAGTTATTTAGGAATTTATTGAGTCCCATTTCTCGATGTAATTATATATTTCTGATAAACCATAATGCGTTTAGGCCGATACGTAGAATTTTATTTTGAAGTGCTTGTATTTTATTTAATAGAATTTTGGATGCAGTACCCCAAATTGGACTCGCGTACGTCACTACGGGTCTTATTATAGATGTGTATATTAGTTTTACATATTTTGGTTTCAGCTTGGTTTTTCTATTTACTATTGTGTATAACATGCCGAGTCTTTGTTTCCCTTCTTTCACTATAGCTTCAATATGTTGCTTCCATTTGAGTTTACTGTCAAGGCGCAGACGTAGGTATTTTACTGACGAGTTTTTCGCATTCCAGCTTATTGTTGAATTACAGTTCAATATTTAAAAAAAGATGTGACTGCAAGGTCATCGGTATGAGCAACGAATACGTAATAACGTGTTTTTTCTCTCATGTTTGTATGCATAAGAGAAGGATGGATTTGGTACCTATAAGTCGCGCGGGATTTCGTGATTTCAGAATATAGTACAGACATCTTCTGCTAATCAATCATTGTTGTGTCCAACGCAATATATGTATAATATATGTTCAATATTATATCATATTTTTTATTGAACACATAGCCGTTCGACGAAATTTCTATCATATTTCCACATTACTGTGCAATTGTTTTTGCTTCTGTCAGTTTTTAGTTTGTGCAATTTTTACTTCATTTTGATCGATTTCGTTGCTTTCAACAAAATTAAAAGTTTATTAAGTGCCTAATGACCTATACCACTGCAATTAACAAAATGTGCGGAGCTAAAATCTTGAGTCGTATGGTGTATGTTTGACCTTGGAGTGACATCTTTTAAAAATTCAACTGTAGTTAAGAACAGTATTGCAACGCAAAAAGAAATAGCAAATATCAATGAAAAAGGCAGGTTAACCTTGCAACTACATAAAATACAAAAATTCAAACGGACGAAGTAAATTTTGTCAGATTAAAAGATGGTACGCCAAATTTTCCAATGTGTGAATTTATAAGTTCAACTACAAAGCTTGTACTGTAGATGAAGAAATAAATATTTTAGCAAAAATGATAGAAATGATTCAAGAAGAGAGCATAGAAAAGATCCAAAGAAAGAACAAAGGAAGAACACAATAAATGTCGGAAACTACCAAACATGATTAACAAACTAATGCCAATAAAGGAAAGTGAGTTGAAACGAATAAAATAAATATTTGAGTCAAATGCATTTAATGAACACAGGGCTTTCATCTGTAATTACAATTAGGAGGTACCAACTCAAAACGAAGGGACTAATATTATAGAGATGCAATGGGGCATGCATGGAAATGAATAACACAATCTAGAATATATATATATATATATATATATATATATATATATATATATATATATATATATATCGATATCTATTTGTTAAATTGAACAAAACACAACAACTTGCGAGGGCACCATTTAGTCAAAAAGTTTCTTTGCAGAGAGAATTAGATATTATTGTAACGTTATTCACGCACTTGGTGGAGAATTTGCACACTTATTTCTAACTAAACCTAACTAAATTTATTTGTAACTCATATACTATATACAATATCTAAAACTATATTTATTACTAGTATAAAGTATTTATTTTACAATACCATTCACATATATTCACTTGGTTATTGATATCTCACAAACTATATCCGTCTCTCTCTCGCAGTATCGATTTATGAATCACGCACAAACAATGTATATTCACATATTATTTCTTACTGCATACGACCGCTATATATTTATATCTGTCTGTCTCCGTGTCGGCGAGGCATGCTTATTTAAGGAACACAATACGTCCAGAGCACTTCTGGAGACTCTCCACAATCTCTGATTGTTCTATTGAATTCCACTAAAATATGTTAAAAGAAACAATAATTGAGGCCCTTGGTTATTGCCGGTGGTAATCGTGCAATAAAAAAATTGATAACGGGAATGTCTGCATAGACTTTCAAGGTTTGAGTAAAGTCTCGAAAAAGGACCATTTTCCCGTTGCAAATATGTAGGAGACGCTTCACCAATTAGATAACGCATAACTGTGTATAACCTTAGAATTGGCGTCACGACACTGACAAATAAAATTGGAAGAAGATGTTAAAGAAAAAACTGCATTCACAACCAGTGCACAACACTATCAATTCACCAAATTGGCAATTGGCCTAGAAAACGCACCAAGCTTGTTTCAAAGACTGATGAATAGCGTTCAATCTGATTTGACTGGATGCATTGTGTACTAGGATGTGTGTATATATCAGGCAAGAGGCGCAGCAGATTACATTGAGACTAAGGTAAGTGTTCGATTGACTACGAGCAGCCGAAAGTAGGTATATCAAGAGAATCGCAAAAACAGCAGTCTCAATGACGCAATTAACGAAATAAGATTAAGAATTTATTTGGAGAAAGGAATGCCAATCACTTCCGTGAATGTAAGGTCTGGCTTCATCCATTATAAACGTTGTATATATTTTTATTCGTGATCTTAGCCCTGACATGAGCTTAGTCTTGTAAAATTTTGTTGCCACAGTAGCCGTTGGGTCTTCATCATCGGTCCTTAGCTGTATTTTAGCTCTTCATGCATCTCCTTTTTATACTTCCCAAGTTTATTGGCAATATTGTTCACTGACTCATCTTTTTCTTGGTTACATTGCGATATAAGTTGGTTAATTTGTTCCGGCAATCTTCGATGAGCGGACCGTTCTAATATTGCATTCTTTAGTTTTATAATCTACGTTTGTTTCTTGAAGATCTGGACACTGAGAAAGAAAATCGTGTATTTCTTCGGTCAGTCTACAGTTCCAACCATCCCTCCAGTCTCGATCGATATATTTCTTTTCTCGAAGTACTCAACAGAATATTTCCTTGGGAATTGTTCCATTGGGTTGGCCTACTCGGTTAGCTGATGCCTATTGCAGGATCATCTTGCTTTGTGCCACCCATGTTCAATTCTTATGTTGACTTTTTACAAGCATAAAGAGCTTGAAAATAAATTGAGGGATAGTCCAACGAATTCCTTGTAATATATGAATTATAAAAGAAATGCAAGGTTCCTACCGTCGTACTCAGATATAATAACATTAGCCTAGATGACTCACAATACATAGTAAATTTATTCGCAGAATATATTTTGAACTCATATTCTTCAGACAACAACGACACCTATAACTGTCCTCACATTTCAAACAGTTCCATACTAATAATCAGAGAAGTGACTGCTGAAGAAGATATGAATGAGATTAAATGGTTGAAAAATAATATGACTATGGGACTCGGTATAATTTCCACTGATATATTAGATAAGAAAAGTCATGTATTCGTTATTTATTAAGATTTCCAACCTTGCTGAACAATATTGGATTGTCGATTGACCTTATTTTGTATCTTAATTTATATTTTACAATAAGGTACACCGCATTTTCCTTTGAGGCGCACATTGCTTCGTTCGGAATATTTTTAGTGTGATTAGTTGAAAGTTGAAATTTTGAAGTGAAAATAGATCGAAAAGGTAGTAGATTTACCCCTAAACGACAATGACAAGACAAAAGAAAACAACTTTGTCCTCCAAATCGTTTTGAAATCGAACAGGACGATACGACATCAAACGCTGCGGCGTAAGTGGAAGCCTTTAAACGCGTTTCTCTCGAAACCTTATTTTTTGTTATGGGGCTGGACACCCACGCTACAATTTACATCTGATATATTTTTCTTTTGATTTAACTTGAAGCTCATAAAATTGTCTTCAGTTGTATGTAGGGGTTCTTCTTTAATATTTAGTTTCCTTTTCGGTCAAAAAAATGGAGCAAAATATAGGATTTTTTTTTTCAAATTTCTACTATTTAGCGAGTTTTTTTTTACAAAATCTTACGTACAACTGAAATTACATCTATATAGAGAAAAAAAGAAGATGATTACAACCTGCGCTTCATTCATAACCATGACGCTACCTCCTCTTTGAGTTGTCTCTGGAGAACGCAAACAAAAGACCTCAAGCTATTATTATTTTTCAATAAAAAGATCATGAAAAAACTTTGATATATACCTTATTTAATGCAGCAAACCCCATCAATCTACTATTTCTAAGTTCAGAGAAAAAAATTCGAGAAAATGTTGTTCCCCCTTAATTCATATATACCTGATAAGTCTGATTTGTGTTTTTAGGTTTATTGTTGTTTAGGAGTTTACCCAAGTTAGTTTTATTAGTGGTTATAGTATTAATTTGGGATGACTAAGCACAAACTCACTGAAGAAACAATTGACAAGAATCAGACACAACGCACCAACAACACTACAGCTTTCCTACCCAACCCTGCCAATTTTCCAGAAATTCCTCCCAACGTGAAACTTGTAATAATACTATATCCAATAACACTGTAGGGTTACACATAATACACACAATAGCCAACCACGGCACAGAACACATTTCATTCACAGCAAAACATTGTCCATCAATCATACCTATAATTATTAGTAATAAGTTTAAGTTATAAGCTTCAGTTAGTAGATAAGTTTTACGTAAAATCACATTCAATTGTCAAAAATGAGGTTTTTTTACTTTTCCACTTTCCCATACAGCACACAGTATTACAGTACACTAAATACTAATTCAAATGCACAATCAGAAATAAATATATACATACACAATGATTATAAAGCATAATGGCAACATATACACACCCAGATATACACACACTGTGATATTGTGGGTGGGATCATTGAAATAATCAATGATGTTGCCCACTGAAATAAATGGTAAGCAAAATGTAATTCCCTCACATGACCATTCGCTCAAATGGTCATTCGCTAAAATGACCAATTGCTCAAATGAGCTATTCACTCAAATGACCATCCTCTCTAATGGTTATTCGCTCAAATGGTTATTCGCTTAACTGGTCATTCACTCAAGTGCGGTAGAATTGATTACGGAACGGGCGCGATCATTATAAGCATTACTGATTCAGTTGTTGATTTACTAATCTGTAAAATAATTGAAAATAATAATAATGCGAAATATCAACAGTTGCCTTGACGTTGGTTATCAGGATGGCGCCCTTACTGTAATCTACTAGAATTTGTATGTATACACATCGTTAATCAGTGTCAATTGTAGAATTGCCCGTGTATTATATCAGTTTTTCAAAAAATTGATTTTTAGTTAAAATACGTACATTAATTTACTGACTATAAATATGTTAAAACAAAAGAATATTAGTAATAGTAAAGGCATCACAAACCTTTTATTTAAAAAAAATGTACAGTAAACTTGTTAAAACACAAAATGTGTATAGATCTATAACGTTCTAATAGTAGATACGAATTACAGATACCACCATGACAATAACAATAATGGCAGTGGCAAGGTTTGGCATAAATGTGGCATACAACTCAAGTGCGCAATACGCTGTCGAATTAATCCCAACTGAAGTTCGTGGACAGGGTGTTTCCCTGATCCACGTTGCCGGATATGCAGCTAGTTTTTTTAGTGCTCAACTTTTACATACAAGAGTTTATTGGAAACCTTTGCCTGATGTCGTGGTTGGAGTTCTATTGATGATCGGAGCAGCTGCATGCCTGGCACTTCCGGAAACACTAAATAAAACACTTCCGGTTACGTTGCACGATGGTGAAGTTTTCGGAGAAAATGAAAAATGTTTTAATATTTACTGCTGCACTAGAATGGAAGAATTGGACGTCGACTGTTCATTTTGAATTACTTATTAACATAATATAGTTCTATAAATAAATAAATTAATTAATAAATAAATATATATATATATATATATATATATATATATATATATATATATATATATATATATATATATATATATAAATGAAAGAACAAATAAATATGTATAGTCAAACAAATAAATATGTATAGTCGAACAAGAAAAATAATAAAAAAAATTATTTAATTAATTATCTTCTATTATTAGTTTACAATGGTCAGTATTTTGCTAAGTAGTACACTATTATCTTAAACAATTTATTTAATTAAAAGTAATACATTTTTACTTTCTTTTACAGAGTAATAAGTAAGTATTGTAATCATGAAAAATTTCGAACTCGAGATTTCAACGGATATACATGTTTTGACCTTCTCTGAATCGAATGTGACTATTTTCGGAATGACGTCTGTGTGTCTGTGTGTGTGTGTGTGTGTGTGTGTGTGTGTGTGTCTGTATGTGTGTGTGTGTCTGTCTGTGAACGCTCTAGAGTCAAAACTGTCGAACGTAAAATTATGAAACTTCAAACTTAAGACTTGTTTATGCCCTAGATGTGCACCTCCTATTTTTGAAACGAATATTCAAACCGGAAGTGCATGTTTACTCTATGCATTTTTTGTTCTATCTCCAGTAACACTAGAACGGCTGCACTTATGGCAAAAATAGTTATGTTCATAATGAAAGATATTAATATTTCGCACAACTTTTGTTTGAAAAGTTTCTTCATAATTTGTACCAGTTATGAGAAAACTGCTACGAAAAAACTCAAATATCTTATTTACGTTGCCATAGTGATACCTACACTTGTGACAAATTTTATTATTTTTAAATCAGATCAACCATGAGTTACATCATTTGTTTCTTGCTTATTGAAAACAAACAAGCATTACATTGACAATTATCTGTATGAATTATTATTTAAAATATTGATATAATCAATTTATATTATATATTTGCTAACATAATTAATTAACAATTTCAGAGTTTGACTGTTTAAGAGTGAATACGATAAGTACTTCAAATTCTGATCCATTATAAATTGGTATAATTATCCAGTTATGTTCATTAATTATATATATATATATATATATATATATATATATATATATATATATATATATATATATATGTATATTAATATCTATCTATTGAAAACTACGTAAAAGAAAGTTGAGTGCAGGCCACTCCAGATATTTTAATTTCAAATGTCAAGAACTTCAATCACTCTAATTTTTTAAAAGAATGCGAGTAACATCTCACTGTGATCTGAGACAAGTACATTTTATACCTTATATAATATTTGTCGTGCTGTGATTGTAGGATTGGACTTGTGTTACACAAACATTAAATACATCCCCATTTTCCCTTCTGAATTCGATAACTATCGCTGTGAATCAATGGATGGAGCTGTATTCGATAATCAGAACTCCCAGATTGCCATTCCTGCCAAAATAATGTATAACTACATTAGAAATTAATAGGCCACCCAGTAAGTGTCTTTGCATTGCATAGGGTGGAGTAGAAATGATTTCCAGATATCTTTTCGACCTTGGGAGGGGTACGCGCGAGCCGCCATCTTGAATGAAAGGTCCACAAAATAGGGTTTTACAAAATAACTCGGCAACAGTTGATCCAATGAGAAAATGTGATCAGTATAAAGTTGAAGTTGATAAGATTTTCCACAATTTTGATGCATTTATTTTTACTTTCTTTTACAGAGTAATAAGTAAGTATTGTAATCATGAAAAATTTCGAACTCGAGATTTCAACGGATATACATGTTTTGACCTTCCCTGAATCGAATGTGACTTATCGGAATAACGTCTGTGTGTCTGTGAACGCTCTAGGGCCAAAACTGTCGAACGAAAAATTATGAAACTTCAAACTTAAGACTTGTATATACCCTAGATGTGCACCTCCTATTTTTGAAAAGAATATTCAAATCGGTAGTTCATGTTTACTCTATACATTTTTTGTTCTATCTCCAATATCACTAGAACGGCTACACTTACGGCAAAAATAGTAATATTTATAATGAAAGATAATAATATTTCGCACAACTTTTGTTTGAAAAGTTTCTTCATAAATTGTACTAGTTATGAGAAAACTGCTACGAAAAAACTCAAATATCTTATTTACGTTGCCATGGTGATACCTACAATTGTGACAAATTTTATTATTTTTAAAACGAATCAAGCATGCGTTACATCATTTGTTTCTTGTTTATTTCAAACAAACAAGCATTACTTTGACAGTTATCTGTATGAATTAATATTTAAAATATTGATTTCTTATTAGAATAAATTGTATCAGGTAAATTATTGTAGAATCAATTTATATTATATATTTGCTGACATAATTAATTAACAATTTCAGAGTTTTACAGTGAAATTTGACTGTTTAAGAGTGAATACGATAAGTACTTCAAATTCAGATCCATTATAAATTGGTATAATTATCCAGTTATTTTCATTATATTATATATATATATATATATATATATATATATATATATATATATATATATATATATATATATGTATTAATATCTATCTATTGAAAACTACGTAAAAGAAAGTTGAGTGCAGGCCACGCCAGATATTTTACATATGTCTAGAAGGATACGAGGTAAAGCGGCGAAAAGATGAAGTTTTGTTAAAAGATTTGTCAAACCACTATTTACACTGAGAGAAAGGATCATTTACATTAAATGTTACTTATTAATAATAAACGAATAATTATTTTAAATACAGCCCAACAAACGTATTTTTAGAAATAAGTTAACATTAGTTTGGATTATCTGATGTCGGTTATTAATATTTAATTTAACGTGTTTTAGTTGAATAGATATATTTCTTTTTATTAAAACAGATTCGTTTATAATAAATGCATCATATTTAAAATTAAATAACGAAGTCTTAAATACTAATAATGCATAAATTCGTTATTTAAGAATTAATTTACATGTATTTATATTAACTTTATACTATTTTAGCAATTAAAGCAACTATTTTCGTTGGAAAGCATGATATTTGCATGCGAAAAAATTACTCTTTAATATTTAATGTATTTATTGATATTAGATAACGAAACATGTCTTCCTATTTAAAGATAAATATTAATAAATTGGATATTAAGATATGTTGGGATATAACACAAATATATTGTTAGGTACTGTAAATAAATTATATTTATTTTTTGTCGTTATATAAACAATTATGTACAGAATTTTTTAAATTCTATTTCTTATTAATTATAACAAATACTTTGGTCATTAATGTATTTAAACATAATTCATTATTTATTTAGCAGTAAAGAATATAATAAGAAATATAATGTATAAAATACTTACACCTAATGATATTTATAATAATTACAAAAACAAACATTCATTCTTGAAAATAACAATTTCTATAAGTCCAAGTTGATAACATTTATAGCTCTTTGTCCATTACCAACCTCTGTGAGCAATACTAAGTATTGTATTATACACATTTTTTATAAATAAAGTAAATAGTTGTGTTGTGGTGGAGTACATAAAATGTATTGTATTAAACCGAATATGGGGTCACCAAATGAATTTCTTTTAATTTGTATTTAATTATTGGGTTGATATTAAATTGTCATTAAATTTAATTCAAGATATAATAGTACTATCAGGAATAAAGTAGTAGTCTGTTTAAATGTTAACTTTCATTAATAATGCTATTTATATGTAAAAATCTGTTTCAAAAGGATCTTGAAATCTTCGTTTTGCCATTAACCCTTGGGAAAGTTTTATTTAGTTAATGTCGTACGGCCAAAGTATAAACAATATTTCTCCTTGAAGTAATTATATGAGCGTTAGTTTTTGCAATATATGCAATTTGCGGATGATGTTGAGGGTAGCGTATAAACAATTGAAATCGATATTTCTCATTCACTATATGAAGTTAAATTTTGTAATTCCAATTCTCCAACAACATTTTCAGAATTTAACTGCAACACATAATAATACATATTAATACATTTGCCAATTACGGAATCCATTTGTAATGTGTAATTTAGAAAATGATTTTCTCTCCAATATTTATCTTCTATATTTCCTAATTCCACTATAGAAATATCATTTTCTAATTAAACGAAATGAAATATCCACGAGCATATGGATATTCATTTATAACTAAGAAAATGTTAACGTGTGTAACTTACCTTCAAATGATTCCACCAAAGGATCAAATCTCCAACAGAATGATTTTGTTTATTTATTACACATTTTAACAGCAAAAACAAAGGTTTGCACGATATAAATGAGCGCATCAAAATCATGCGAAAACTAGTGAACAGTGACGCGTTATACATTTGTCCCGAGAATGCACTTGTCCAGACAAGTGCGTCTTAAAATATGTTACAAATTATACATACATATATGCATTTTTTGTTCTATCTCCAATATCACTAGAACGGCTGCACTTACGGCAAATATAGTTATGTTCATAATGAAAGATATTAATATTTTGCACAACTTTTGTTTGAAAAGTTTCTTCAAGTAATGTACCAATTACGAGAAAATATCTACGAAAAATCATAAATATCTTGTTTACGTTGTCATGGATTCGCATGTAGCTTCATAAATCGGATCATCTACGCCTGTCAATATTTCGACAAGAAAACAAAATTGACTCAATTAGATAAATGACATTTCAGAATATTCTAGAGTATTGGTTAGTTTTGATAGCTAGTACTTCAAAACTATTACAAATTGGTATTGGTTAATTTTCCACCCATTCATTTATATAAGGTAAGCTTGGTCTTCATATTGTTTCTGTTGGATTATTATTTCCTAATATATTTTAATAATCAACATCTATATTTCATATTGAAGAAACAATATTTGATAACATAATAAAATAATATAATAATTGGTACAATTTCAGTGTATTACTGTGGAATATTGGTATTTTTTGACAGTTTGTTTATATATATATATATATATATTTATATATATATATATATATATATATATATATATATATATATATATATATATATAAAATGAAAACTACTTAATAGATAGTTCTTCGTTGGCCACAACCCATTATTTTTTGATAACGGCCTTCTCTGCGGATTTGAATTTAATAAATTTCGACTGTTCTGAGCTTCAAATATTTTATTAAAATTATCAATCAAATTTGCTGTTTGAGGGCCTGTTGCTATTTTTATAACATTCCATGTATTTGCGGTACGAATTGCACACGCCATAGAGTGACTAAATACTTGAGCAGCTAATTTCACTCGCATTTTTTTGGAAATTTGTTGGTTTGATATGATTATTTGTTAATTTTGGTAATAATCGAGTTGTTTTGCTTTTGCAATCTTCTTCGCAAGTGTTTACTATGTCACACTATGATATTTTTTGACCGTCTATTAGAATCTGCATCATTGTATTCTTAAAGTTTTTCCGGATAGATTTTAATAGATGTAGTGGATCATAAATAGTGAGAATTTTCTTATTTTCAATGTAAATCATAGTCGCTATTTTTGTACATCCAAGAATACTAAATGGCCTTCTATTGCTTGGACTTTGGTCGCAGACCAATACTCTTGGATTAAGAGAAATTTCAATATTCTTCTTTAATACTATTTTCATTAATTCAACTAAATTGTACGACTTTACCGGTTCGTTGGAAGCATAGTAACAAAATGGCAATTTCCAGTTTTTTAGAAGACCTCGAACATAAAAGGCCAAAACTGTTGTAGCTGGTTTGTCATCTCTTCCTAACTCGTCCAAATATTTTATTCCTTCTACTCTGTCCATATTTTCATTATATTGTTCTCTTACCTACATTAATTTCATCCATAAGTACGGTACATTCTATTTCCCATTTATTCATGGTGGCTATTTGTTCACGAAGTTTACTTATCCATAAGTACGGAACATTTTTTTTTTCCCATTTATTCATGGTGGCTACTCGTTCACGAAGTTTACTACTTTAATTGTGTGTTTATTCCTGTACCTAAGTTGTATATTTTGAACCATGTCTAAATTGTTCTAATTGCCGGCAGCACGAATTTCAAGTTATAGACGAGATATTTGGAGTCTTCTGAATTTCCACTTGAGGAGGGAAGTACTCGAGAATCCCTTTTTACATCTCTGGTTGCTGGAGGGTATCATTTCCATTTACTGCAACCTGATTCTGATACCAATGGAACTTTCTGAGTGTAAGTAGGTTTTCGAATAGATTCGCATTTATGGATAACTTTAGACACATATAAAACCAACGAAATTGTCATTCACAACAGATAACCTATAGGTACACAGTAAAAAGTTTTTCTGTAAAATCACTATAATTATTATAGGAGTCTAGAATGCCTATAATAATTATAGTAAAAATACATACCTATGTAAAATTACATACTTTCAGTAAAAACTCATATCCATCATTTACATATTTTTCAATTACATATTTCAGTAAATTTTTACATAAACATGTGAATTTATCAATAATCCACTATGGAAAAATACACAGCGCTTTTGTATAATGTTACATAAGGTGTAAGTAATATTCCATAAATATTTGACAATTAAGCATACTTAATATTACATAAATGCTCTGTATATTTACATAAATGTATACTTACCATACGAAATTGGAAAGGAAAAGTTAAAGGTTATACATAATAAAACAAAGTTTTCATTTGAAATATATATTATAATAATATTAGGTTTTTTATAAAAGCAGTTTTTGGCGTATTTAGCGCATATATTTGCAAAATTTAAAATAACACATGTGTTAAGTTAAATTTTTGGGCTAAGTGTGTTAAATACAACAACTTAACTTATTTAGTCCTAAAATTTTATGAAACACTTGTGTATGCTTCTTTTTACTGACAGAAATATACTTGAAAATGGCAAGAAAATTATAAATATTCTGATATAATTTATAACTTAAAATTAATGCTACAAAATAAAATTAAGATCATTTGTAAATAAATAACTTTTATAAATATTCAATATTTCAATAAATTTGATTGAATTCAAAAGTAAGTGATAAATAATTAGGATATTTAAGATTTAATACGTAATATTAAGAATACATACCAGTAAACGCAGTCATCATACTATCATATCCTTAATTCATAATTGCTTTTTCTATGCAGATGTAGAATATGGAATCTAAAAATAAAATTAGATATTAGAAAAAAAAAAAAAAAAAAACAATAATTTTTTAGTGTATTGTACTCACCACTGTGATTCAAAATGCATGGTGTTACAATTTTGATATTTTTGCACGTGTCATCTTTGAGTTGTACCTTTCTAAAATGATATTAAAATATGTTTAAAAAAAATAGATATATGCTTTAATTTTAAATTAGAACTTACATCTAGTAGAATTATCAAAGAATTTAAATTATCCTTGAAATGTTTGGTTAGTGAGTTCAAAAATGTTAAAAGTCATACTTCTCGTGCACAATTAGACGATTACGTTCTACCACTGAATATGTTTCACTGTTTGACAACAACCACAAGCTGCATCACGAAAACGATCGATATTCACTACATAAAAGACATCTGATTGGTGGAGACTACCGACAAAGAATGTAATTTACACAGCATTATGTAAAATTACACATTTTGTAAAAAGAATATGTAAAATTTACTGCATATTCATTTACCTTTAATATTTTGGAGATACTTCTACGGAAAACAGAAAGCCATTTAATTCATGACAACAAATTCAGAGCATTATGTGATATATATTGTTGACATAACAATTCTTATGTTAAAATGTACATATTGATTACGGAAAAGTCATTTTAATTTCAAATTTACATAATAATTATAGAATATGAATTTTACATACGCTCTATATATATTTTTACATGATGTATTATAGTAAATTCGCGATTTTATAGAATTTTCACTTATGTAAGGAAAATTTATAGAAATTTACATTATACTATGTAAAAGTGTGTTTTACATAATAATTATAGTGTTCTTTTACTATAATCGGTATAGAAAATCACTGTTACTTTTTACCGTGTAGCGCTCGGAGGTTGCTCGACCTAAACCGCTGTCACTTTTGTAATAAATCAAATATCGATAAGCGGTTTCGAAAATCGAATTCTTAAATGGTTTTTCTAAAAGAATATGTAAAGAAAAAAATAACGATTTTTTGAAAACTCAGAAGGTATATGCCCCCTTAAATGTATTGAAAGTGTAACTAACGCTCCGAAACTATATGTCAGGGGTTAATTAAAATATTGGGTTTAATTATACATTTGTCTTTTTTGTATATTCATAATGCATATATAACAAGCTTAGGTATAACGCACCTATGTGTTCAGGTCGCCGTTTGGATAGAATCAGCGAAAAAAAGTAGCGCGCATAAGAATGGTGATTGTAATGCCATCTAGATTGGTTGCATTAGACTTTGTATAAATTTTAACATTTTTTATAGTTTCTGTGCTAAAAATCTGAAAATATGAAACAATGTTATTGATATAAAATGTTGTTTTTTTTTAATATAAAGAAATTAAAATTTCAAACATAATTTTTAATATCTTTGGGTTACAAATATGAAGAAATTCTGTAGATATAAAATATCTTAGAATATTGTGTAGAATTTTTGAGTGTTTTAATTATTTTTCTAAGGGAAGCATTAAGGGAGGTTCCAGATGTTGGGCACTATAACTCCGGAAGTATACGGGTGATCGGATTTAAACTGCGAACGGATTTAAATGGGATAATATATGTAGGAAATTTGGTTCAAATCGCTTCAGTACCTTCCGAGTAGAGGGCACAAATTTGGTCTTACGAACGAGCGAGTGACAACTAACGTCCAAGTATATGAATAATATATATTTATTGATTCAGGGCGACGAGACAAACATTGTTCGTTAATGTAATTTTTTGATCCGAGAATGCTACAGACACACGACCGAATGCTTCAACTTCTTCTGTACTTCATACGGCAAGCTAATGATTCGTAGTACTATTTTAGTATTTTATTCGGCGTTGGGAGACAATCCATGGGAGAACGAGAAAAATTTATGGTGGAGTGAGTCCGTAACTCATGATACGTTTATTTCATGTTTTCGAAATACAACAATAAAAATAATCATTATGAAAGCAACAATTTTTAGCGTTAGACTACACATTTGTTAAACTGTTAATAAATAAAGGATTGAAATTTTAATAAATGGTGCGGTTCAAAAATCATAATAATGAACGTTTCATCATAACCCTTAGTTTGCAAAATATAATGAAATAGATAGAAATAAGATAATCGCTGCAAATCAATAATCAATCGAATAAAAAATAATGATGTTTAGAATAGTTAGTCTTATGATAACCATTGTAGAGTTCAAACATAAATTTTGTATTTAAATAAATTTACTTCTTTTAAATAATTTTGTCTCAATCAAAATTATATCTTATATTATGCAAACTGTACATATTTTACATAAACAAAAGTAAACAAGCATAGCTGCAGGGACGAATGCCTATAACCATTGAGGTTTTTTAAGAAAAAATCTATTTATAACCACGGAATTTTGAAAAGTTAAAATGTAAAAGATAATGACATTGTTACTGATCGTAAAGTGTTAAATTACAAAAATATGTGTCTTAAATTTTTTCCTGGTCCTTGGATTCATATTCTGAAAAATATAAATATAAAAAGTCTTATCAATGATTGAAGAATATAATTTTCATTTATATATTATTAATTTCAATTTTTTTTTCTTGTAGCTTTCGGACTCGCGATTTGAAGATAATTGCTTAACATGAAATATCTATGAATTTTTTGCAGATTATTTCAATTTTTCCTAAGGGGGCTCCAAATATTGAGCTCCTATTACTCAGGAGCTGTACAGACGATTATATTTCCCTTCCAAAAACAAGAATCGAATCACCGACCAATATTGCTCTTTTACCATTTTTCTAAAATCTGCGGATACTCCCGCTTTCACACGCGGTCAAAACAAAACTACGAGTCCGATTCGGCTGAAATTTTAACAGTAGCCGTCTAAGATAATGTACTACGCAATAGGTCATGTCTCTTGCGACAGTGGCGCCATAGGCCGGTGAGGCCAAGTACTTGTCGGACAGCCCTCGTACATGCAAGTATATTATAGTTAAATCTATTTTTGGATTCAGGGCGACGAGACAAGAACTATTTAAAGGGGAGGTATGGGATAACGGGTCTAAAAAAGGCACTTTTTTGAGAATTTTTTTGAAGAGACTATTAAAGTTATTTTATTAAAAGTTGTTGCACATAGTTTCATGACATTTGAAGAACATTCAGTATTTTTTTCGTTCAAAAATATTCATAAGCAAGCCAGTAAGAGCGAATTGACGGAGGCCATGTAAAAAAATCCGTTTTGCGGTGAGCACGATAACTCGTCACAAAATCATCCGAAACACAAATAGTTGGCAAAATTGATTCATTCAGAAGTAAATCTAGGTCGCAACGTTGTCCTTTTTTTTTCAATTTTTGGAGGTTGTTTGAAGTCAAAACCACGATATTTACCCTAAAAATGGCACTATTTTGTAGCTGTCATTTTCATTAACCATTATGTGAGATATTTTTCCAAAAACAGTTAATTCATCTTCATTCTCAATATAGATATAATAGCCGATTTTATATAAAGTACCAATTTGCACTTTGGAAGTTTTTTACATGAATTTTCGTTTTAATATTTTTAGGTATAAAAGCAGGATTTTATTTTTTTGAAACTTGTAAATCATCTTCAAAGCCAATTCCACCCAATGATCTATTAGCAATTTGTAATTAATGCCTAATTTTTAGTGAACAACTAAGGTTCTTTCTAGAAGCTATATTATTTGCTGTTTTTTTTTAATTATTTATTGTTTGCAATATATGGCAAAACTTGTGGTAAAAAATATTTGCACGTCCGCCTTATGAGAACATTATACGCAAAATATTTCATAAATATGAAATATTTTCGTAATATAAAGAATTTAATATCTAACCACAACCAGACTCATTTATTAAACAATGCACCTATGCGTCCAACTCGCCTTATAAGTAAAGCGATGCGAGCAGTTATCTTGTCATCAATAGATGGCTTTACAGTTTATTATTATGCTCGCTACTTGTTTTTTTCAAATTGTTAACCCATAGTTCATAATAATTAAAAATAATTATTTTTTAATCTTAATGCTAAGCGTGAAGTAGAAGGGAGACACTGCTCGCATTGCGTATCTTACCTAAGGCGAGCTGGACGCATTGGTGCATTGTACGTACCGAATACCACAGCTCTTCTGTACTAGTCAATGTCTCAAATCCCCATAAATATTTAAAATCGGGAATACGTAACTATAATGTAGAAACATTTTAATGACTAGTTTCATTAACAGAATGTGATCACATAATTATTGAATGTGTGTGTTTATGTCGAAAAACTTGATTTTTATAAATTGAACCAGTCCTATAGTTATAATGAACATTTATAAACAGTAGTATAACATCAAGTCAAGCAGTCAGATGTGTGCCAGTTCCAGTCGAGGTATTTATTCATTATCACCGTGAGTGTTATTTACGATATCGATATCGACAATTTAAAAGCGCTAATTGTTAACATTCCTATACCCAAATAAACAAACAGCAATATTTACAATGTGTCCGTTCTGTTTTGTTGTCCTGAAACATTTGCGCGCGTGTCCTGTGGGACGAAACACAGGACACTTTCTTTTTCGTCATCGTCAGGTTCTTCTTCGTTGAATCGTGCTTCAACGAAGTTCGTTCTGTATGCTGTGTATGGTATGCTGTGTATGGTATGCTTTGTGTGGTATGCTGTGTGTGGTATGCTGTTGTGGTATAAATGATAAGAGTGAACCTAGCAGCTCGATCTAGCAGCCGATTCGTAGAAGCGTATAACCAAGGCCAACTAGATCACATTAACTAAAAATTGCAAAATAAGGTTTCCCTTAAATATTCTGCCCTTTAAACTGTAACCCCTTGTTTATTACAGGCAGGGGCTCCTATTACGGGTTAAATTTTTAGCCTACGTGCTACAGGAAATGAAAAAAAATATTATATAACACTTACATTTTTCATCAAATTTTAAAAGTTCATTTTGTTTATTAACAATTGTGCGTTGTTCATAATTTCAGGCCTTATCCAGAATGTTATAGAGATCATTTTTAAAGTAAAATGAATTCCTGAAATTCTTCAGGAGACATGAAAGAAAATAAAAACTCTAAAGTTTATCAATAGTTTAAACAAGATAAACTAGTTTAATAACAATTGTGCGTTGTTCATAATTTCAGACCTTCTTCAGTATGACATTAGACATATAATTTTTTTTTTAATTTCATGGACCCTTCAGGAAACATGAAAAATAAATAATACTCCAACGAGTGCCAATAGCCTTTAGTTTAAACAAATTAAACTAGTTTAATAACAATTGTGCGTTGTTCATAATATCAGACCTTTTTCAGTATAACATTAGACATATTAAAAAAAAAATGCATGGACCCTTCAGGAAACATGAAAAAAAAAATCAAACTCTGACGAGTGCCAATAGACTTTAGCTTAAACAAGATATAAACTAGTTTAATAACAATTGTGCGTTGTTCATAATTTTAGTCCTTCAGTATAACATTAGATATATTAAAATTTATAAAAAAATCATGGCCCTTTCAGGAAACGTGAAAAAAAAAAACTCGGACGTGTGCAAAGAGCCTTTAGTTTAAACAAGATAAACTAGTTTAATAACAATTGTGCGTTGTTCATAATTTCAGACCTTTTTCGGTATATCATTAGACATATATAAAAATTAAAAATGATTTCATGGCCCTTTCAGAAAACATGAAAAAAAAAAAAAACTCGGACGTGTGCCAAGAGCCTTTAGTTTAAACAAGATAAACTAGTTTAATAACAATTGTAATACATTAGAAAAACACACTTGGTAAGTTTCACAAAATGTTTATTATCGCTCTTCATTTGTTTCGACCTCTCGGTCATCATCAGGAACTAATACAAAATTATTATAAACATGTACTTATATACTAAATTATTCAATGCACAAATTAATGAGGGGTGACGAGTTGACATTCACTTGGTCATTTACAATATTTTTCTTTCGGTGGACTGCTTTTCTAATTGCAGATTGTTCTAGTAAATTTAATCTATATCCTTTGGTAGCCGTAGGTATTATTTTAAAGTTACCATCGTAACTATGTACATTTTCTTTACAATGGTCAGAAAAGCTTGTGGAGTTAATGTTGTTGGTTATAGACTTCTGATGTTCTTTAATTCTTATTTTAAAACTTCTACCACTCTGTCCAATGTATATTGCATCACATTTATTACAATTTATTTCATAAATTCCAGTTTGTTCTTCTTTTTTGTTTTTAGGTTTATTATTTATTAGTAGACGTCCCAAAGTTAATTTATTAGTAGCTATTGAATTGATTTGCAAAGATTTTAATTTTGCAGCAATGTTTTCTGTGATAGTTGGTATATAATTTAAATAAAAGTAATTTGGGTTGGAAGTTAATGTTGTTTGATTATAAATTTGATTTAAAATAAGTTTTCGGTTTTTCATTTTTAGGAAGTTATCAATAATGGCTGTTCTGTAACCGTTATTGTGTGCTACGGCTTTTATTGTATTTAATTCTAACTCAAAGTTTGTTTTATTTAATGGAATTTTTGTTAGTCTATGAATTAAACTGTGGAAAGAAGACATTTTAATTGATCTTGATTGGTTGGCCGAATTAGGAATTATGGTGTCTGTGAAGGTTGGTTTGCGGAAAATTTTATATTCCGAGGTTTTTATTGTTTTTTGTTATCGTTAAATCTAAGAAGTTAATAGAGTTGTTATTTTCTTTTTCTAGAGTAAATTGTATATTTTTGTTTATTCCATTTATATAATTAATGAATTTATCCAATTGCCTATCCGTACCGGTCAAAATACATAATATGTCATCCACATAGCGTTTCCAAAATTTAATTTTATCCAAAAATTTATTTTCTGGGCAGAAATTTTTTTCTTCAAAATTGTTCATAAATATTTCGGCAAGCAATGGAGATAGTGGGGAACCCATAGGTAAACCACTGTTTTGATTATAAAATTTATCATTGAATTTAAAATAGTTTTGTTTAAGGCATAAGCTAATGAGGTAGTTCAATTCTTCTGCTAACTGATTATTTAATTAACTGTTGCTAATGAGGTTATTTAATATAGTTTTAAGTTCTTCTATAGGAATCGCCGTAAATAAACTTTTAACATCAAATGATACAAATTTCTAGTTTAGTTCAATTTTTATATTTAGCTGTTCTACTAACTCAAACGAATTCTTAATTGAATATATGGATTTAAAGTTAAGGGAGGCTGGTATTATATGATTGAGTTTTTACACAATTTATATGCTGGAGCGTTTATGTATGAAACAACTGGTCTCATTGGGTGGTCTTTTTTATGCAGTTTAGGTAAAGTATATAAAATTGTAGCCTTTGGGTTCATATTTTTAAGAGTGAATCTTTCTTTATCATTTATTATATTATGGCATTTTTTTAAACTATTAATTAATTCACTTTGATATTTAGCTGTTGGGTCTGTTTTTTGTTCAATACATTCACTTTCCTTTATAACTTCTTCTGTTTTTTCAATATAAGTTTTTCTCTCTAAAATAGTAATAGTGTTTCCTTTATCCGCTTTACATAATACTAAGTTGTTATTCATAATTTTAAGTTTCAAAATTTTAATTACTTTCATTTCATTGTTATTATGAGTTTGATTTTGTTTAGTTTGTATATTAAAAGCCTTCAAATCAGACGCAATTTTATATTTGTGGAAGTTCTGTTCTTCTTTGTTGTAAATTGTGTTTAGGGCTATTTCAGAGTTAACTGCGAGTTCTTCATAGTCTTTAGCGCGTGGAATGGAGTATGGTGAATATTTTAAATCCTGCAAAAAGGTTTAAAATATTCACCACTAACTATATTAAATAACCTCATTAGCAACAGTTAATTAAATAATCAGTTAGCAGAAGAATTGAACTACCTCATTAGCTTATGCCTTAAACAAAACTATTTTAAATTCAATGATAAATTTTATAATCAAAACAGTGGTTTACCTATGGGTTCCCCACTATCTCCATTGCTTGCCGAAATATTTATGAACAATTTTGAAGAAAAAAATTTCTGCCCAGAAAATAAATTTTTGGATAAAATTAAATTTTGGAAACGCTATGTGGATGACATATTATATATTTTGACCGGTACGGATAGGCAATTGGATAAATTCTTTAATTATATAAATGGAATAAACAAAAATATACAATTTACTCTAGAAAAAGAAAATAACAACTCTATTAACTTCTTAGATTTAACGATAACAAAAAACAATAAAAACCTCGGAATATAAAATTTTCCGCAAACCAACCTTCACAGACACCATAATTCCTAATTCGGCCAACCAATCAAGATCAATTAAAATGTCTTCTTTCCACAGTTTAATTCATAGACTAACAAAAATTCCATTAAATAAAACAAACTTTGAGTTAGAATTAAATACAATAAAAGCCGTAGCACACAATAACGGTTACAGAACAGCCATTATTGATAACCTCCTAAAAAAGAAAAACCGAAAACTTATTTTAAATCAAATTTATAATCAAACAACATTAACTTCCAACCCAAATTACTTTTATTTAAATTATATACCAACTATCACAGAAAACATTGCTGCAAAATTAAAATCTTTGCAAATCAATTCAATAGCTACTAATAAATTAACTTTGGGACGTCTACTAATAAATAATAAACCTAAAAACAAAAAAAGAAGAACAAACTGGAATTTATGAAATAAATTGTAATAAATGTGATGCAATATACATTGGACAGAGTGGTAGAAGTTTTAAAATAAGAATTAAAGAACATCAGAAGTCTATAACCAACAACATTAACTCCACAAGCTTTTCTGACCATTGTAAAGAAAATGTACATAGTTACGATGGTAACTTTAAAATAATACCTACGGCTACCAAAGGATATAGATTAAATTTACTAGAACAATCTGCAATTAGAAAAGCAGTCCACCGAAAGAAAAATATTGTAAATGACCAAGTGAATGTCAATTCGTCACCCCTCATTAATTTGTGCATTGAATAATTTAGTATATAAGTACATGTTTATAATAATTTTGTTTTAGTTCCCGATGATGACCGAGAGGTCGAAACAATTGAAGAGCGATAATAAAGATTTTGTGAAACTTACCAAGTGTGTTTTTCTAATTTATTACAATTGTTATTAAACTAGTTTATCTTGTTTAAACTAAAGGCTCTTGGCACACGTCCGAGTTTTTTTTTTTCATGTTTCCTGAAAGGGCCATGAAATCATTTTTAATTTTTATATATGTCTAATGATATACCGAAAAAGGTCTGAAATTATGAACAACGCACAATTGTTATTAAACTAGTATATCTTGTTTAAACTGAAGGCTGTTGGCACTCGTCCGAGTTTGATTTTATTTTCATGTTTCCTGAAAGGGCCATGAAATCATTTTTAATTTTTATATATGTCTAATGATATACCGAAAAAGGTCTGAAATTATGAACAACGCACAATTGTTATTAAACTAGTATATCTTGTTTAAACTAAAGGCTGTTGGCACTCGTCCGAGTTTGATTTTATTTTCATGTTTCCTGAAAGGGCCATGAAATCATTTTTAATTTTTATATATGTCTAATGATATACCGAAAAAGGTCTGAAATTATGAACAACGCACAATTGTTATTAAACTAGTATATCTTGTTTAAACTAAAGGCTGTTGGCACTCGTCCGAGTTTGATTTTATTTTCATGTTTCCTGAAAGGGCCATGAAATCATTTTTAATTTTTTTATATGTCTAATGATATACCGAAGAAGGTCTGAAATTATGAACAACGCACAATTGTTATTAAACTAGTTTATCTTGTTTAAACTAAAGGCTCTTTGCACACGTCCGAGTTTTTTTTTCACGTTTCCTGAAAGGGCCATGATTTTTTTTTAAATTTTAATATATCTAATGTTATACTGAAGGTCTAAAATTATGAACAACGCACAATTGTTATTAAACTAGTTTATATCTTGTTTAAACTAAAGGCTATTGGCACTCGTCAGAGTTTGATTTTATTTTCATGTTTCCTGAAGGGTCCATGATTTTTTTTAAATTTTAATATATCTAATGTTATATTGAAGAATATCTGAAATTATGAACAACGCGCAATTGTTATTAAACTAGTTTAACTTGTATAAACTATTGGCTATTGGCACTCGTCGGAGTATTATTTATTTTTCATGTTTCCTGAATGGTCCATGAAATTAAAAAAAAAATATATGTCTAATGTCATACTGAAGAAGGTCTGAAATTATGAACAATGCACAATTGTTATTAAACTAGTTTATCTTGTTTAAACTATTGACAAACTTTAGAGTTTTAATTTTCTATTATGTCTCCTGAAGAATTTCAGGAATTCATTTTACTTTAAAAATGATCTCTATAACATTCTGGATAAGGCCTGAAATTATGAACAACGCACAATTGTTAATAAACAAAATGAACTTTTAAAATTTGATGAAAAATGTAAGTGTTATATAATATTTTTTTTCATTTCCTGTAGCACGTAGGCTAAAAATTTAACCCGTAATAGGAGCCCCTGCCTTTAATAAACAAGGGGTTAAAGTTTAAAGGGCAGAATATTTAAGGGAAACCTTATTTTGCAATTTTTAGTTAATGTGATCTAGTTGGCCTTGGTTATACGCTTCTACGAATCGGCTGCTAGGTTCACTCCCGTGTATAAATGGGAATGATTGCGGTTTTAAGGCCACTTATTTCAGTTACAACCGAATTTGATCGAACACTTTGTAATGATTGCTCAAAAATATTTCCCAAACCCCAACTTCAAATTATTAAATTATGTTTTTAGGTCTACAGTAGGGCCCTACCAGTATTTAATTTAATTTGTATTAATATATATTATTATTTTACAGCTAATAAGTATCAGGGGCGGTATTAAATTATGTTTTCAGGTCTACAGTAGGGGGCCTGCGAGAATTTCCCGCTCCTGAATACTATTTAATTTGTATAATTATTTTACAGCTGTGTATGGTGCACCAAATGTTTGAACTTTAAGGGGTATTCACACTTATGTAACTGTTTGCAAACCAAAGGTACTCAAAATATTCAGTGGCCCCGTGTGATCTCCTGCTGGAGTATAAAATCATATCGTCGCGCGCAAAAAGACCACAGAATTTGGGTATTCCGAGGTTGGAAGAAACAAACTCTTACTTAAGTGTTGAATAAATGGAATTAAATGTAATAGTGGGCACCCAACGAGCGACGAATAATAATTCGCAGTGTAGTAACGTTGCAATCAAAGGTACTCGTTCACCAGTTGGCGGCCGGCAGCGCTTCCTGTACTGTTCCAAGTCCGGTAAGTCCTTTGTAAAACGAACTTTAAGTTTGATCGACGTGCATATCCTTAAATGGGTTAGCGTCGTTGAGGCGTCGACTAGATCAGAAGAAGCAGGGGGTCTGTTCGGTGGGGCTCGCGCGATAGTTAAGTCCAAGTCTGCGGCGAGTACTCGCGATTGCAACTCTTACTAAAGTAACGAATTTCAGGGGGGAGGCGGGTCCCTGCCGACGTGGAACCGACCTTGTCGAGGTGGCAGGGCTTAAGCATCAATCACTATTATTCATTGCAATTCAAATACTGATTGATGCAACTAACAGGTTTCATAAAAATCACTTCTTTTTCTTTCTAAAAACTACATTCCAAATATTGATTTTGAATATTCAATTAATATTATAATAAACATTTTGTTAAATACGATTTTTAAAAGATAGCAACACTATGTAAATAATGGATATAAATTTACAAGTCCATGTAAAGTTACAATTATAAATCATGTAATTATAAGCAGAAATATAGTAAAATTACATTGCAATTCAAGTAAATTAAGTAAAACTAGAATTACATAAATTTTTGTTGTAGTTTATCAGTAAATGTTTTAGTTTTATTTGCTTTAAATAATTTTTATATTGAATATTTTTGCGATTAGCGTTCTGAGAGTTTGAATAATTTTTAAGTAAATATTTTGTACATGGAATAATTCTGTTTGTTTTAAATCATTGTGACAGCAAGGTATTTTTATAATTTGTTCAATTTACCTAAACTTTTTATTTGTATTGTTTAACTTTTATTAAATATAACTCTGTGATTATTAATGTATATTTTATCTGAATTTAATTAATGTTTTGTAAATTAAATTATATTTTATTTTATTTGTGTATTTTATTTCCTTAAGGGGGAACACGGTGACGGTTAAAAAAATCGATTTTTCTTTATTATATAATTTTAAAGAATGTATCTTTTAGAATATTTCCCTAAAATATTATACTGAAATTCGTACAAATAACGAAGGTACACCGTATTTTCCTTTGACGCGCACATTGCTGACAATGGTCGTTCATAATATTTTTAGTGTGATTAGTTGAAATTTTGAAGTGAAAATGGATCGAAAAGGTAGTAGATTAGCCCCTAAACGATAAAAACAAGACAAAAGATAACGACATAGTCCTCCAAATCGTTTTGAAATCGAATAGGACGACACGACACCAAACGCTGCGGCGCTTTAAACGCGTTTCTCTCGAAAACCTGTTTTTTGTTATGGGGCTGGACACGCCCACGCGACAATTTACATCTGATATTTTTTTGTTTTAATTTAACTTGAAGCTTATAAAATTTACTTCAGTTGTACGTAGGGGTTCTTTTCTTTTTTAATATTTAGTTTCCTTTTCGGTCAAAAAAGTGGGAGCAAAAAATAGGTGTATTTTTTTTCAAATGTCCACTATTTCGTAAAAAAGTTTTTTTTTTTGCAAAATCCTACGTACAACTGAAATTACATCTATATAGATAAAGATATTAAAAAAACCTTGAATCAGATGATTACAACTTGCGCGACATCCATAACCATGACGCTACCTCTTCTATGAGCTGCCTCTGGAGAACGCAAAGAAAAGCATCAAGCTATTATTATTTTTCAATAAAAAATATCCTGAAAGAACTTTGATATATACCTTATTTAATGCAGCAAACCCTATCAATCTACTATTTCTAAGTTCAGAGAAAAAAAATCGAGAAAATGAGCAATTTTTTCGGACGTCACCGTGTTCCCCCTTAATATAATAGATAGATAACTAGTTTTTGAAGCACTAATTCAACACTAAATATTAAACTAGAAACTAAAATTAGTGCTTTACTTTGGTGTACCAACTTCACGCACTTTAATAATTTTAATAATTATGACATGTAAAACAAAACCTGTAAATGCAAGGATTATTCTATTATATACTAATCTTAACAACATTAATAACCGTAGTAATCATAATTATAATATATAAAACCAAAACCTGTAAATGCAAGGATTATCTATAGCAAGACCTATAATAGTTGAAATGCTCAAATTATAAGCATCATGTAGTAAAAATGAAAATTTAGAAATTAACTTTTACGAATGGAAAAACCTCCGTAAAGATAGCCTACATGATTTTCTTTTTTTTTCACACTGTAATTATTAACCATTATTGAACTGTCAGAATCCATAAGAATTTTTTTAACCCTTTCCGTTTAGCAGGGAAACGGATTTTAAAGTGAGAAGGGGGCTGAGTATCGTTTAAGTTAGGCCCCTCCACTTCCAAATGTTTAAAATTAACAATTAAACTCATAGGATTTATGTACTCTTCAATGACATAAGTTTGGATTTTTGAACCACACCCATTATAAGATTTACAGCCCATTATTTATTAAGAGATAAACAAATATATGTCGTATACTTTAATTGGGAAGTTCATAATTCATATAACTTATTTGTGTTAGCAAAATTGAAAATTTTAAGCAGATCCTTAACTCAGCTAAAACAACAGTTAAGGGTTGTGCGTTGTTCATAATTTCAGAGCTTCTTCAGTATAACATTAGACATATTAATTTTTTTTTTAAATTTCATATACCCTTCAGGAAACATGAAAAAAAAAATTAAACTCTGACGTGTGTCAATAGCCTTTAGTTTAAGCAAGATAAACTAGTTTAAGAACAATTGTGCGTTGTTTAAAATTTCAGGCCTTCTTCAGTATAACATTAGACATATTAAAAAAATTTAAAAGATTTCATGGCCTCTTCAGGAAACATGAAAAAAAAAACTCGAACGTGTGCCAAGAGCCTTTAGTTTAAACAAGATAAACTAGTTTAATAACAATTGTGCGTTGTTCATAATTTCAGACCTTCTTCAGTATAACATTAGACATATTAAAAAAATTTAAAAGATTTCATGGACCCTTCAGGAAACATGAAAAAAAAATCAAACTATGACGTGTGTCAATAGCCTTTAGTTTAAAAGAAGCACGATATTGTAACTTGATTTAATTCACTATTTATAACGTAAAAATACATATTTCCTTCAATTTTCGCAAAGATCCGATGATTTTTACGTTAGTTATTACATTATTAGTAAAAAAAATTTAGGTAATTGTTAGAATTAATGTAACAAAACCTATATTGCTCGATAGCCTATTAACTAACGAGTATTTTGGTTTTTCTTTTTTTAGGACCAATAAAATAATAAATAGACAAATAGACAAATAAATAAAATTTGAGATATTTTAAATATTTTAGTGAGCACTCGAAATGCATTAAAAAATCATATTTAGGCCCTATTCTTGGAAAGCTCCAGTCCGATATTACTGTCTTTTTTTAAGCTCGCCGTACGAAGTACCGAAGAAGCTAAAGCATTCGGTCATGTGTCTGTAGCATTCTCGGATCAAAAAATTTCATTAACAAAAAGTGTTTGTCTCGTCACTCAGAATCTAAAAATGTATATAACTGATATACTTGGATATTAGTCGTCGCTCGCTCGCTCGTAAAACCAAATTTGTGCCCTCTACTCCTCTGAAGGTACCGGAGCGTCTCACACCAAATTTCCCGAGTTATAGGGCCTCAAAATTTCGAGCCCCCCTTAATACTGCTCTTATAAAAATAATTAAAACACTAAAAAATTCTACTAGAAATTCCAAGATATTTTATATCTACAAGATTTTTTCTTATTATTAACCCAAAACCCGAAAATAATTATTGAATATTATAATTTTGAATTTTAAAATATGCACTACAAAAAATTGTAAGACTTTTTATATCTATAACAGTTTTTCAAATTGTTTACCAAAAGGCCATGATAATTAAAAACCACTGTTCGCAACGCATATTTATTACCTAAGGGCGAGCTCTCCGCGTTGGTGCGTTTTACGCGTACCAAATCTTATTTTTTAATTTTCAACTCAATTTCGAATATAAAAAGATATAAACTATAAAAATCCAACTTCCCGATTGCATCAGTTTAAAATACTTTTTTTTTAAAGTTATACTTCGCTGTTACTAATAACATCGGGTTAAAATTTAGTAAATTAACTTGAATTTTGAAAAATATTTCAAGTTCGTATTGTAGTTTGTTAACAAATGCGCCGCTATAGTAAATGTGTCCTCTTCAGCGTTTCAGGGGAAAAATTATTTAGCGGCTATATGTTACATTTTTAACACAAGTAACCGTACTAGAGGCAGTTAACACTGCGTTAACATGTGGCTTGTTTTTTCAACTATGATTCAAGTTATTAAATAATCACAAATATATATCTAACGTGTTTGAATGAATTTTATTCAAAAATTATTATTAAAAATTAAACATTTGACTTCATAATGACTCTTATGAAACTGATTTCCATCAGTCACCCTCCTGTGGTTGGTCTTCCATATTCAACATTCACTCCAGCAGTTTTAGATGTGACATCGGTGTTGAAACCTTCTTCATAAGAATTACATTACCATATCTTCGCCTTACTGCATTTAAGATCTACATCGTATTATACAGTAGGAACGAGATCCTAATAACTATAACCGAGATAGTAGTTGACTCATTTATACAACTAGTCGGAAAGTTAACTTTTAACAGATAAGTACATCAACAACCGACAGCTATTTTTAGTAGGATCGTGCCCATACTGTCTTGAATGCCATTGTGCACACCCTAGAAATGCTAATATTCTTAACATATATGCCTACAGCACTGGAAACCTTGAAATCTGCAGAAAGTTTTAAAAATATTGAAATAATAACAAACAATGTTAATTTGGTTTAATTGTTGGTCATATATTAAATAATAATAAGCAATGTTATTTTGGTTTTATTGTTGGTCATATATTAAATAATAATAACATTAAAAATATATTTTTTACAAATGGCACTTGTTATTTACCAGTATACAAATTGGTGCAGTATATAAATGGAAATGCATGATATTTACATTTTTAATGAATGTATACATCTATTATGTTTTACATTTATGCAGTACTTATATAATCATCATATACTTAAATGAATTAAATATGTTCTAAATTTTGTGAATCCTTGTGCGTGTACCGTCATTATATGGCTAAAGCAATGTTTGGAACATTTGTTTCTTATTTTAATATTTATAAATGTACACAACACATTTGAATCGTTTGCTTTGAAAAGGAGACTTAACCACCATTTTCCATTTCAAATGGATAACATGGCATGAACACAATTTAAGACTGCAACTTCTTTCTACCTACAATTTATTTCCTTATTCTTTAGTTTGATTTAAAAAGGATGTAAGTCAGTTATTATTGCCACCTAATGGTCTGTTTGTCATAATGGACACTAAGCCTGTTTCGTAAATTTCCTATTCAAAATAAACGAGTCACTTCTTGCATAAAATATACAAAATGATTTCACATATTATCCAAACAAATTTTAAGTAAAACTAATTTTATATAATGTAAATTTTTATATTGCACGATAACCAATATCAAAAATGACACCCGGAATGATTCAAGATTTCTTTTGAAATGTATACGTTTTTCACTTAATATAACTTCAAAAAAATATATATTATAAAAATTACAAAATAAATGGACTAGCAAAAATTTACTGAAAATGTTTTAAAAATATTTTAATGGACCCATTGCATAACACTTATACACGTAAACAATTTTACATACGATATACGCAGAATACCTGTGTGCATGTTTATTGAAACTGTGAACAGTGTAATCACTACATAATTAAAATTTTGAAAATAAATTCACACAATTTCACATAAATATTTGATATTATGAAATGTAATAGTACAAAAAAATTTCAAGTTTTAAACAAGAAATAATCTACGCAAAATTTAAGCACTGGCACCACAGTCATTATGCTATTTAATTAGAAAAGTTAAATTCACTAAATAGCATATAATTTTTTAAATATGAAACAAGTTGCAGACAAGTAGACTGCATATGTATCAGTAACGGTATTGCGCAGTTCTTATGCTATGTGTCCAATATAACTAAGGTACAGAAATATTACTTATTAAAAACGCGGATTTGGTATCTGTACATAATGAATCACAGATTAATCAAATACTAAATAATAAACTAATGATATATGTTTTATAGAATAATTTTCACTTTATTTTAATTACTATATAACATATAGTAATGTGCAAAACCGGGATTATTTTACTTATCATATAGCATATGGAAGGGGCATGTCTTATGAAATGTACGTGTATTTGCGTCCTAAAAAATGCTGATTTTTTTTATCCCAGTTTTTAATTTATTTTTGCTATTTAATACTGTTTACTGAACACTATCTAGGTTTGGAACGTAATCCAGTGCCATTAAACAAGCGAAAACTGTCATTACCATTTTTTGCTTGACCTCGGTTATGTCTTCTGGAAGCGCGTAGACTCGTGCCCCCGTTTTTCTAGCCATGGATATAGCGTATTTTGCATTCGCAAGTTTATTCTGGAAATAAATAAAAACAAACGTAAAATATTATCTGAAATATTATGTTTAATTTTGTGATGTATGAATACATATATATATATGTAAATGTGTAATGCACAAATTGCATGATATATTAAATGAAATTAAATAAAAATGCCTAAATTAATCTCACCTCTTGAGAATCACCTTCCTTAACTAAATCATAGTTAATGGTGCCCGGTTTGATTGCATCGATTAAATCAATAACAACTTTCGCATCAGATATCGACGAATCTTGAAAACTTCGAATGGACGACGACTTATTCGAATCTTTTAATTTTTTATTCACCCACATCACAATTTCTTTCTCAACAATCGGATTTCCGGTTTGAGCAAGTTGAGTTAAAATTGACAGTGTATAGGCACGCATTAGTTGCCAAATTAAGGCAAGGGTAAGTGTTGCGTTTCCATCGTTTAAGTCTTGCCCAGCGATGCCAACCAACGAAAACTTCAACACTTTTCCCAATTCAACAGCGTAGTTACAGTTCTCCAGTTTCTCCATGAATTTGCGCAACGATGAGAATTTCTTATGGACTCGGTTCCAGTTAACGATACCCGGTTTAATAACATCGTACAGTTGAAAAATTATTAATCCATCAGCCAAGTCTGAGTAAAGCCAGTTTACGTGTGGACTTACACCCATGGAGTTCATCCAGTTTCGGTACGCTGAAAGCAAAATATATGTAACCTATGCAACAATAACCTACACATGTATATATGTATTACTTTTTTCTTCTCGTGTTTCTTCGACAGTCTCTAATCCTTCAATAACACCATTAGGCTGATCTAACGCTGGATGATTATTAAATAAGTTAGCAACAAAAGCTAAATTTAACTTATAGACTCCATTAACGACATCTTGTGACGTCACAAAACTTCTACATTTCAATTTGGCGGCTTGTTGCAACATAACTTCGGCTCTGCTTGTTAAATCTTGTTCCCGAAGCGCTTCCAAATTCACATCACACTCCGCATCTGCAATCTGTTTTAACAAATACGAATACACCTCGGAATCCATGATATCACTTTGGAAATTTGTGCAACGTCTGGCAACACCGGCGCGTTCCAAATGATAATTAACCCATCGTAAGAGAATCGCCTCCGGTGATAATTTCATTAGATCATCGATACGTTCGTCCTCTTTTAACAGTGTTGTCAAACCAGGACAATGCTCTAATGTGATTTGATTGAACAAACCGATGCGAATAATTTGCCATAGCAGTCCCAAAACTAAATGTGGCTTGCCTTTGGACAGGTTATGCGCGTCAATGTTGACGATGTTGCAACCGATTGCTTGCGATGAAACTACGGCGAGGGTTAGGTTTTCTAGTTTTTTGTGCAGTGTTAAGTTCTTTTTATTGATTGCTCGTTCGTCTATCGTGTCGGGGCAGGAATGGTTGATAATTTTACTGAAACAAATATTTTTAATAGAATTATATTCGTGAAATATCAAAGATAAATCTTTATAATATCAAAAAAAAAACTGCGTTTGTAATATATTTAAGGAATACGTCATTAAATAAATGTTTGAACCATTTCTACAGTATCAATCTAAAATTAGAGAGCATATATATATATATATATATATATATATATATATATATATATATATATATATATATATATATCTATCCATCTATAGCAGGGACCCAAATCGTATATCGGTTCTGTTCCGGTTCTTCTAGAATCATAAAAAAAGGTTTCGAATCCAGTTCCTGTATTGAAATATTTTAAATAACGAGTACAATGCCGGTTCCGGTACTTCTAAAATACAAAATGTCGGTGTCGGTTCTGATCCAGGTTCTATTAGGTTCGGTTCTGGTTTTTAGAGATTTAAATTTTTAATTGCAAACAACGAATTAAATTTAATGGAACAGAGTTTAGTAAATCTACGACAATATATTTGCCACATTGAAATTTTTTAAATTTGTACATAAAATATAAAAAAAGCTGGCATGTACTCAACTTGCTTACATGCTGTACTGAATATTTTTCTATTAGAACAGTTATTTATGAAATACTGAATAAACGGCACGAAGGAACATAATAGCTATTATACAATTAATTGGGAAATGAATGCCTATTATTTTATGCACGAAGTGAAGCCTAGTGAGATAACTAGTCTAAAGTCTAAATGAATCCTTTATTGCAACATGTTGCATACAAGCTTTTATATACAACTGTTTTGAAAATTTATAAAAATATATATGTTACCACTTTGACCCACCGAAATTAAAGGCTTTTTCGAGAATTTTTATTAAAGCCATAAAAAGATTTTATGAAAATCTAAGTACACTAATTTTTTATATAAATACATTAAAGTAAAAAATACTTTTTTATTTTCGATATATTAAGAAATGGCGGCTTCACAGCTGATAATCGGGAGTGTTGCGAAAATAGATGGTTAAACGATCAGTCAGTTTACATGTGATCTAGAACAGTGAAACAAAAAAGCTAGTTTTCTTAGTCAAAAAACTATCAAAATTCGTAGCCGGATCAAAAAATATGCATTTTCAATGAAATGGCATCGATTCAAAGTAAAACATGCATTTTTAACCAATAATTCTGGTACCTGCACCTATGCTGGTTTTTATTTCTATGATGAGTGCTTTCAATATAACCTCAGGATTAATAAAAAAAAGTTTTGACTTAAGAAATTCAATATTTTTAATTTTAAAATTGTAATAATTTTTGGGATCACAAGCTGAAAACGATAATTTAAGTTATTGATAAAAGAGGTCTTATAATTTGTTGATGATTTTTTTATTTTCCCAATTTTATAAATTTATATATTAAAGGAGAATTACCTCAAAACATCGCTTTCTTTTTTAAACTCATTGATATTCGTTTGTATAACCTATTAAAGAATATGTAAATAAAATCTCATTAACCGAGACTACGCGAAAACCGAGCGTAAAACTATACGCGCTTTTTCTCGAAAACTTTATTTTTGCAAGGTTGACACGATATCTCAACAACCAATTCACCAAAACAACATTTTCTTTATAATATTTGCAGAATTTATTTAGTTATTGCCCGTAGCGAAATAAATATTTCATAAAAAAATGTGATTTATATCAATGTTTAGTTAAACAACGGGTAATTGTTTTTGTATATCACGAATAACATTTGCAATTTTTTTCAAAATATGGGCTTTAATGGTTCATTATCTGGAAGTAAATCGATCAAAAAATGTTGTATCAGACTTCCGGAACGAATGGAATCATGATATCCAATTTTTTTTGGACTCTCACTCAACGGCTCTTTCCATCTCTATTTAAAAAATAAAAATAATAATAATAAAAAAATTAACTTATAAAATATGAATTAAAATGTTGACAAAATCAAATATCACACATATTCAATACCATTAATTAAAATTCTAACAAAGTTAACTCCTCCTTTAAATATTTGTTTTGTAGCCTTTGAGCTTACAATTTGACAAAATTTTGTAGATTTAAAATTCCTTAGAATTTTTTGTAAATTTATGTTCTGGATTTTCAAAACTTTATTAGTGCGGTATTAAGGAGGCTCCATTTTTAGTGCCTTATAACTCCGGAAGTATAAGTACTATCAGATTTAAACTAATACTGTAACTATTTGGGTACTGAAATTATAAGTATACCAATGTTCGTTGAAATTGGCACAGTACCTTCAAATAAGATTCGTACACATGGTTGGTTTATAGAGCGAGCGACATAATACAAGAATATATGTTATACACATTATTGGAATCATGGAGACGAAACAAGAGCTTTTTGTTAAGAAATTATTTAAATCCGAGCGAGTTACAGACACTCGACCGAACACGATGAGCTAAAAACTTATGAACTTTTAAAAGTAATGAATATACACGATATGCATCCACCTTAACTTTATCCATGGTAGTATGATAATAGCTGCCTTGATTTTAGAAAAATGCCTGAGTGACTAAACGCATTTCAAGATTTTCTTTATCTAACCAAATATTTTGGTTGAAGTGAGTTGATAGTGTGACATCGGTAAACGGAGAAAACATTTGACTCAGTTATTCTCAGATGAATGAAATAAAAAGAAACTGAGGAATTGAGTTGAGTCATTAGTATAAACTTTGGAGAATTGATTCTTACCTATATATATATATATATATATATATATATATATATATATATATATATATATATATATATATATATATATATATATATATATATATATATATGTATATATATGTATATATATGTATGTATATATATATATATATATATATATATATATATATATATATATATATCTATATACTGTCTGACAAGTACTTAGCCTCACCGGCCTATGGCGCCACTGTCGCAAGAGACATAACCTATTGTGTAGTACATTATCTTAGACGGCTACTGTTAAAATTTCAGCCGAATCGGACTCGTAGTTTTGTTTTGACCGCGTGTGAAAGCGGGAGTATCCGCAGATTTTAGAAAAATGGAAAAAGAGCAATATCGGTCGGTGATCGCTGTTAACGCTGAGAGACATGTAATTCTAATGGCGTGCATTGACGACGCTTTTAATTGTAAGACATCACGCCTTTATGCAAGATTTAATCCAAAATAAAAAATCTAATAGTGGCAAATTGAACTTTCTTCGTCTATTGAATGACTTTTAAAGTAAATAACTATGCGTCAATTTAGGGTTACGAGAACTATTTTTATTGATTCAATTGCTTTCATTCAATACAATCGAACTTACCAAAGCATGATACCGTCTTTGACTTTCTCGTATAATGTCTTGCCTTCTTGGTCTATTGGAAGCAGATGTTTCAAGTCGTTATCCGAAGTTAGATTAGAATTAATCCAGTCGGAAAACGCGAGTTGCTCTTCCATACGAACGGAGTGTGTTGTGCCTTCACTAGAGGCGTCGGACATTCCTCCTAGGGTCTCGACGTTTTCTTTCTTAGATACGAATTGCTTAAACGTGTTGCCGACTTCGTTGCCTTTTAATTCGATACACAATGATTCGAACTCTTCGAACGACATTTTACCGTTGTTAGAACGTTTCATTCGATATTCTTCTTCCATCTGACGAACTTTCCATCCAGGAATTTTGAAACCGCACACATCCAGAGCATCTTTGAGTTCTTTGAGGTCAATATAACCATCACCGTTTGTATCGATCTGAAATGTTGAGTAATTCAATACAAAATTTATTAAAACCATCAAGTGACATATTAAGACCATTAAATCATTAAAGTTGCAATATTATTCTTGTCAAACGATATATTTGCTTTGTTACTTTTAATTAATATTCAATCGAATTCCATTTATGTTCATACATATGAATACGGAAAAAATACAAGAGAAAAAACCATATTCACGAATGTTAATTTGCACATAAAATTTAACAAAACAAGCAAATATATACTGGTGGAAAATCTTAAGAAAATGCATAGTTATATGCGAATATATATATAATATAACTGGAGAAAAATCATATTTATTCTGAATACGAAAACATACCTACGTAAGACAAATTATAGTCATGTACGGACATATTTATCTAAAATTTTATAATATGTCGAGGAAGAAACAGTACCTTAGAATATATTATTTTGGATTAGAAAACTAAGGGAGTATCTATATAAAATATAACTTCAATTTTCATTAATAGTTTTTCCCGGGTTAATTAATTAGAGAATGCAGATATAATATACATGGGACGATCCACGCCATTGGAACAAAGCTCGGCCTAAAATTCACGTTAACGGATTTTAACGAATGATGGCGAATAAATTACTTGAAATCGTCGAGAACTGAAATGATCATTGTTCCAAATTTCGTCTTCGGTACAAAAAATTAGTATAACGACTTTAAGTATTTGTATATTATCGCTCATCGTATATATGTATATATATATATATATATATATATATATATATATATATATATATATGTATATATATATATATATATATATATATATATATATATATATATATATATATATATATATGTATATATATATATATATATATATATATATATATATATATATATGTATATATATATATATATATATATATATATATATATATATATATATATATATATATATATATGTATATATGTATATATATATATATATATATATATATATATATATATATATATATATATATATATATATATATATGTATATATATATATATATATATATATATATATATATATATATATATATATATATATATATATATATGTATATATATATATATATATATATATATATATATATATATATATATATATATATATATTCCGATAGTTCCGAAATAGAAGAAGACAACGGGGAGCCAAGTAAAAATATTTATTAATAATTTAGTTAGGAATGCGTCTATATCGGATTTAATTACAAATTTGTGTTTTCAGATACAGTAAACAATACATATTTTATCGGATAAAAAAAAATTTAACATCGGAAAATGTAATCTATCATTGGAATCAATCGTATCAGTATTGATTATCATATATTAAGAATGACGTCACAATTGATGAAATTTTTAGAGATTGGCCAATATGATTAATAAATAATTATTATATATATATATATATATATATATATATATATATATATATATATATTAATAATAATAATTATTCATATAATAATAATTTAATTATAAACGAACTTATGTAAATTTAACAAAATAAATATAATTAAAGCAAATTTCATGAATTATATCTCAAATATAATATAGTTTCATGTGAACAAATTAAATTATCTAATAAGATCGGAGGTATTTATTCTATAACTACGAATATTATCTGTAAACATATTGATAAATTATTTATTAACAAACTTAGTTTTAAAGGAATAGATCTTTGCTTCAATTGTAAAGTAGGTTTATTAAATAATATTGCGGTATATTAACTATTATATTCATTTAAATTTCAAAAATTGCGAATATAGTTTAATGGTAACGATACGTATTACATATTAATATATTTCAAAAAAATTATTGGCTTACAATGAAATAATATTCGATTCACCACATTCAAAGAAAGCATTCGTTTATCACAAATAAGCATCAATAACTGCAAAGAAACCTTTATGTCAGTGTACAAACATTTAATTTAATTTCAAACGAAATTGAACAATTAGCTACATTTATTTGTCATACTGATGGTATATATACGACATACATGCATATCGACTTCCAGATGATGATTATCAAACAGTTAAAATTTCAAAATTGTTGATGCTTATGGAAAAGGGTATTGCTGCACAATTTAAAAGGAAGTCTTTGTCGAAATTGATGTAAGCTTGGATGACAATTTACTAGAAGTTGGAGAGGATAACTCTGATACGAATGAAGAAGATTTAATTGAAATTGATAACACTAATACAGAAGAGTTAAAAGTACTGACAGGAATAAATAATTCAAACAAATTACATAAAAAGAAACCTTATAAAAAAAGACAGCTGATACTATGGACGGAAGAACAGAAAAACAATATATATATATATATATATATATATATATATATATATATATATATATATATATATATATATATATATATATATATAGAAAAACAATATATATATATATATATATATATATATATATATATATATATATATATATATATACATATATATATATATATATATATATATATATATATATATATATATATATATATTGTTTTTCTATATATATATATATATATATATATATATATATATATATATATATATATATATATATATATATATATATATATTGTTTTTCTATATATATATATAAATATATATATATATTGTTTTTCTATATATATATATATATATATATATATATATATATATATATATATATATATATATAACCAAAGAAATAACTGTCACATGACTTCTTCGTTTCACCTATAGATGGCGTTCAATGTCTGATTTACTTCAAAGTTTTTTTTTTAAGTCAATGGGCTCACAATTTGAAAAACTTTAAAGACAAAATATCTTAAAATTTTTAGTAGAAATTTCTAAATTTTTTAAAAGTTTACTAAGGTCTGTATTTAATAGGGCTCCAAATTTTGGGATGATATTCCGTAAGTGTCTATTTTTAAAGAATAAATTTTGGGAGACAGGGGGGGAGCAGTTTAAAAGAGAGGGTACGTGCGCCCCTGCTGTCACTGATACTGCGCATGTCTCATATCAATCCGATGTGTACACAAGGTAAAATTGAAAACAAGATTTCAATCCAGTCCCACTAAAAATGAGACTGGAATGAGTCAATCCAATCCTTGTCTTTTGTGTTCACATGCGGGATTCAATACCGATATCGAATTCAATACCGTATTCAATCCTCCATGTGAACATGGTAATACATTTTCGTAATCAGGGTGACGAGATAAACACCTTTTGGTTAAGAAAATGTTTTGATCCAAAAATGTTACAGACACATTACCACACACTATAGCTGTCTTGTACTATCGTACGACGAGCTAAAAATGTATGTAATTAATTAATATATCTTATCAAAAACATGATAGCAAATTTTTTTTTTTTGCAATCTAACTAATCAAAGTAACCATGATTATGAGAACCAGGTTTCTTCGTTCGTCATTAGTTATCCTTACTATTTCTATGATAACTTGGATTGAATCCCTAAACTGGCCACGGTGTCCCTAAAACATATTATAATGATGGTAACGACCAGGGATTCATTTCTTCCTTTAATTGATAATTTCATCAATCAGGAATAAGCAGAGACTAAAATCAAAATAATTCGCACGCAAGAGATTTTAATATAAATTATGTATATGAACAGTAGACACATATTTTACTAACCTGTACATTTTTGTAATATAAAAACATATTAATATTTTTTGTAGATTTTTTTGATATACTCTAAACATAAAATTGTTACTAATTTTAAAATTACAATTTTTATTCATTCTTTATGGCCTTTGGGTTACCAATATGAAGAAATCTTGTAGATATAAGATATCTTAGAATTCTTTGTAGAATTATTGGATGCTTTAATTATTTATTTTGGAGTAGTATTAAGGAGGGCTCCAAATTTGACTTAGTTAACACTGTGTAACACAGTGTATGATAGAGTACGTTCCAACTACGCCAGAGTACGACTCTACTCGACTCTGCGAGACACAGCTAAATAGCAATGTGTGTGCTTTCCAGCAAGGTACTTCGTTAAGACTGTGTAACACAGTGTATGATAGAGTACGTTCCAACTACGCCAGAGTACGACTCTACTCGACTATGCGAGACACAGCTAAATAGCAAAGTCTGGTGCCGTAATGGTACTACGAATGCCAACCTTTACAACATTTATGAGTGGTTTGAATGCGTCTATGCTTCCCGCGCAATTTTCAGCATAATTAAATTTAGCAGAAAGTAGTACATGTTTAATTTATATTTTCGATGTCAAATATGATTGCACCAGATTTAGATTTTTGTGTAAATGGTAAGTAACGACTTGCGCGCACTCTGTTGGTTAGAGTTCATAGCTTCTAAAGCATTCCAACAAGCATGCGACACAGTGTTCGCCAGTGTTTGGGAAAGTCTGACAATGTCTCTCATAGTTCTCTTGCTGGAAAGCATCCATGATTAGACTTATGGACACCTATTCTGACTGTCTAAACTCAACCAGATTTCACTCAAAAACGTTCCTGCCATTTATTGGATTCATTGTGGAAACATGATATAGGGTCATGGACTTCAATCAATTCTCACTACCTCTCTACACTGTAAAAAGTTCATGGAAAAATACAACGTATCTAATGCAAAAATTACATAAAAAGCTATGTATTTATTATTATTTTGGTATATTTACATGGATTCGACTTTATCTACATACTTCCTAATTTTTACACAAGTAATACATGTAAAAATACATAGATATAAGTGTTTTTCCAAGTTATATTTTAAATATGCATGGACATAGTAGGTTCACACATATTTATATGTAATTTTATATAGAAAAATTAATTTTACTTACTTATAATGTAAATTCTACATACCATATAAGTATATTTACATATTTTACTTGTAAATATACAATAGTCATGTAAGTTACTTGTATTCCAACGCTTTCATTGTCGTTTTCGCCATTATATTTACTCGAGTACGACGTAGTACATGATACAATTTGTGTGTTTTATTTATAAGGTGAGTTATATCTATTTTTTATTTGTTATTAATTAAGTAATTATTACATATGTTGAGTCCTGCGTAGTATGTACACTGAACGAAAGGAATTGCTTGAATCAAAACGTTTTTGGTATTTGAGTCTTTACATTTTCATTTAAAATATTTTATTTTGATTTAAATGTAAATGTATTAACTCAAACTATTCGTATATTTTGAGACAAGATTTTTTTTTAGCTCGCCGTACGTAGTACCGAAGAGGCTAAAGCATTCGGTCATGTGTCTGTAGCATTCTCGGATGAAAAAAATTCATTAAGAAAAAGTGTTCGTCTCGTCGCCCTGATTCCGAAAATGTATATAACTTATATACTTGGATATTAGTCGTCGCTCGCTCGGTATCTCGTAAGACCAAATTTGTGCCCTCTACTCCTCTGAAGGTACCGGAGCGATTCACTCCAAATTTGGTACACATATTATTTGGCATTCCATTTGAATCCGCTCGCAGTATAAATCCAATCGCCCGTATACTTCCCGAGTTATAGGGCCCCAAAATTTAGAGCCCCCCTTAATACTGCCCTTTTAAAAATAATTAATACACTTAAAAATTCTACTAAAATTTCTAAAATATTTTATATCTATAAGATTTTTTCATTTTGTTAATCCAAAGCCCGAAAAAAATGATTAAATATTATAATTTTTAATTTTTAAGTATGAACTAAAATTTGTTTTTATCAATATAATCTAAAATTAAATGTAAGACTTTTTACACCTATAACATATTTTCAAATTGTTAACCAAAAGGTCATAATAATTAAAAAGCACTGCTCGCAACGCATATTTTACCTAAGGGCGAGCTCTGCGCGTTGGTGCGTTTTACGCGTACCAAATCTTGTTTTTTTGGAGTAATCAATTTTGTTTCAAAAGTTTAACTCGTTGTGACCAACAAATTATAATTAATATAGAATGTACATGCGAAATAGCAGTTGGGTTAAGAGTTAGGTTTTGTAAGTTGGCATGGAACTGCCATGCATAAACCTGGCTTAATGGTCAAAACGTAAGTAGCAGAATTATTAAATGTCAAATTAAAAATGTATTTATCAAAATTCCATGAGAGCTGTTATTAAAATAGTATGTGGTGTATTTGTCATAGACCCGGGTAACGTTTTACACGTACGAGAATTACTACGAAAATTATTGCGAAAATGACTACCAAAAATGTTGACATTAATTAACGGACGTGTAATACAGCATTTTTACCGAAAATTTCGCAATAAAACTATACACCATGTTCTATATTTTTATAAAATATCCGAGTAAACTGCGCGAGAATGTGCACAGGCACAATTATAGAGTGACAGTAGGTGTGTTCAATGAGGTTAGCAAGCTAGCAGATTTTGCTTAGCAGCACTGAAATACGGTACCCTATTGAACGCGTTTCCTGTCAATTTCAGTAATTTTTGAAAATGACAGCTGCCTTTGGTTGAAGTTTATAATTAGATATTACGATATTTGTCAACATGAATAAAAAGGTTGTGTTATCAGAATATCCGTATGATGATGCAACGTCAAAAATACTTGTACAAATAATAAAATCTGTATTAATACTTAAAAATAATGAAGATATTGGTTTAATAAAATGATTTTTTCCATTTCTAATTATTAAAAAATAAAAGTACTCTAACCTTAGTTTTAAAATATATTGCTGCTAGCAGAAGTTTGCGAAAAAATCGGCGCGGCAACCAATGAATTTGAAATATATGACGTCACTTGCGTTTGGCTAACCTCATTGAACGCACCTAATATTAACTAGTTCACAAATTTATATTAATCGAACAGATAGAGCTTATAGCTGCACTTATTTCATAAAACACTTTGGCGTAGAAAAGTGTGCACTAGTTTACTTTAGTTTACATTTACTTATCTCATCGAACCGACCTAATATATATTTTTTAATTATTGATTTAGAGCAAGAAATTAATTTATCCTGTTTAATGGAAACTTATTGATAAATATGGGAACCTTAGACATCAGAAAACTTAAATCAATGTATGTTTCACAATACATGTATATGTGTGCTCCATTTATTTAATAATATCCATACCAGATAGTAAAAATGTCATACAAATAAGTGCTCTATCAGCCCTATATCCACCACGAAATATGATAGATCGTGGTAAAGTAAATTGGAAACCTAGCATCAGCGAATGTCAAGAGAGTATAATTTGTCATGTAGAAGTTAGTATTACGTTTTGGCCTAGAATAATTAGTCATTTAAATATTATTGTAATGTTTATGATGTTTTATTTTAGATTCCTAGAAACATCGAATCAGTAATTGAAAAACGAAAAACGAAGTTAAAAGAACTAAAACTACCTGCCCAATCATTCATAATTGTAGTGGGACATAGACTAAACAGCATAACAGATTGCTACTTAGTGATTTGTGACAATATGTATAAAGTGGATAGTGTTCTAGGATGCTTTGATTTTGTATTCAAATCTTTTCACATTCTCTCGGCTGAATATCTTGCCAAAAGCGAACCTATTTGGTTTTTGTTACAGTTTGTAATGTACAATATTAAAACTAGTTGAGACAAAAAAATTCCTTCAGTGGACACGCTGGCACATGACTTAGGGGAGATATAATCAAATAAAATATTCAATATTGCAAAAAAAAAAATTACTGTGTCCATTTTGGCAAGGTATAAAAGTATATTTATAAAACATGTTAAAATGAAACAGAATTTTTCGACAAGAATAATTGAGTGCAAACAAAGTAATTGTGTGAGATCTTTCCAAAATATATATTCTTATAAGAAACATTAATTTAGAAAACATAGCAAAGAAATAAGTTCACCATTAAGTGATAGTAGAAAATATTAAATTTTACAGATTCTGGTAATTCTACCAATGGAAATCTCTCCGGAACTAATGGGAATAAAGAAAGAACTACTAATAAAAAGAAATTTACATCGACAGATTTTAAGATATGTTTAGAGAATGATACCGTTAAGTTTATTACAAAATTATATAGTAAATATACATAACCACGTAATATTGTAGATGATATTAAAAGATGTCACCGAATTGCATTCCAAACCAGTAGAAATATTGAAATGCACTGTTTATGCTGAAATTAGTTTAAATAAATATGAGCAGCTCTCTGAATTAAAAAATATGTTAAATATACTTTCAAATCCATTTATAAATTTAAGCACTGAGTATCTTCGTTTTAGATATTTTGAAAACAGACAAATTTATTCGCCCTGTTTCAATAGTTTTGGGTCAACGCATAAACGATTCAAATTGCCAATATATTTCAATAATTAAAACACTGAAAGCATTCTTAGAAATATCGTAACGTTTAGCAAACTATTCATAATTTTATATTAAATATTCAATCGGAAGAATGAGTAAGTAATATAATTCAAAGTAAATTATGAAAAAATTAAGATTTCCGAATAAAACAGTATTGCCACTCTTATTATACAGTAATGATTTTGAAGTTGGAAATCCTCTTAGAAGTCATGCAGGTCATAAGGTCTCTGTGGTACATATATTGCAATTGCATGTCTGTCACCGGAATATGCTGCACAACTGGAAAATATATTTTCGGTACAATTAAATTATTCTTATGATCGCAAACTATATGGCAACAAACAAACATTTCGCACTTTAAGGGGGCTCACCAGTCCAGAGATCGAAAAGAACAGGTTTTTCCACGATCATTTTTTGATAAATTGGACAATGAAAATAAATGACAAAAGATATCAGTTCTTTTATTAACTATTCAAGATTACAAATTACTTTTTGTTCTTTTTTTTTGACATATCAATATATATCAATATATTGCTAAGTATCTAAAAAGAAGGTGCTTCCACTTGTGACAAGATTTTGAAGCTAAGGGGCATCTTAAAAAAAATCATAATCTATATGAGTATGGTTATTGACGGAACTAGAATTAGCAATTTTGCATTTATAGAAACAAAATGGCGGCAGTTAAAAATAAAAGTGTGAAATTTTACCATTTTTTTGAGATTAAAATGGTCATAAAATGACCATATTGTATCCAAAAAATTTGGTTGTGGTTTAGCCAATAGGGAAATGTGTTGTAAATATTCTGTCCAAATTTGAGCTAATTTGGATGAATAGTTTTAGAGTAATCTTGACACAGGTGTCGAAGAAAGTCATTTCGAGAAACACGCGTTTAAAGTTTTAGTTACGTTTATTACTTGATAAAACTGAAGTTTCAATACTTAGAGCTAATCAGTTCTTCCTGGGCCATATTTCTATTTACTACTCACACGTGCTCATTTATTAAACTGTACTGAGTTAGAAAAATATATATGATACTCAAAACAAACGTTATTCAGCGTCATGAATACATAAAAAGACACTATTGCGCGCTAAAAATACGAAATTCTATATTTTACGGCGCCTGCCTTAGAGGCTCATATCTCGAAAAGGAAATGAGATATCAAAAAAATTCTTTTGCACAGTGATTTCTGATAAGTATAGCTATAAGAAAATGCAAAAAAAGAAGGATCGATTTTTTTTAATTTCTGGACTGGTGAGCCCCTTTAATAAATGACCTGAAAGAGCTTGAAACAAAAGGGAGTAAAAATTTCTACAGATTTAGGAGAAATAGAATTGTTTTTTCATTCATTTTATTACTTGGGGACAATTTAGGATTGAACGCGTTATTAGGACTTTTAGAGAGTTTTTCATCGAATTATTTCTGCAGAATTTGTCGTTGTGATAAACCCACATTTATTGCGTAATGCTCACAATTATGAATCTGATGTAAATACCTTCGATTACGGAATAAAAGAGCGCTGCTGTTTAAACGATCTTAAAATATACTAAGAATCTTGTATGTGATATAATGCATGATATACATGAAGGAATTAGCAAATACGAATTTGGACAAATATTTTTTCAATTTATGTATGTTTACAAGCTCTTTACTCTTTGCTACAGAACTAAATAGAAGAATTCGATTTTTTAATTCTCCAGCCAACGAAAACAAACCATCCCCTGTATTAGAACGACATGTTCATAAAAAACGAATTATTTTTTCAGCTTCTGAAATACATAGTCTCACAAAATATTTTTCTTTAATTATTGGTGATCTCGTCCATGTTGATACTCCTGTTTTGGAATTACATTTAGTACTAAACGAAATTGTAGAAATGGTTTCAAGTAAATATATGACTAAAAACGATCTTATTGAAAACTTTGATTACTGACCACCATTAATTATATATAGAACATTTTGGAAATCTGAAACCTAGACATCATTTTCTTGATCATTACTCGAATATTTTATCACTAATTGGTCCGTTATGTAATATTTCTTCAATGGGATTTTAAGGAAAACATAGGCAATTTATATCAAATGCTAATGTAGTATTTTCTCGTAAAAATATAATTTTTACCTTGGCTATAACTAGCTTTTTGCCACAGATTAATATCAAACCGTGGATTTGACAACGAAATTGATTTTGGTAGCGAATATATACACTTTCCAAAAAGCAAAAATTTATAAACCGTTTCACTCCTGGTGTTATAGAGTTAAAGCATACGAATTTCCTGCCAATATTTGGAATAATTCCGTTTATCATAATTAAATACAAATTATGGTTTTTCATTTTAAAACAACTTAAAACTATTGCGTTTTCAAGACATCTTCATTCTTATAGAGTTTCTGAAACTCATAATTTAGTTTGTTGTAAATACGTAGAATTATATAATTATTTTCAAGCATTTATTCATGTTATGGCCAGTGGAAATATGTTTGTTAAATATTAAAGTGTTTAATGTAAATAAAATAGGTATTTTTTCTTATACCAATGGATCTATAATTAATAGCAATACATGAAAAAATATACTTATTTATAAATGATCAAAATATATTTACTTTTCGTGAAAAACATTATCCTTTTGATCCAAAGTCGAAAATATATTTATAGTAAAATGTATTATTTTGATTCAAATTGTAAATATCTTTTGAATCCAAATTATTTATTTATAACGTTTTAAATGAAAACGTTTACGTATAAAAATAAAATATTTTAAATATTCAATTGAAATAATAATCATATGCATTAAAAAATATGAATCTTCAATTAAACGTTTTTGTATTATAAGTATGCATATATAAGTATGCGCCAAGACATCTTTCTGCGCAGTAAGATAAATGAAACCTCGTCACCATTTGCAGTTTGTACATAGGCGCCGACGACCTACAAGATATGGGGGCAAGAGTAACAATTTGAAATAATGTTATAGATATAAAAAGTCTTACAATTTTTAGTAATTATATTGATTAAAAAAAAATCTTTCTTGTGCATACTTTAAAATTCAAAATTATAATATTTAATCATTTTTTTCGGGATTTGGGTTAACAATATGAAAAAATCTTGTAGACATAAAATATCTTTTATTTTAGTAGAATTTTTGAGTGTTTTAATTATTTTTCTAAGGGCACTACACGTCAATTACCGAACGCTCGATGTAAAGGTGCATTTATAATTAAATATTTCCGCGGCACTTTACGCCAAGTTTACGCGAAAACCGTGCCGTGGCCGTAGGTGTAAAAGTTCGGTATACGCATATGCTATCTACTGTTAATAATTGGCGAAAAAAGTGAGTACGTCATTCCCTGCGCGGGAAAGCAAAGTGATCGCGATCAACGCTAAGAGACATGTTATTCTTATGGCGTGCATTGGCGACACGCCTTTATGCAAAGCTTAATAATAAAAATCTAATAGTGGCAAATTGAATATATTTCATGATATTGTGCGTGAACAAAGGCGAACATCTTTAATAAAGTTATATTTTCAAATTGAAAATACATATTATTAGCTGTATGCCAGACATCTTTGTGTATGAACATAGGCGCAGACTTCATGGATGCGATCGCCTCCACTGTCTACTAGTACTGGGGGGGCAAGAGTATATGTTTTTAAAGTAATTTTGAACCTTCCCGGGCATTCTAAATTTTTATTAGTCTTCAAAAAAAATGTCTGCGTTAAAAATTACTTCAAACAAATATACTCATGCCCCCACAACTAGTAGACCGTCGGCGCCTATGTAAAGAATGCAAGTGATCACAAGGTTGCAGTTAACTCATTGCGCATGTACAAAGATGTCATATCGCACACTTATCTAATAATATACATTTGAAAATATACCTTTATTCAAGGTGTTCGCGCACAATATCATGAAATATATTGAATTTGCCACTATTAGATATATTTTTTTTATTAAGCATTGCATAAAGGCGTGATGCATTACAACAAATGCACGCCATAAGTATAAAGTATAACATGTCGTCTCTCAGCGTTCACCGCGATCACTTTGCTTTCCCGCGCAGGGGATGACGTACCCACTTTTTTCGCCTATTGACTTCCAAAGGTTTCTTTCTACGGCACGGCAAGTTCGACTTGACGCGAATATTGCAACTTGTTCAGTGAGATATACTTATAACTTATGACCACAGATGGCCCTCTAAAGAGCGGCAAATAGATTCCTTTCATGCCAATTAAATCTAGGTAGCACATTATGAGCGCTGAATATGTGGGGGCACCGAGGTCCAAGACATATGCCAACTATAAAGGATTGTTCACAGCGAAACAATTAGTAATTAAGCTTAGGTAATTACAAATAATAATTTAGTTTGTATTATGACAAGCAATGTTAACATTCCAAGCAACACAATTTAAGATAAATTTTATTGCTGTGAACGATAACCTTGTATGTCATACAACAAACTGGAATTATTACTTATAATTTCTAAGCTTAATTATTAATTCTTTAGCTGTGAACAATCCTTTAGGGAGAGGGACGCAATTAGTAGATATTCTACACTAAATAAAACACAATTATGCCCTTAACCCTTTCGCATCCGGTGGTCTAATACAGAAAGCACATTTCTCTCTCACCATTTTTTATTTTAATATTATTAATTACCAATTTGTTACTACTTAATACGCAAATAAACTATTTTTTGTGAGTAAAAAGGTTAAATCTACATATTAAGCGAAATAAATTTTTTGTTGGAACACTGATTTATCGTAGCAATACTTTTTGTGGAAAACTTTGCCGACCTATTTACGTGCCTTCACAGGAACCTCGTAAGCCTTTTTCACGACACCAAGACTTTAAGATAGGATGGTGAAATGAGGCTGATGAATATTTGCGTCGTAAACTGAGATCACGTGGTATTCATTGCCAACTTAAAATATAGGCTTGAAAATACAATTGTCAGATTTTAAAATGATTTATTTAATGCGTTTATCTATGTATTTAAGGGGGCATTCACCTTTAGCGGATTCAAAAAATCGTTTTTTTTTTTTTTTGCAGAATCGGACACTTTGAAGTGTTGACTATGGGTTTCTGAAGCCGTTTTTCGAAATTCGAGTTGGAAATATGTGAAATTGCGATTTAAACAAAACAATGTTTTTGCTCAAACACGGCGTTTTCGCGCGTGTCAGTCTGAAGTTGAAACTTTAAACGCGTTTTTCTCGAAACCATATTTTTTACATCGCGCGGTAGAATATCTCGACAACGAATTAACCGATTTAACTCTCAATAAGCGCATCTTAAAGGTAATAAAATTCTCTAGGAGTTGATCTTCGACGAAGTGTGTCCGACAGTTATTAATATTTTTTAAGGCCCGCCAAAGAAAAAAAATTGGCAAAAAATGACATTTTTCGTACGATGGTCGCCATTTTGCTAAATATGGTCCAAATGAACCACCCGAGGGTCAATTCCTAGACAATTTAATATACTTTAAAGCCCTTATTTGTTTTTTGTTTCAAACAACTGGGACCAGAGTTATGCTACCGCGTGCCTAAATTGAGCTGCCCACTTTGGACCTTGACATCTTCGCCGGGGCTGAACGTACCCGACTTTAAAAAATACCTTATAAAAGAGAAAAGTTGAATAAATACGATACGAAAAACCGCGTGCGAATATCTCAAACGTACCCTGAGAAAAAAAAAAAAGTTAAAAAACAGCTTTTTTTTTTGTGCTCTAAAGGTGAATGCCCCCTTAAAGGTACCAAATATGTTAATATATGATATTAAGACACAAATTTATTTTTCATTTTATAAAATAAATACAAAATCAATTAATCGAGACATTGAATAACTTTAAAAATTTGACAGCGTGAAGTTTCGCCAACCCAAGAATAAATATGTAATTATAGGTGGCAGCACTATCGATTTGAATATCTAGAGGGTGATTCTGACACACAACTTATCGCCCTGTTTTCACACGTGAGAGGTGAGAAGTGACTGTATGTCCATCTAGTGGATTTTTTCGGTATCTTTATTTGACGTCGTATTTCAGTAAGAAACTTCTCACCCGGTTTTCACCTTTAGCCGAGGTGGTGAAAAACGGGTGATAACTTTTGTAGCAGTTTAGTTATTTGGCATTATATATTTAAAAATAAAGTACAAGATTAAAGAAATAACAATCAAGATTGGTTTTTCAAATTTGTGTGTAAATCTATAGAAATATAAAGACCACACAAAATATTCAAATACCCCCAAACACACATTCGCAAATTATTGACAATGCTGCCAACTTACCAACAACTGTGTAACACTAGATTCACAAACAAAAGTAACTAACGAGCTACTCTGACATGGGTGAGAAGTTTCTCACCGTGAGAAGGTGAAAAGTGTCAGATACATCCTCCTGGTGTGACCGTCAAACGAACTACAAGATCAGCGAACTTAAAGTGACCCTGTCTTAAAGTCTTAGTGTGAAGAAGACATAAGTGAGACCACGGGTCTGAATGACGTTTATGTTAACAACTTTATAATATATTTCGAATTCTTTAGTACACTTGATGTTAACTTTTTGCATGATTGTTTCATGTATAATGTCAAAATTTCAAAAATATATACATATTTATTTATTTTATTTATTTCGATTAGTCAGAAATGAATTTTCGTTAAAATCTAGAATTCGAAATTTCGTATCATTACAATACTTCATTATATACATTCGTATAAGAAAATAAAAATGTTAAAATTTTTATTTTTATTTCAAATGAATTCAACTAGAATTTACAACATTACAATTAAATTTGACATAATATCCATCTACTATCCTACAAATATTTATATATAAAACGATTATTATATTTCTGAGATGGCTCTAATTCCATAGTAATATTATTTAAAACTGTTTTGATATACTTCGGTGTATCTGATAAGCATGGGCGGGCGCCTGACACTTTTAAAATGACGCAGAGGCATTAAAAAAAAAACTTTCTGTCTACTAACATATGCAACAAGAAGTGTAAGTCATATGTTTATCAATGCGATGCGGTAAATGAGTCACCAGAAATTTGCTATTTACGAAGGTTAAAATGTTATCTGCATAAAATGTATCATTAACTATTAATAATACTGATTACTCACCTGTAATTACAGTATATGGGCATTGCTAACCATTAGAATAAAGAACGAAAGTAATAACTTTCAATTTCAATAGATCATGAATTAAACATGGAAATAACAATAATAAACAAGTAAATATTGCTGTCTACGATAACCGAAGTTGGGCGTTGCTGCAGACGTGTCACAAAATCATTTAGTCTATGTTGAAGATGTTTTGCATTTGTTTGATATGAATTTGTGGTCGTATTTTGGGTACTTACCGTTGTAAATTGCTCCTTTATTTCAGCTCGTTCGTCTAATGTTAGGTACATCCCAACATCAGCCATTTTAACCGTGTTACTATCCACTGCACTGCACTAGAACTGACTAGAACTTGCGGACGACGAAACGACGATCGCTTCTGGTTTGCCTGTGTATGAGGTTCTTTATCATTACCCCCCGCTTAGCTTGGCTTGTACGGTACGATTGACGCATTTTATGTTGTGTGTATATCTATACGTACACTTTATGTGGAAAATTCTTCAAGGAATTTATATGTATTATGTTATATGCATACATTGTTGTATATATTTCGCATGCAAAAATATATTGAATATATTTATGAAATTCAAAGATATTTTATATTTGGTTTTTTTTTTTCAAATTATGAGCCCGAAACCTATAAGAAAATATATTATTTTTAAAGGTACAGGGCACCTATGCGTTCAGCTCGCCGTTTGGATAGAATCAGCAAAATAAATAAAATTCATATTTGTGCAACCAGCATAGCCGAAATGTAATACAAGTAGCGAGCATAACAATATCGGTTATTTAGGCCATCTAATGCTAGATTACCTTTATATTATTTTAAACATTTATTTATGGTTTCTGCGCTTAAAATATGTAAAAATATTATAGATATAAAAATTAAGTTTTTTGATATACTCAAGAAGAAATACAAAATTATAATTTTTTATGGCCTTTGTGTTACCAATATGAAGAAATCTTATAGATATAAAATATCTTAAAATATTTTGGTGTTTTCATTATTTCTCTAAGGGCAGCATTAAGGGGTGCTCCAAATTTTGGGGCACTATAACTCTGGAAGTATACGGGCGATTGAATTTAAACTGCGAACGGATTCAAATAGGATGGCAAATAATATGTGTAGCAAATTTGTTGTAAATCGCTCTGGTACCTTCAGAGGATTAACGGTCACAAATTTGGCGAACGACGACTAACATCCAATTATATGAGTTATATATATTTTTGGATTAAGGGTAAACACGACACACGACCAATTGCTTTAGAACTTTTGTACTTCGTATGGCAACCTAATAACATCAGTGGTTAAAAAACTGTTTCAGTATAAATATTATTAATAAAATAGGTAATACGTTGAGCGTAAGGCATAGGTGCATTGTACCTAATTTGGTTGTTACTATAACTATTTTGCAGATTATTAACCCAAAGACTAGAAAAGAAATATTAAAAACAAGATTCGATACAACGCACCGATGCGTCCAGCTCGCCTTATAGGTAAGATATGCGATGCGAGCAGTGGACTTCCCCCTCCTACTTCACGCTTGGCATTAAAATTAAAAAATAATTGTTTTTAATTATTGTAACCAATGGGTTCACAATTGTAATGAAACAATGTAAAGAAAGTTATATTTTGATATTCTCGTACGGCGAGCTAATGAAGAACAAGTAGCGAGCATAATAATATAGGAAATTGTAGTACCATTCATTGCTGGCTAGATATGTTACTCTACCCAACAATAGTTGGCACTTCATATTATTCTAATCATTTTTTAGGGATTTGTGCTTAAAATCTGAAATATAAAAAAATATGTTTAAATTCATTAGAAATGAAGGTTAGAAATTAAATTAATAATCCAGTTTGTTTTTGATATAATAAAAATCTGCTAAAGTTCTGTGCCGATGGTAAATCTCGATCTTTGGGAAGTAAACCAACCTGTCTGTAACTTCTTTTCAAATCCAGTGTTGAAAATAACTTAGAGCCCCTAATGTATTCAAAGTATCGTCAATTCGGGGACGTAAGTAATTGTCTTTCTTTGTTAAATCATTAAGACGCCGTTTCTCTGTCGGATTATCTACAGAGAAACGAGTTGATCCGTCTTTCTTCTTAACCAGTACCACTGGTGAAGTCCAGAGCCACTGGATGGCTCGATCACATCATCTTGACTCAATTCTCGAATAATTCGTTCTGCATCGTCACGCATCTCCAGCAGCAATGTTCTTGGAGCCTGACGTATGGGTCATGAATCCCCGGTACCAATTATATGATATTCAGTCTACACCATATCACATCGGAGGTACGAAGCGAAACGTTGGGTTCCTCCTGAGGAGTAGCACTTACGCTAGCAGGCAGGACACAGATGGCTACAAACCGGTAAATGTTACTTGCTGGACACCTCTCGACTATCCCCCGCACACAGCAATTCTCGGGCCAGCACCTTCACACAGGTTAATGATAGGTGACATATATGGGATACACATCGCGTACACTTGGAATAATGGCCATCTACATTACCTATACATATGTATGCTTGCAGAAGAACAAACAGATGGACTTGAGTCATCGCTTATATTTATCCATATCAGATGCAGAGGACACTAGTCACAATTACACTACCAATCTAAGTTGAATATTTAATTTATACTGAAAGAGAAATAGCATAACTGATAGGCACTAAGTAATACCTTTGATCAGGCCAGGTCAGGCTCCGGACCCTAAATTTCCTACAGGAAATGATATAAAACCAATTGCATAAAGCTATATTAAAATCGCTATTAACATTTGTCCGAATTCATATCTGTAGTGAATTGTAAGTAATAGAATTTTACCTTATATTTTTAATTTTGTACTTTATTATAATATTATATTATATTTTCTTGTTATAATGCAACAACATCTTAAAATCAACTTTGTTATTGCAATATTGATAAAAAATTATTTCGCAGATAGAAAATAGAAAATTATTGGTAATTGCCACTCAGTATTATTATCAAAACATTAATTATGATAAAATTATTGATTAGTTAAGGTATTAGCAAATACATTTTCTAAATATGTGAACTACATAAATTACATTAAATAATAATATTTATATAATACCTATATACATAATATACACTAAATTTTTATTAAACGCTATGATATTTATTTATTTATAACACTTATACTACAAGAATGTTTATCTTAAACAATATTTATTTCAACTATAAAGTATGCATTTTACACTATTATTAACTTATTTTCACTTCACTTAGTATTTTTACACGAACTATATATCTCCCAAGTAACACAAGCTGCCTTTTTAGCTGCCATGACTAAAATTTATTATTCAAAATATTTTAATAACCATTACATGGTTGTAGTTTTGTCATCAGTATCTGGTTATTAGTTAGATAATAGTTTTAGCAACAATACCGTGTTCAGAAAATTTTATAATATTCAGCCATAATAAGTTATTCCTATTAGTTATAAAATCGATTTAATTGCTAAACATTTACTCAGATTATAACCAAAACAATTAAGTATGCGTTTGGTGTTCATGTAAGACAAAAATACTGGTTGCAAAATGGTTACTTGCAACCCATAAAATAACGAATCTCATTTAGTTGTACATTTGTCATTATGCAGCCACAAATACCATAATATAATACAAATTTGACCTATAACTGTTAATTATTTTTTCTTATCGTCCACTAGTGAGGTTATATTTGTGAAATATAATTAATGTAAAAAGTGCATGTATCAGAGTTACTTAAATCAAAACCAAAATTATGTACATGTTCAACTAATTTGGGTACATTCTGTGGCAGGAACTAAATTTACATCTAGGGTGCGAATTGCAAGTAATAAAGGAAGACTTAACCCAAGACCGATTAGTCTTAGGAATAAGAAACAATGAAACCCGAAAACGATTGCTAAGAGAGCCAGATCTCAAGTTAAGGGGTTATACGCAGTCAGGAGGCCAAAAGAAAAAAGAGATTTTTCAAGAATTTTTCCTGGATATATATTTTAATTTATGAATGTAAAAATTTATATACTATTGTGGTAGCTTTTAACATTATATTGATATTTTTTATTTGTAAAAATAATCATTTTTGAAGCTGCTGTATCCGATCTCCGGGAGCTCCTCTAAAAAAGGCGTTTTGCGGTGAGCACGATATCTCTGGACTGGATCTTCTGAAATAAAAATATATATATATATATATATATATATATATATATATATATATATCGTTAATATAAGGTATTATCTGGTATTTAATCGAAAGAATGAGCAAAAAATTAATTTTTAACAAAATGGCGGCTTCTAAACATTTTTTTTCGATTTTTGATAAAAATTTTGCCTTAAATTAATTATAAAATGCAAATTATTTATCGGCGAGACAAAACCTTCGATCAATCACTAAATAATATATTTATTAAACTTGTGTACATATTTGAGACTGATTGGTTCAGCCGTTTCCAAGATATCTTGCTCACCGACATTAAAAACATACTTTTGAGAAATACGCATTCAAAGTTTCAAAACTAATTTACACATAGTAAAAAATTTTGTTTCTACTTACAAGGAGTCATTTATTCCAAGACCATATAATAAACCCTCCATTCCTTCGGCAGCTTCTAATAATTCAATTTGGTGTTGTCTGCGGACCATTCTTCTCTCATGCAAGATTTTTTCGCAGAAGCACTAAAACTACTTTCGTCCGTCTCAGCTGTTTTTGGATTAAAAACATTTTTTCTCTTCTATGGTCTCGACTATTGCATCTTGGAAGATGCTATCTATTCTCTACTACACTTTATTTTCACGGAGAAATCACAACAGAAAGTATAAACGAGCACACGCTTGGCTGTTTAGACTGACTACTCTTCACTATATGGGAATAGCGTCGCACTACTACTATTTTAATAATCCCAGAGGAGGCGCCCCCGCATATTTTAAGAATTAACCTTCATGAATTAATTTTATTTGAATAAATGATATTCTTCATTATGAAGTCGCCATTTTGGATTGTATACAGAAATTATCTAATTAATAACCAGCCACTGTCGCAACCCGTTCATATACCAATTATTATTTGAATTACTATGTTTTTAAAATATTGTCCGTTATTTTGAATTTTGAAAAAATAATATCAAATTACTAATGAGAGACCTTAAAAACCTTTGTATACCAAATTTTTTGTTCGCCTATTTTGGGAAATGGGCCACTGTGCAGTGTTACAATTTATTGGACCCGGCTTCTTGATAGAGCATCAGCATTCTGAAGTTGATTTCCAGCTTGATGTTGAATTTCAAAAACGCAGTAACATTTTTCTGTAGTACAAATATTTGAGCGACCCATACGTCAGGCCCTAAGAAGGTTAAAGCTGGTGAACCGTGAGGATGCTGAACTAAATATTCGAGATATAAGTCAAGATGGTATATCAATTAAAGTCAATCAAACCTGCCGGGAACAACGCCTTATATATCTACTGTCACTCTTATATTTATCTTTCGTCAAACAATATCAGTTTTTAATTCTTGATCATTATATTTTTCAAAATTATAGTCACATCTCACCTAATATAATTTACTCAAATTGTGTCACGAATACATACAACCATATGTCAGGCATTAGCTTGTCACCGTCATACAGAGTGTACAAAAGAGTTATAGTGATCGCTCATGTGGCTTAAGGCTTTTTCGAAAATTCTTTATAAAGACATAAAAAGGTTTTATAAAAATCTAAATACACTAATTTATTATATATACAATAAAGTAGTTTATTTTGCGATATATTAAGAAATGGCGGCTTTACAGCTGACAATCGAGAGCGCTTCGAAAATAGATGGTTAAACGGTGGGCACGATAAGTCAATTTACATGTGATCTAGAACAGTGAAACAAAAAAATAAACGTTTTCTTAGTCCAATAGCTATCGAAATACATAGCCGTTTCAAAAAAATATGCATTTTTAATGAAATGGTATCGATCCAAGGTCACAACAACAAATTACGCTTCATAATTCCGAACGTATAATTTCTCGCTCTTTTGATCACCGATATCAAAAATATCTGTTTGTTATTAAAAAGAAAACGAAGTTAACCTTGAAAAAAAACGATTTCAAGGTCATTTTAAAGTCACCATCAGATGTCCCCTCCGAACCCTACAACTTTTGTCCTAAGCATTTTTCTTGATTCCACTTAGTTTTCGAAATATTTGAGTGCATCAATTCAAATGGCCTAGCCTGCATATGAATAACGTTCTTTCAGATCGTTAGCCCAAAAACCAGAAAAAATAATTTAAAATAATAACTTTAAAATTCAAAATATTGTAGAGAGCGCATTTAAAGACTGGATATTTTTGCAATTAATCAATAACAAAATCATTATTATCTATTAATTATATCTCTTCAAAATTCAGTGGTTATTTATAAGTTTTCTGTATTTAAACAGTGATTTTAAAATGTTTTCTATATAAATAAATAATAAATAAAACATCAACTGAATTGATAATTTAAAGCGAGCTTAAGGCAATGATGTCTGCAACAGTGTTTCTTCTTAAGGTTGTAACTAGGCCTTAGTTGTTGCGCATTAGACATTTAATTATCATTCTTTAGCACTAAAGATGGCAGTTGAATATGAATTAGTATATAAGCTTCTTTAAAATGCCTTATGAAGCTTCTTAACCCTAATGAAGGGTGCTGAATTCGAACCATAGTGATTTGAATTTCATATAGAAAATATTATATATCTGTGATTTAAGAAAAGTTTCATGTTCAGAGGTTAATATTAAGTACCTCAGATTAACAAAAATATATGGCATTTTTTTATCTAATGTAACATTAACAAGATAAGATATACATATTTAAAAAAATATATATATTTAGGTACTTGACTTTTGCCACGTTCGTTGGTGCGAACGTACCATTATCGTATATATATATATATATATATATATATATATATATATATATATATATATATATATATATATATATATATATATATATATATATATATATAAATATATATATATATATATATATATATATATATATATATATATATATATATATATATATGTAGGTACGCCACTGAAAAAAAGTATATTTGTGTGTGTGAAAGAGACAAGAGAACATTCTCGCTAGATGATTAGCGAGAGGAGAGAACGAGGTTGGTAGTTCTCGCTGGAGATATTTTGCGATTAACATATCTTGGTATTTTGTGTTAATGAACATTATTTGATGTATTTATTATTATAAATGCATCAAATAATGTTCGGTAACACAAAATACCAAGATATGTTAATCGCAATAATATTACTCAAAATATCTCCAGCGAGAACTAATAACACGACAAAAATATACTCAAAACCACGAAAAAATGATTCATAACCTTTCATATGAGGTGCGGCAACACAAAACGAAACGCGACAAAATAATAACCAAAACCGCGACAAAGTAATTAATTAAACTCTCATACGAGGTGCGGTATTACAAAACGAAAAACAATATAAATCCAAAATATCTCCATGAGATGCGACAGCACAAAACGGTGGTACATTAATCGCGACAAAATAAACATAAATCTAACAATAATCGGTAATGCGCAACAAACGAATAACTAAAATGCGGCGAAATCGTTCGTATGTACCTCGTATGTTTACTTGGCAAATCGTAATCACTAAGTGGGGAAAGGTTCGAATACGCAAACAAAAGTTTGGGTGTACGCCACTAAGTCAAATCAGAGGTCGAATTAACATATGGAAAGAGCTCACCAACGTTCCTTTTTTGGGATATCCAGAGCGGAATGGTACCGGAAAAATACGATGGGATTCCTCAAATATACGGTGTACTGATGAAGATGCAGATGTGGTAAGGGGTGAACTGACCCCGACCACGCAGAGTTGAAGGCTGTTACAGAACACAGATGGAAATATTTAAAAAAATATGTGTTCTGATTTATTTTCGGCTTATGCTTTACAGTGACGACATTATTGTCGAGGGTGGAGAGATGCAGCTCAAGACTATGGAAGAGTGCATTCATATTTGCAGAAATTAGTCAGATTTTGTCTATTAAATCGAATAGACGTTTTGGTATTGCTAACAAATAATAAGAGGTAGTCAGATTTTGTCTACCAAATACTTTAGACGTTTTGGTTTGCTACCAAATATTAAAAGCTAGGTACGAATATGGTACAACTTGGAGTATCAAGTTTTGTCACAATTGTGTTGGTTTTGTGTGGTGGATTGGAGGCTTAACCTGTTTCGTATGTGGATGTCCTTTCGAACAATCGATCAGGATTGCCAACAAACAGGCGAAGATCCTAATTTTTTATGAGAAAGTAACATTTCTTATATGTATTATTTTTTGGGCAAATCAAATTTCATTTATGTATTGTTTTTTGAGTAAATGAAATTTCATTTATTTATTGGTTTTTGAGCAAATAAAATTTCATATATTTGTTGTTTCTTGAGCTTATATATCTTGAGTCTTATATTTATAGTTAAATGAACAAGCAAATTGTAATTTATCTATTGTTATTGAGCAAACAAAATTGTCATTTTTCTATTGTTATTGAACAAAGTAAATTGAACAAACAAAATTGACATTTATTTATAATAAATTGAACAAGTAAACTTTCATTGACATATAATAATTAAACAAATAGAATTTCATTTATTATTGTAAATTACTCTGTTATGATACTGTGAGGGTTTTATGTGATGGCTAGTTTTATGGTATACCTCGGTGCTCCGTTATTACTGAACTGAAAGTAAATAACGGTTACAGGATTGAATAAAATAAATGAAACTGTATTCAAACCTTCCACACATAAGAACGGTGTCTACGCTATATCTATTGAATTCGTCAGGTGTAGTTTCATTGTGGCTGAGAAAATTTTCCGAATACATGAACACCACCAAAATACTCCGGGTTAAAATATAAAATCTCACCTTTGTGTCAGTTGATTTCCTACACAGTCATAAGCCAGTCAATTTCTGTAACTAGCAGCTAATTTAGCTAGCTGTGTTTCGGTGAGAAGTGAAATATATTGTATAACATATTTGTTTTAGTAACTCACAATAGTAGTTTAGTTTGATTCACAAAAAATTGACTGTTATCGAAGCTGCCTTTCATAAACGTATATTCAATAAATTATTATCCTCTTCAGTATATACCCCTCCTCTATCTCTACACCGTTCCATGCGAATTTTCCATTGTTCAAAACAGTGCTGGAAGTCTTCTTCTGTGACCGCCCACATAGCACAAAACTAACTGAAAGACGTCTTTAAGATGTCAAAGTCTTTAATGGTATGAAGCCCGAAGTCATACAAAGCGACGTCCTCTACACGTATAACTTCGCTCGTTTAAGACCAATTTAAGACGTGTCGAAAAGACGTCTTAAAGACGTAATTTAAAGACTTTAAAAGGATAACTATAAGTCAACAATAAGACGTCTATAGGTCGTTCAAAATGACTACTATTAGACTCTTATAGGTCTAAATAATGACGTCCAAAATTGGACATTTTGTGGTCTTGCGGGAATAGGTAGTGATTTTTATAAGGCTAGAAAATTCTGGTATTACATTTGTTTTACTATCTACACAAAATACACATTTGTTTGATACTTAATAGTACATCCAAATGTGTTGTTTTTAGATAGCAAAACAAATGTAATATCAGAATTTTCTATAAATAACCAACAAATTCGAATTAAAAAACAATAGTATAATACATTATTAAACATATAAATATTACAAATAAAGAGCAGTTGATTTATTAACTGGAATTAATTATAATTTGCTTGTATACAGTCATATACTTCATTTAAGATAGATTTCTAGTTTAAATACGTCGCAACCGTAGCACTCAAACCAAGAAGTCTGGGCATATGTATACAATGTATTATTTAGGTTGTCCGCTACGGTTGTGAAGCACGGAACATATTGAAACTGAAGAGAACATATTTAAAATCACAGTGTGTAAGGCAAAATAGTATTATTTGCTAGGTTTAGCCGTTCGCTGAACGCTAACATGCCTCATCCATTCTCGTTCTCGTTCAGTTTTTGTTTCATCATTGGCAGTTACAGTAATCTGTACGCAGCGCTTCTGAAATATACAAGAATTATACTATAATATTAATGAGAATTGAATGATTCAATTGTTACCGGTTATAATTTTCATTACGGGGGCGTTTCCTAATGGCCATATATTGCATCTGTCCACGTTCTTTGATCCTTCCTCCAACACTAAGAATTTTTTGTTTCTGTAAACATCATGTATTTTTTTATTTATTAAATATGTAACACTAGCATTGTAAGGTGTTATCCTCTTTGTTCTATAATATTTTGTTACTTGTACTTTTAATGAGGTTTTGTTTTATGAACATTGCATAAAAACTGTAGAACATGCATAATATATACATTTTAAATTAATAACTAATGCACAAACTTGTTACACAGCAAATAATTGTTTGTAAATCACTTACTTTTCTTACTTGTTTGCATTAGCTGAAACTACTTGTAGAATGCTCTAGAACGTTTGTTTGTTGGACCTGCATTTTTTGCTCTGTTCATAATTTGTCCTTATTCATCATTATAAGTAGAAGAAAGACAAATCATGAACTGATCAGTCAGTGCAGGACAAACGAACAAAGTTAAGTATAGGTTCTGAAAATTTAATATAGGTGGCAGCATATCTCCGCATTTGTTTGGTCTTGTAGACCAAAAAAAGACGTCTGTACGACCACCTAAATTTGTCTGGATGGAAGTCGTTAAGTTGTCTTGTGGACGACATTTACAAGACGTCTTATTTAAGGCCAACTTAAAGACGTCTTGAAGACTTTGTTATATGTTGTCTTATTTATGTATGTCATTAAGACGTCCTAACTAAAAGTCTTAAAGACGTCATGTTTTTGGACGTCTTTATTTGGTCTTACGGGATTTGGTGCTATGTGGGCGCGTTCATGATGCGTGCCGCTCTTTTTTTCACAGCTTCAACCGTCTGAAATTTTGTTCCTATTAATGCAGATTTGACTTTGGGAAACAGATAACAGTCACATGGTGCCACGTCAAGAGAATAAGGCGGATGGTCTAACACTGGGATGTTATATTTGGCTAATAACGTCTTTACTAACAATGCAGTGTGAGCCGGTGCGTTGTCCTGTTGAAGAACCTATGACTTTTTTCCCACAAATTTGCTTTATGCATTCTTTGTCAATTCCTACAGTTTCAACAATCGCACGAATAGTTAACAGACGATCAGATCGGACCTGATTACCGATTATTATTTTTTTTATGTGTTTCTGACATCTTCAACGTCTTCCCGGCCATCTTGGAAATGCACAAACCACTCAAAAAATCGCGCACGTGATGAACATTCATTAGCATAAATTTCAGTTGCGATATTTCGAATTTGGCATGGAAGTAGAGTAGAGTCGTACTCTAGCGTAGTTGGAACGCAGTTTATCAGACTCTGTGTTACACAGTGTCAACAAAGTCCTTGTTGGAAAGCACCCTAAGTTATCCAAACAGAACCGAAATTTGCGCCCGAGCATAAAAAGTACAAGTAGAAAATGCATGCACAGTTAACACACCCCGAAAGAGCATCACATGGTGTATCCAGGTACCCTGATGGTAATTGAACAACGTCAAACATTTTAATTATTTATTTAAAGATTAATCATATTCGGAACCAATGGTTATACTCATTTCTCCTTTAGCAGAGGTTCTATGAATACGGATGTTAATGTTTGTTCACTGGAACTTTTAATTTAAATACATAATATAGCAGTAAAATTATTTTACATATTTGCAAGAAAAATAAATAAATAGTAATAATAATAACACTTAAATTATAAATATTTGAATAGAACATATTTAGTTAGTTAAATTGCTGTTATTATTTTTCCATTTAATCAAATTCGGATCCAATGGTTATGCTGATTTCTCCATCCAAGACGAATGTTTGGTGATACCAACGATTTGTATCAACGACAACTGCAAAATGTAAATTTATATTTACACTGTTATGTCGTGCATTTTTTTTTATTTTTTAGCATACTTCTTGATATACAGTGAAATATCTCATTTGAGCGATTTTTTTCTTGGCGCCGTCGCCGTTCGATGTCATTATATTTTAAATGAGAGGATGTTGAACTTACGCGGATATGGAAATCTTATGTCTCGCCCCCTTTTTTCCTCAATTATGGCCATATATGAAATGTGTTTGCAAGATTACTAGGGTTGGAAACACAGTTGTATCACTCTGTGAACATTTTACTCATAATAGCCGACTAGAAATTGATTGGTTATATATATAAACAATCATCTATTGACCAATGGTAAAATGTGTTTCTCCGATAATAATGTGTTACACAATGAAAATTTATTGGAAATCTGCATACCTTGAGATAGATTATACTTAAGAAAGCATGACATGTATAACACGTGAATAAGACTTATAAGACAAGTTAAGATGTCATTGCTGTAAATTACTATAAGGTATATCACGAGCATGCTATTTAACTGATTAAATTAATAATTCTGTCTTGTGTATTAATTATAAGTTTTTATATTAATTAAAGAAACTATAAGTTGTCATTTAAACCTATATTGCTGGTATACTTTTTTTCTTATTAAGCATCTTGTTCCATGTGATATGACAGAGGAGTACATACATATTACGCAAATATTACATTTCTATAATTGCTAAAAAATTACAAGATTTTAATGAATAGGATGAGGGGGAGACCTAAGTCTCGGTCTCAAGTTTTCGAAACGTGACTATTTACAACGAAACGAGATTCTGGTGAAGTTTCGTCTCAAACAATCGAGACAAGACTGACCAAGTTTCGCTCTTATGCTTCATTCATATTTGGTATTGCGCCAATTGTTTAAACATGGTTATGCATGTTTCTAAGTTACAAAATATGTGATATTATAGAGTTCGGTATGCGCTTATATGCGTCATTAATATTATTTATAACACCCTTTGTTTAAACAGTCAAAATTAGAATATAAGTGAGAATGCTCATTTTGATGCTAGAATTATTATCTATTAAAGCTAAGGACAAATATGGAAATAGTATATTTCAATATTTTAAATATAATACAAACTATAAATAACAAGCTTAGGTACAACGCACCTTAGCTTGCTTCGCCTTGTTCAGCTCGCCTTATCAGTAATATGTGCGATGCGAGCAGCGGTTTTTAATTATTATTGCCTTTTGATTAATAATTTGAAGAAAAGTCTTACAATTTTTTGTAGATTATTTTGAAAAAACAAATTTAGCGCATATTTAAAAATTCAAAATTATAATATTTAATAATTTCTTATGGCCATTAGGTAAGCAATATGAAATAATCTTAGACATAACATATCTTAGAATGTTTTGTAAAATTTTTGGGTGATTTAATAATGAAATAAGGGCAGTATTCAGTGGGGCCCCAAATTTTTGAGCCCTATAAATCGGGAAGTATACAAGCGATTGAATTTAAGCTCCCAGTTCGAGCTAATTAAATTTAGAAATAATTGTTTTTAATTATTATTATGGCCTGTTGGTTATCAATTTGAAAAATATGTAAAAGATATAAAAAGTAATTTATTGTACATAATCTTGGGTCCGTGAAGTAGGCAAACACCTTGGAAGCACTAATAATTAAAAACATACTGTTCGTTAGTGCTATATTAGTGATTGTTAGAGCTTCATGGATAAAAGCGGCCAACCCATAAACAATTTAAAAGTGTTTGCCCACTACACATCTAGCAGACACATTCGAAGTACAAATGAACAAAAGCATACGGTTCGTTAATGCTTCATTAGTGCTTCGTTAGTACTTCATTATGCTCTATAAACAAAAGTGGCAAACCCATATACAAGAAAGTTATTAACAATTTAAAAGTGTTTTCTCACTTCACACTAAGCAAAAATTGGAAGCACTAACGATCAAACGCATACTGATCGTTAGTGCTTTATGAACAAAAGTGGAAAACCCATAAACAAAGATGTTATTAACAATATAAATGTGTTTTTCCACTTCACACCCAATACATTCGACGCACTGTTAGTATTGCTAACAGGTATAATAATAGTTAGTGCATTATGAATAAAAATGGTAAACAGATAAACAAAAAGAAATTGGAGAGGGCTTTACTGGAGTTTCTTATACTTTCACTATGAATATTATGTAATATTGCGGTAGAATCGTTCGTGCTATATGAATGAAAATGGCAAACCGATAAACAATCAAGCACAGGTGGCAGGCACCAATACCTTAAGCTTGACGTATTAACTAGTTCAGCCACTGAGGCTTTTAAAGGAAATCGATTTATTACCACTAAATATCGAAATGATAATATGAAAAAGATTTTATGACATTCTTACTGATTGATTGCATCAATAGCATCCTTAATGCCATCGCTACAATGTATTAAATTTTAAAAACATTTTTCGTAACAATTTTTTTTTCTTCTGGCCATTGGGTTAATAATCAGAAAAATAGTTATTGATATAAATACCTCATAAATATTTGAAGAATATAATTAAAAAGAAATTTTTAATTTCAAACTTGCATGGCAAAGAAAAGAAAAGTGCCAGAATACAAATTAATAGAAAGAGATGAACAGGGAGAGTAGGAAAATTAGACGCTTGAATGACCAAGATAAGGAGAATGCAAGAAAGATTAACCGAGAATGCAAGAAAACCTAAAATAAAGTTCTGTGTTGGCCACAACCGATTTCTTATTTTTATTATTATCTATGTACGAGGGCTGTCCGACAAGTACTTAGCCTCACCGGCGTATGGCGCCACTGTCGCAAGAGACATAACCTATTGTGTAGTACATTATCTTAGACGGCTACTGTTAAAATTTCAGCCGAATCGGACTCGTAGTTTTGTTTTGACCCCGTGTGAAAGCGGGGGTAACCGCAGATTTTAGAAAAATGGAAAAAGAGCAATATTGGTCGGTGATTCGATTCTTGTTTTTGGAAGGGAAATCGCGCAGCGAAATCAATGAACGCTTGGATGCTGTGTACGGCGACTTTTCTCCTTCGATGGCGACCGTCAAAAAACAAGAATCGAATCACCGACCGATATTGCTCTTTTTCCATTTTTCTAAAATCTGCGGATACTCCCGCTTTCACACGCGGTCAAAACAAAACTACGAGTCTAAGATAATGTACTACACAATAGTTTATGTCTCTTGCGACAGTGGCGTCATAGGCAGGTGAGGCTAAGTACTTGTCGGACAGCCCTCGTATAGCCCTAGTATAGCCCTAGGCTCACAATTTGAATAAAATTGTCTACATAAGTTATCTTAGAATTATTAGTAATTTCTTTTTTAATTATCTAAGGGAATTTAACGGGCGTGGACATTATATGTATATCAAATTTCATAAAAATCGGACCGGTTCCTTCAGAGGAGTTGTGGTAAGAAACTCAGTTCTCACGACCGACTGAGCGAGCGAGATACATGCATCCAAGTATATGAGATATATATATATATATATATATATATATATATATATATATATATATATATATATATATATTTGGATTTAGGGTGAAAATACAAGAACTGTCTTGTAATATAGTTTTTTCTTTGAAAAAATTATCATTTACTGAAAATCGTCTTTTGGGTTATTACATTTACATCTCCTTAGTTACCTCACTTATTAGTATTGTTCTATGACAATGGTAGCAAGAATTAGAAATATAATACCGCAATATAATATAATATTCATAGTGAAAGTATAAAAAAGTCTAGTGAAAGCCTCTCCAATTGCTTGGTTTATAACATTTTTTTCAAATTGTTAACCAACAGTCTCACTTAATACTGCCCTTATAACAATTATTAAATCACCCAAAAATTTTACAAAAAATTCTAAGATATGTTGTGTCTACAACATTTTTTCATATTGTTAACCCAATGGCCCTAAGAAGTTATTAATTATTTAATTTTGAATTTTTAAATATTCACTATGTTTTATTTTTCAAAATATTTTACAAAATATTGTAAAACTTTTTATATCTATAACATTTTTTCAATATAATATATTATTTTCAATATAATACTTATAAGGCGGAAGACATAGGTGCGTTGTATCTAAGCTTGCTTTTTATAGTTTGTATTATATTTAAAATATTGAAATATATTATTTCTATATTTGTCCTTAGTTTTAATAGATAATAATTCTAGTATTAACATGAGCGCTCTCACTTAAATTCAAATTTTGATTGTGCAAGCAAAGGGTGTTATAAATAATATTAATGGCGCATATGAGCGCATACCGAACGCTATAATATCACATATTTATGAATCCATTTTTATTGATATAAAGCGGATACTAGCGTTAAGTTGGCCACCTCCAATGTTTATAAATGTAGAGGTTGCTTCGGGCAATCTTGTAAAGTTGATACCGGCCGCCGATAGCGTTAAGTTGGCCACTCCCACTTAGAAACATGTATATCCCTGTTTTAACAATTGGCGCAAAACAAAATATTAACGGTACATAAGAGCGCATAACGAGCGCAATAAAATGCCATATTTTTTATTCAGTTTTATTATTGGGGGGGGGGGTCAAATTCACTGACTTTGTTTTCGCCATAAATGCGGCTAAAATCTGACAATGAAAAAATGGAGACGACTGTGATGCCTAATAATTAATATAATGTAGGTCTTAGTGCTTGTTTCTATAAATAAAATCGTATATATAAGTAAACATTGATTGAAAACTCTGTGGGTAAATTCTATCATTTCCTAATGATTCATTTTTATTTATTTCTTTCTCCATTTTTAGCAACAATTTTGCAAAAGTAAGACCAAACGATTATTTTATATATATATATTTTATAGGAAATATGTATATATATATATATATATATATATATATATACATATTTCCTATAAAATTAAATAAATATAGACTTATAGATGGCATGATTGCCTTTAAATATATCAAGAAATATTTAATATTGGTACAGGACAGTCTTAAGAGGAATCCCCATGGTTGCCCGTCCTTACAGGTCGGTGTAAAGGGGGAAGCGCACGAATATCGTAGCGCCATAAGAGCCAATGCTATTTACTACTTGAAGCATTCTAGTTGAAGCGTTCGTTTGACCCTTAAAATACTTGCTAATACATTTTTTTTAATAAAACTTTTAGAATATTCCGGTCGAAAAATAGTCAATGTATGCTTGTCTAGTTTTGAATTTTTAAATTTCTCATCTCAATAAAAACTATGGACATTTGAAAATAAGGTAAATATAGAACAATATAAAAAAAAATCTAAGCAAAATATTGAAAATCGAAAACTAGAGAAGCTTAGAGCGAAGTATTGGCTATCTGAAAAATAAAAATTTCATTCATTTTAATGTTGTAATAGAGGAGTTTTAAGGGTTCGACGAAACCTTGTTTAGCTATGTTTTGCTATGTTTGCAGCGGGTATGGGGATTCCTCTTAAGACGTATACATACCGTAGTCACGGAAATAATTTCTGTAAGATGTTACTAGTGATGCTTGCCCCCGAAACATAGGCAGCATGTAACATCTTCAGTTGGGCCAAGCTCTAATCATAAATCACAAAGAATATTACCCCCAATATAGCGAGACCCCTAATAAACCCGCAATAGAATAGAATTATTTATGTTTTCTACTGAGATATGCACACGATATGAATGATAATAATAAAATAGTAATAAAACGATCACATACATGTTATTATCAAATTCAAGGTCAATTTAATATAACTAATCGAGAATATTGCGATTTGTTTCTATATACTGATATAGATTTTGAAATTATAAATTTATTTAAAGATAACATATTTTGTACGAATATTATGTAACCGAAATTAAAACAAATTGTATGCTATCAGAATTAGCTGATCCTCGGTTGCTAAGGGGTATACAAATTTCAGAGTCTATGAAAATAATGAAAGCACAAGAAAATCGAAAAATATAAATAATTGTTCCATAATTTTTTCTTTTTTTGCATACAGGTTTTCTTGCCTGAATATTCATAATCATCTACTAATATTGAAATGAACAAATTTAAGAAAAGAAAAACATGGGTAAAAAATGAACCATTTTAACAAATTTTGTTCTATTTCAATGAAAATTGGTACGTGACTCCCCAAATTTAAAATATTGTGTTAACATTATTGTTTCGTTAGTTTCAACTTACTAGGAAGGGTTGGAGTTGGAGTCCATGCGCTGCATACCCTTACGCAACCTGTTATATGTCGATTAATTTTTATGTTAAAAACGTGAAAGAATGATGCCTTGAATGAAAAACAATATACAATACGGAGGTGAACTTTATTTTGGTGTTACTTTAATCGTTCAAAAAAAGATCACGTATTTGACTAATTTCTCGGGTCCATGAAGGGAAAAAGCAATTTTAAAATATAAACAAAAAACATACTTTCTTCAAGATTTAAGGGGGAGCAACACGGTGACGCCCGAAAAAATTGCTCATTTTCTCGACTTTCTTTCTCTGAACTTAGAAATAGTAGATTAATGAAGCTTGTTGCATTAAATAAGGTATATATCAATGTTTTTTCAGGATTATTTTTATTGAAAAATAATAATAGCTTGATGCCTTTCTTTGCGTTCTTCAGAGGCAGCTCAAAGAAGAGGTAGCGTCATGGTTATGGATGTAGCGCAGGTTGTAATCATCTGATACAAAAAATAATATTTATATCTTAATCTATATAGATGTAATTTCAGTTGTACGTAGGATGTTGCAAAAAAAATTTTTTTCGCGAAATAGTTGACATTTGAAAAAAAATACCTATTTCTTGCCCCACTTTTTTGTCCGAAAAGGGTAATAAATATCAAAATAAAAAGAAACTCTTACGTACAACTGAAGTCAATTTATTGGCATCAAGTTAAATCAAAAGAAAAAAATATAAAATATAATATAAAAAATTTCGAGAGAAACGCGTTTAAAGATCCGCAGCGTTTGGTGTCGTGTCGTCCTGTTCGACTCCAAAACGATTTGAAGGAGAATGTTGTTGTTTTTTTGTCCTGTTATTGTCGTTTAGGGGTTAATCTACTACCTTTTCGACCCATTTTCACTTCAAAATTTAAACTAATCACACTAAAAATATTATGAACGACCATTGCCAGCAATATGCACGTCAATGGAAAATGCGGTGTACCTTCGTTATTTGTACGAATTTCAGCATAATATCTTACGGAAATATTCTAAAAGATACATTCTTTAAAATTATATAAAAAAGAAAAATCGATTATTTTTTTAAACCGTTACAGTGTTGTTCCCCCTTAAATAATTGCATATACAATTCATATATAAATCGATTTTTAGCAGTATAATACAGATGCTAACATATTTTTTATGTCTTTTCCTGTCTTGTATTATGAAATGAGAGCAAAACACAGATAAATTTCAAATGGCCCAAAACTTGCAATGGTTTTTGCTCTATATCTTACTAACAATTTTTTTTTTTAATATTAAATGACGAACAAACTATGAACGAATCAAATACTGCGTTTAAATATATATATGTATTATAGTATAGGTGAAAATATATTATTTGCTCGATTGCTTATTAATACAATAAACAATTTTCAATAACATATTTATTGTAAAAAAAGCTAGAACAGAATGATACCAAAAAGAAAAAATATTTTGATATTCAAATTTAAAATTATGGCCTTTAAAGAGTACTGAAATTACAGGGTATGCATTCGCCTTAAGGCTGATTTCATAGGGCAATTATTAATTAATTATAAGGTAAATATTTCTTATCTTATAAAGATATATATTTTGCTCTTAGTTTAATAAATTAAATCATTACTTAATGATATAAGAGTTAAGCAAAAGCGTAAACATCCATTATACAGACAAAATTCGTGGGTCCATGTATGCTCGCTTATGAGAGATTTGATTGTACATCAAAAATTTTAAATTAAATTTATAATTGCATTTCCTGCTATAAAAGCTTTATAGCTCATGTTTACCGATTCTTCAAAAATATCATTGTATTAAATATGACAACTTAGTATGAAAGTATTATAAGCATTTGAATAAGAGTTATTTTTTGTTTGTTTTATAGTTATTAACAAAGTACTTACTAATCTCCCCAGGATGAACAGTTATGGAAACAGGACTACATTGATAATAACACTCTGGAGGTGGCATCAGATACCAATTCTTTTTACCACGCAATTGCGCTTGCCATGATGGGTGAATTACATTATCAACCTTTGAAAAACATAAATTATCATTTTGGTTTCTCACATAATAATACAAGATTTTCTGTATAAACGTGTATATAAAAACCTACAAATAGACTAATATTTGTGATTTACAGATATTATATACCGTCAAACCGTAGCAGGCAATTGTAGCGAATCAATGATTGACTATAATGCTACATACGTTTCGCATTATGTGTTATAAGCCACTCAATACAGAATGGGCATAATTCTGATATCCATAGTGGAGTCATTTGTTGCCATACTCATCTATCATTAGTTAACTAATGAAAATTGTTAATTTTTGATAGATGAATAAGTCAAAAACTGACTCGGCTATGATTATCACCAATATAGCGCCCGTGTTGTATTGGCGACTTTAAAATGTATTTAATGATGTATGATGTTCGTTAGAACGAATGCTCGCAAATCGAACATTCATAAACAAAGAGATGCTTGTTTTATAGAAAATTCTAGATCAGTTTTAGTAATGGTTGAATTACAGAAATATCATAGAAAAATAATTGCAATATCTTATCAGCAATAGTGCAATATAAAAATATTGGTATATAGAATTCTTGTTTTTAAATGGACATAGAACAGTCTGTGATTCAGTTAGTGATATATTCGATTAAAATATAAACATACGTGCATGTGTGCTCCTTTCCCAGGTCCCCCCATGAAAAACCAGCTGAGCGCAATGTTTTCCGAATTTTTCGGTAAGAAATACGGTCTACTATAATATTTTCGCAATATTTTCCCAGCTTGGTTATTACAATTACTCCAGCCAACATACCATGGCTTGGTACCTTTTTCAAGTTTAGATCTATGTTCACTCATATTGAAAACGTCATTTAATGATTTAAATTCAGTTTTGTATGGAAAAAATTGGCATTCATTGAATTCGTCATTGAAATCATCACTGTTTGAGTAATACAGATTTTTAAGGAACTCAAAATCGAACGTGTATATCGCTGGCCAAGCCACGGCACCATCAGATATAACAACTGGTATGCCAGTGTTTGCATAATTTTCGTCGAATTCTAACTGGGAAATATCTTTTATGCGTTTTATGTTTGTGACGTCATGGCACATTTTACAGTTTTCTGATTTTCGAAATATTTTTGTTGAATCAACTGGTATTTCTACCAAGCACTATAAACATAAAATAAGATTTGATCACTAATCTGTACTGTTCACCACTGATCAGTTTTTTAACAATACTTAATAATATATTCGTTTAACTCAATGGTTCTTAACCTGGGGTATATTACCTTCGAAGGAATGATAATTGGTTTGTCTCAGGCAAATGAGAAACATTTCATAAATTATTGTACAGTGGGTATAGCAAACACCATCTAGTGTGAACTACTAAGTAGAGTTAACACAACATTTTACATTAAGAGGAATCCCCATACCCGCTGCAAACATAGCAAAACATAGCTAAACAAGGTTTCGTCGAACCCTTAAAACTTCTTTATTAAAACATTAAAATGAATGAAATTTTTATTTTTCAGATAGCCAATACTTCGCTATATGCTTCTCTAGTTTTTGATTTTCAATATTTTGCTTAGTTTCTTTTTTTATATTGTTCTATATTTACCCTATTTTCAAATGTCCATAGTTTTTATTGAGATGACAAATTTAAAAATTCAAAACTAGACAAGCATACATTGGCTATTTTTCTACCGGAATATTCTAAAAGTTTTATTCAAAAAAATGTATTAGCAAGTATTTTGAGGGTCAAACGAACGCTTCAACTAGAATGCTTCAAGTAGTAAATAGCATTGGCTCTTATGGCGCTACGATATTCGTGCGCTTCCCCCTTTACACCGACCTGTAAGGACGGGCAACCATGGGGATTCCTCTTAAGTTGCGATATAACGAGGAAAACGAAAATAAAGTTAAATATTTCAGTTTACTTGATATATATAATTTAAGACAATTTTTTTACAAATTATATTAAACAATACGCAGCACAAATCATAATAAACTTCAATGAAAAGTTTTAATTTATATTTGGAATTTTGAGCAATATTTATATTACACTCCCCTAAAATAAACAAATAAACAACAACAACCTCGAAAAAGTAAACAACCCTAAAATAGTGAAGACAACTTGCCAATATTAGTTTACTAAATCGCGACTCCACTGTATTACAATTTTCCTATTATAAATAATGTGGTGGGGTCGATTACTTGCTCGCCGTACAAAGTACTGAAGAGATAATTCATTCGGTCGTGTCTGTAACATTCTCGTCGTTCTGAATCCAAAAAGATATGTCATATATACTTGGATGTTAGTCGTCGCTCGCTAGACCAAATTTGTGCCCTCTACTTCTCCGAAATTAAAAAAAAAATTACTACACATATTCTTAAGTATTCCAATTGAAACCGCTAGAAAAATGTTGAAAATGCCAAATAATTATACAGAAATTTCTAGAATATATTATCTCCACAAAATTTCTTCATATTATGAACCCAAAACAAACAAAATATATTAAAAATTCTAATTATGAATTTTAAAATATTCAATAAATATGTTTTTGAATATAGTCAGAAAAATGTACAATAAGTTATGTCTTTTTATTTCAACCCCATTTTTCGCTAAATCAGCGGTTGGGCTCGTTATCTTGCAACGGCCAGTGTAGTGCATTGGTTGCTTTAAACCAAATAATTATACGGTGCGCTAAAGGCATTGGTGCCTGTACCAAAACCAATATTAGTTCTTTCTCTCAAGGGATAAATGGTTTGCCCCATTTACAAATTATTGTTAAAAATACTTCAACAATTAAGAAATATATATACTAAAATAAAACCCTTCACAGGGCACATACAAAGCTAGTTACGACACTATGTGCAGGTACAACTCTCAAAAAGGGATTATTTTTAAAATACCTGGAGAATATAATTTTAGCTAAATAATTTTATCGTATTTTCAATGATTTGAATCCATTTAACAATATTAATTACAATTTAAATATTATGCATTACTAATAAGATAAACAATTACTCTTACTTATAAAAAAATATTGTATTTATAATTTGTCTTTTTACTAAATTCCATTAATTTTTAGAATGTATGCTAAGAAGGGAGGTGTAAAAATTCGACCCCTCTTTACGTCGGACGTTCTTATGTGAACATGTAACCAAAAAAAATATTTTTGTACTTTTTTTCATTCTCAAGGTTGAAAGACCCCTTAAATGCATTCGTCTAACACGGTAAATTGAGTTTAGTGTATCGTAAGCTCAGTAATATCGCGTGTAATACAAGACAATGGAACACTATAAACACGAGAATTTAATAAAATATATTAGAAAAAGTTGATCAAATATCGTGAAATGTAAATGTAAAGTCCATAAATGTAAAATCAGAATTTTGTAATGATTTTATCCACCGTTGTCTGTCATTAAATTCTGACGGAGACCGAAAAACTGTCACAGATTCTTTCATCGAAGAATAATTGGATTTGCAGTTATAAACACAGCACTTGTAAGGCATTTTATTACATTTATTTTCAATAAATCATAAATATATTTTAATTTGGTCAATAGAAATTATTAAAAACACGTGATTATTCATTAAATTTCTCTTGGATCAAAAAGTTCATTTTTATTATTAAAAAAAATAAATTATATGTTAGAGAAAAAAGTCATCATTGTAAAATTGTTTAAATATGATCTAAAAGAAGGTAATGAAAAAATATGACATTTTTGGGTCGACATGAACATATTTCTCAAATACACGTATAATAAACATTAAAAGGACACACCCCCGGCCTTAATCTTATAATTTATTTCATAGAAAACTATCAAAGATAGACTTACCTTAGAGTCATAAAAATACGATATAGAATATACGATATGTAAAAAAATCAAAAACAAAATTAATTTAAAAATATTTCTTTTTGTATTATGTCTGACAATATCATACGAATCATTGTAGAAATATTGAATAAAATTTAATTTCATTAATAATTTCACATCAGTATCTGGCGAATCACATTTGCTTAGAATAACTTTTAATTTTTTCTCAACGCTCAACATATTGTTGAATTTCAGATGTGCATCGAGCAAAGTACAAAGTCTAACTGAACTACCCCCTTTGATAGAAAACTTATTATCAGAAATGGTCGCAGCCGTCTATGTTCATTCATGTGCTAAATAGATTATCAATTCATTGTCAAGCACCTGCTACTGAGTGATAATTTAAGAGTACATTCGATCATACTACAAGAAAATAATCAGCACATTAAATCTACTTAAATCACACAGAAAATAGGAAATATCTATGATTTGACTTTTTTTTTTTAAATTTATTAACAATTGTTTGTAATAACATCACAATTTAGTGTCTGAATAAAAAAGGTCATTTTTGGAGTCGCCAGTATTTGAAATATATTTTTATTATCTATATGAATTTTTAACCTAGTAATAAATGTATTTAATCATTATTTATTTACAATACAATTATTTTCTGAAATTCTATTTTGTATTTCAAATACAAATAATAAACTCAAAATTTAAACGGAAATGCACTATTTGACTATCCCTGAATCGAATCAGATTATTTTCGGACTGATGTCTGTGTATGTGTGTCTCAGTGTTTGGGTTTGTGCGTATGTGAACGCTCTAGAACCAAAACTGCTGAAGGTAAATGTATGAAACTTCAAACCTAAGAATTGTATATAGCCCGAGCGTGAAACTTGTATTTTCAATCTTAACCGGAAGTAACAAATCATCTTTGTTACTTTTTCAATAGCTCGGAAATAGCATGAGTTAGAGAAAAAGAGAATCTAATACAACTGAATTATATTTAAATGTATAGCAACTTTTATTTAAGAGGTTTTTTTGGTTGTATGAGCGTACGGTTAACTTACAACTAAACTGGTACCTAGAAACGAACAATCTTATTAGCAACACGCAAACACCACTCGACCACTGATCTGCATGTGTACCTGACTAATGACTAATGTTATCCATTCTAGTATCCTGAAACGCAACAATCACGCTGCAGTGTTTTTCGACCTACAATGACTTGGAGATATGGAATATTGCGAGAAATGTACGAATGGTGAATAAGAGACCGTCTACCTCGATTTGTCGAAAACTCCCTTCCTTACCGTTTATTCAGAGTGAGAATTGGCGATACTCTTTCTTCATACAAACCGCTTCAAAATGATATACCGCAAGGCTTCTCCATAACTGTAACTCAATTCTTGATTGCAATCAATGACATTAATTCTAACCTTCCAGAATCTGTCTACTACGTAGACGATATAACCCAATTCACCTCATCGGATTCTCTTATTTCTTGTAAAGAGAGACTGTAACAAGCAGATACCGTGTCCAGTAATGCTGCTGACCGAGGTTTTCGCTTTTCTACGGAAAAAATTTACTGCATCCATTTTTGTAAATTACGTAAAACCCACGACTGCCCAGCTTTGACACTTTATAACTGACAAATACGGGTTGTAGATGAGGTAAAGTTTCTCGGTTTGATATTCGATAGACGTCTTTGGTGGATCAAGCAACTGTTATTGAATGCATTCAAGTGTATTGCCAACACAAAATGGGCTGATCCTAAATCTTTGCTACACGTTTACACTAGCTTGGTTCTAATCGCGAATTGATTATGGCTCCATTGTTGTATCCACAGCTAGCCCTCTTTATTTGAAGAGACTTGATAAGATACAAAATACTGGCTAACTAACAGCCATTGGTGCATTCAGAAAGAGCCCGATTCCAAGCCTTTACTGTGAAGCTGAAGTACCACCGGTTCACATAAGAGGCATCAAACTGGGAATGGGGTATGCAGTCAAAATACATTCGTTCACTAGACACCTCAACTTTGATATTTTCTACAACAACAATGAGTTGAATCAGCTATATTTAAATAGTAAAATAGCTCTTTTTTCCATTTCACTGAAACTTCTGAGGTTGTTTAATATCATCCGTTGTAACCGAGATCCTGCATTAACTCGAGTTGTCTCAAAAATGCCTCCATGGATAACAGCTTCCATTCAGGTGAACTTGATACTCACCAGCAAACCCAAAGATTCCACTCCCCATGCAATATACTTAACGGAGTTCCTCAATAAAATACAGCAATACATAGATTATCTTCTTCACATGATGGCTCCAAGACTAACAACGATACTGGTTGTACATTTGTGACCAACGAGATAACCCAATCACGCTTTCACCCATTTGCTCGGTGTCATCTGTCGAATTATATAGGAACCTCTACGCTTTTCAACACTCCCGCCAGTGTCACGATGACCGACGTCATCTTCTCAACTGCACTGATTTTACGAATCGGCAGCAGATTCTATTTAGATCCAACGGTGTTGGTCATTCAAGATGAAATCGACAGACTACGGGAACTAGACAGACTTGTCGTTATTATATGGGTACCAGGACACTTCGGGATACCCGGAAATCACGATGCTGACAAGGTGGCACTTGATGCAGCCAAAAGCGAATACGTTGATTATCACCCTGTTTGTGTCGACGATGTGTTGAAATCTGTGGCTGCACATTATATTTCGATTTAGCACGAGGAGTGGAATTCAGGCACTGACAAACTGCGACAAATTAATAAGACCATAGAGAAGTGGAAACTACCATACCGATACCGTATGACAAGAAGTGAACAAGTCGTAATTTCCCGTTTGAGAGTCGGTCACACTAGTCTCATACACCAGTATTTACTGCTAGGTAAACAACCACCTGTCTGCACTACTTGTCAACGGGCCCCGTGCACGCATGCGATAATAAAACAACGTCGTGTACCGCACACGCATCTCCGGCCAGCAGTACCTAGTTGATTATGGAACGCTGCACACATGCGTTATTTAACGCAAATGCGAAACTAATTATCTATTGTGTTTTAACAAATATGTCTTATTTACAATGTAAGCAAGAATTGCACTCTTTTTTGATAGATATCCATCGTTGGCGGCCTAATGTATACTACGTGATGGCATGGAATAGTGTGTATTGAACAGCTACGACGACGCAGCGGCAACGCAGCGGTACCGGAACCAAAGACCGGTACAGAACCCATAAATTGATGGTACCGGAACCGGAACAGGAACTGATATTTTATTCAAGGTCAAAAACCGGAACCGAACCGGATCGTCATTTATGTTTGAAAACGTACCGGAACCAGAACTGAAACCGTTTGTTTTATATCGGTTCTTTACGGTTCTTTTCTGTTCTGCAGTTTACCATTTTCAATATTTCTGCTTTTTTCAGATATAGTTCCTCAAAGTTATTGTCTCCGACGTCATTAAATCTACTCTGTACTACGCATTTGAAATAAGATTATATTGTTTTGTCGCGTAATTTCGCAGAAGTATGAGTTTCCGCAGTGCAAGTAATAAAAATACGCGTAGATACAGGTCTTCAACTCGAGATTATGATGACAATACATGTTTTGAGTGTAATTAAATCTAACTAACATTAATCAATCTGTGTGTGAACGCTCTAGCGCCAAACCAAATCAATATATTAATTTGGAATTTAAAATTTAAGAGATTTATTTCTCTTGAAAGAAAACCTATTTATAAACTGTTTCGAAAATTCTACTTTTGAGGTTGCCGTTCGTAGTAAAGAAATAAATTACAGCATTCGGTCGTGTGTCTATAACATTTTCGAACGAAAACAAGCTAATGTACGATGCACCTATACGTTTAGCTCGCCTTATAAATAATATATGCGATGCAAGTAGCGGATTTCAAATGGCACAAATTTGGTATACGAGCGACAACTAACATCCAAGTATATGAGATCGCTCGCTTTATGAGATATATATATATATATATATATCTCATAAAGCGAGCGAGCTGAAGGCATAGGTACATAGGTACAAATTCGTAGACTAACTAAGCTTGACTACATTCAATTTAATTCGTAATTTATAATTTAAAACTCTAAGAACCGAAACCGGACCAAATTTTACCTTCATCAGAACCGGAATCGAAAATTTGTATTTTACAAGTACCGGAAACGGAATTGGAACCAATATTTGAAATATTTCATTACCGGAACTGGAATCGGAACCTTTTTTATGAATCTAGAAGAACCGGAACCGAAACAGAACCGTTATACGATTTGGGTTCAAGTCTCTGGTTAATACAGTGTCCAATTTATGACGTACAACGCAGGAATGCTGGTATTGAGGGAACCATGGAAGCATTTTTCAGATCGCCGTACGAAGTACCGAAGAAGCTAAAGCATTTGGTCGTGTGTCTGTAGCATTCTCGGATCAAAAAATTTCATTAACAAAAAGTATTTTTCTCGTCGCCCTGAATCCAAATATATATGAATATATATATATATATATATATATATATATATATATATATATATATATATATATATATATTTATAACTTATATACTTGCATGATAGTCGTCGCTCGCTCGGCATCTCGGTCCTCGTAAGACCAAATTTGTGCCCTCTACTCTTCTGAAGGTACCAGAGCGATTCACACCAAAATTGCTACACATATTATTTGGCATCCCTTTTGAATTCATTCGCAGTTTAAATCCAATCGCCTGTATACTTCCCGAGTTATAGGCCCCCAAAATTTGGAGCCTCCTTAATACTGCCCTTATAAAAATAATTAAAACACTTAAAAATTTTACTAAAAATTCTAACATATTTTATATCAACAAGATTTTTTCATATTGTTAACCCAAAGCCCGAAAAATATTATTAAATATTATAATTTTGAATTTTAAAATATGCACAAAAATTATTTTTATATCAATGTAATCTACAAAAAATTGAAAGACTTTTTATATCTATAACATTTTTTTAAATTGTTAACCAAAAGGCCATAATAATTAAAAACCACTGCTCGCAACGCATATCTTATATACCTAAAGGCGAGCTTTACGCATTGGTGCGTTTTTCGCGTACCAAATTTTGTAAAACAATGATACAGATAACATAAAGAAATTTTTAACTTTTCTAAGAGCTGCAGAGATCATTAACTCATTTAATTCTTGTTCTTTTTTCTTTTAATGCGATGATGAACTGCTGTAATGACTCTAGCAGAAGATTCTCAAAACACGAATTTAAAAATAATGATTTTTAATTATTATGGCCTTCGGGTTTTTTTTTTGTAATTTTTTTATTACATTCATATTTGAAAATTCATAATAACTATATTAAATAATTTATTATGACATTTGGGTTAACAATATGAAAATTATTTGTTATTAAAAAATTTCATACATTTTTGAGTTATTATTATTATTATTTGTTAGAACAATATTGAAGGAGACTCCTAGTTTTGGGATCCTATAACTCCGGAAGTAAAAAGGCGATTGGATTTAAACTGCTAAAGAATTCCAATGGGGTACCAAAATGGGGGAGCCAAAAAAATTTGGATCTGAAAATTTTACAGACACATGACAAAAATTCCGACATTTCGAAATGAAATTTTTCAACTTACAACACTACTCATAATAGCTTGGCAACCCAAGCCAAACATAGTTGGAGAAACGCTCGCCTAGGGGCTCAAAGTGGCTGAAGACGGCCCTGTAGGTTCTAAACAACTCAATACATATGAAAAGGAGAGTAAGGTGCCCAGAGAATTTAATTTTTCTATATATATATTTATAATAAATATGTCTAACATGAGATATAAAATCATAAAGAAATGAACACAAGCCACTTCAATATTTACAGTTTTATTTTCTTTAACATTATGTATTTTAGTTATCAGTATAATTTTGCAAAACTCTGTAGGTAATTTTATTGTCTTGTTATAAAAATTATAATATGATACAATTTCTTAATGTTGAGTGGATTAAAATTTCGTAAATATGATACGTGCTGATAATCAGATTAAAAGATTACCAAAGATAAAATATTTTCATACACAAAAAATCATTGTAATATGATATAAATCGTGATGATACAGTTTTGAGGTCTAGTTGCCTTGATTCTCATTATATAAACATAACATTCTAGAAGTACAATGATAGAAAATACAGCTGTATGGGATTTTACATTGTTCTGAATCATATTGTTAAAAATACTTAATTAATAAGATTTGTAATCATTATTTTTACAATTCTAACTTTTAGTGTTATTTATTACGCTTCAAAATTACAACTCAACCTCAAAGTAACAATAATAATAATTGGTCATTTTGACATAAGTTTTACTAAATAAGTCACAGTTCAGAGAATGAGAATATAGTTTTTAGGTTCATTGTGTTTTAATTGGATATTTAGTTATATATAAGACGTATTCGTATTCTTGAAATTCTTAGAAATTAACAGACATTTTCATAATTTTATACACGCATTCAATATTGCACGATTGTTTACCATCTAATAAAATTTTTATTGATATCTGAGATTTAAAAAAATACTCGGAAAAATATCTGAGATAGAGACTTGTCAATTTCCGAGATTGATAACTGACATATTAGCTGTTTTCTTAACGATGTACTGGTTAAACAACGCAACTTTAAAGCAGTTACATTTACCATTGCAACGGTGACATCAGTGTGTTCAAATCGAATCGAGAAACGATTCAATACAGTTTGTATAGGTGTTTACGGAGAGCAATATAGTGTACATCTGCCCATTTAAGGGCATTGATTTTTCATTTTCATTTAATTCCGTGTAAAATGCAATTTCTTCATACAACATTTATTAAAATAAATGTAATGTCAACCCCAAAGCCTTGTCGCCTAATAATTGAAGAGTAGTAATTTTTTTCTTTTTTCATTTTCATTGAATTCCGTGTAAAAATGAAATTTCTTCATATAACATTTATGAAAATTAATTTAAATGGCATACCGGAATACAACACAGAACACACATTCATGTTTATAATAACAATTAACACAAATCAAAACACAAAATAAACAAAAGTCAAAACACTAATGGACGCCATGATCCTAACTATCCCAACAAGAATGAAGCTTCCCTTTCGACTACGAATGATCACGAACATCTACGTCGATTGAAACGTAGGCAAGCCTTCAGTTTAGGGTCATAAAAATGTCAGTTCAATTTTGTCCTATAGAGTTGACACCCCCTGGTCCGATCTGTGATGTCTAAAGGTCGGTTTCCAATTGACGCAAAATTCTGCGTCTGCGTCCAAATATAAAATATAGGGAATACATGTTACGGCTTCCAATAGCACGTACGTTCAGAAACGCAGACGCAGAATATCGATTTTTTCATATTCTGCGTTCAGGTTTCTACTTCCATAGGAACACTTAATTAATGAACTGTTAAATAAACCACTGATGTATTTTTAATAACTGTTATAACTATTCTAATAACCCGTACAATATAAAGTAATGTGAAAATTATATTGATAATTTTAAGAAATAAGATGTATTTAGATCGAAGTGTTGTCTGTATTTATACGACTATAAATGCCAAAATAAAAAATCAAATAGTCATTTATTTTGTAATAATTTTGAAGTTATTGCAAGGAAATTTGTTAATATGATAAAATCCTCATCAACAACGTTAACTTCAGATACATTAATGATGATATAGGTTATATGAAATATGAATTCCTGCTTGTATTGGAAACCAAACAAGAATAAAACTGGTCAAATATTCATATGCTTATTATATAAGATATTTAATATTAAATAAGTATCCCTTATTTTTGAATAATATATATTGTAACGTTTATTTCGACGGAGTGGAGAATTAATAAGCTTAGATACAAAGCACCTATTCCATCAGCTCTTCTTATAAGATATATGCGATGCGAGCAGTACATGGACTGTAAGGGGTTGACCGGGAGGTCAACTCTTACAGTATTTATCCGGGTTCTTGCCAAACCAATGTGAACAGGAGATATTTAGGAGATGATCCAATTAAAATCAAATTCGACAATAGTAACAATAATAATATAGATATATTAATAAATGTTTATGATGATATCATCGACTATAACAAAGAACACATATTTACAACCATAGACCAGTCAACGGGGAACTCACCTAAGGCCCCGGATCACACCTGGTAATATGATCGCAACTACTAGTTAAGATTTCCTTTATATAGCTCGAAAAAACAGTCATTTTGAAACGCGCACAGCTCAAAGGGAAATTAATATATTGGAATTGGGTGAAATGTATTATATAATCTTTTTTCTTTTCTTTTTCACTGCATGACCGCAAGATGACGTCGCCCGAAGGTCCTGCTTTCTTGTGGCTCCGGTGATTGGCGTCGGTAGAATTAAAAAATGAAGGTCCAATATACTCTCTTGAAGATTAAGAGTGTGGCTATCAACTGTCAATCAAAATTTTCAATTTGTTTATTTATAATAATGTTATTAACATTTTAATACGAAAATTTTCTGAGACAAGCTATATCTTTTGTTCAAAACGCCAAAATTTCGTTAATTTTCGAAAAATTGAATCGACAGTTGATAGCCACACTCTTAATCTTCAAGAGAGTATATTGGAGTTTTTTATTCAATGTTACCGAAGGCAATCACCGGAGCCAGCAGAAAGCAGGACCCACAAGCGACGCCATCTTGCGGCCATGCAGTGCATCAAGAAAAAATGAATATGCTATTTTGTACATTAAATAAATGATTATAAAATACTTTTCACCCCATTCCAAAAAATTAATTCCCCTTTGAGCTGTGCGCGTGTGAAAATGACTGTTTCTTCGAACCAGAAAAGTAGGCCCTTAACCACGTAATGAATTATAATGTTATTAAGTATGTTATTCTTACATAATAGCATACGTTACAAGACTTTCCCTTCCTACTACAAACTTGGCATAATATCTAATTTAAAAATAATAATTTTTATATATTATGGCCTATGGGTTCACAATTTGAAAAAATGTAGGTGAAAATAGTTTGCAATTTTTTGTAGATTTTTAGCTAAGATCCAACGCACCTAAACGTACCGCTCGCCGTTTGGATAGAATCAATAAAAATCAAGTAGTGAGCATAACAAAAAAGATGATTGAATAATGCCAACTATTACTGGCTAGATTAGTTAACCTAGCCAGCAATAGATGACACTACAGTATATATTGTTTTTAACATTTTATGGTTGTTGCGCTTAAAATCTGAAAATATGAATAAATATTATAAATATAAAAAGTCTTACAATTTGTTGTAGATTTATTTGATATACTGAAAAAAATATTTTGTGCAAATTTGAAAATTATAATTTAGAATTTTTTTTTTTTTGGCATTTGAGTTACCAATATGAAGAAATCTTGTAGATATAACATATCTAAGAATATTGTATAGAATTTTAGGGTGTTTTAATTATTTTTCTAAAGGCAGCACTAATGGAGGCTCCAAATTTTGGGGCCCTATAACTCAGGAAGTATACGAGCAACTGGATTTAAACTGCGAACGGATTCAAATAGGATGCCATATAATATGTGTAGCAATTTTAGTGTAAATCGCTTTAGTACCTTCAGATGAGTAAAGGGCAAAAAAAAATCCAAGTATATATGGTTTTCTTTTTTTGGGTGTATATTTACGATGTATATTTTCATTATCATTATTTACTTCAAGTCGCTTATGATTAAATATGTATAAAAAAATTACCAAAGGTGTGTCCCCCATTTCTCTTTTTTTAATTTTAAATATAATTGTTCATATTTGCACACTCAAAACCATGTGCTTATATGGTAATACTAATTGTTTTACCGGTTTTAACGAAGCAGATAGAGCGTTCTAGTGGTTAAAGTATAATTTTGGGAGCAAGGCAGAAATATAATTGGAGATTGGTCACGCAGTAGTTGTCCTGTCCTGTCCGCCCTAGAAAATGATGAGTAAATACTTGAAAAATGTTGTAAATTCATAGTTATGTATAACGACGATAAGTTTTGAGTTTACACAGACGCTTCGTGATGACTCCATTACCAAGTGTGTTTTAATTCATTTTTATTAAATATGTTTCAACAAGTGCCTACAGCTTATACATTTAATCTTATATATAAATATACTGTACCAGGGCACTAGTGGCTTTCACTGCCGAGAAGCCCATTAAATTTCAATTAAAAAAAAAAAAAACCTGGTAAAATCCATTTTATAGAAACAATTAAGATTTCGAAAAATGAAATAATAAAAATGAGCCTGCATTTCATTTTGCCAATATGACCTAATACCCCCTTAACGGGAATATTATTAATAATAATATGCATAACAGACCCGACCACTTCAATAGTCTCAGGTCCCCCCTAGCCGATATTTCTAAATACGCCACTGGGTCGCATATACTTCTTAAATATGTATATACTTGTTATATTGACAATATATATGTGTAACAACATTTTTGACAAGTTAAAATATGTTTCTGTTCCTGCAAATACATATAAGAAAAGAACAGTACGTGATAATATATTTCAGCGTTAGTTTCTTGGCATGACTTATTATTGTATTTACTTTCTTATACGTAATGTGCAAATTAAAGTATTGTGATCACATAAAAATCAACCTCAACATTATAATGGAAATGTCCGTTTTGAAAGTCCTTGTTCATTTTAATTATTATCCAAATGATGTCTGTGGGTCTAACTGGGAATACCCGGCAGCTCGTACCGTAGAACATAAAATTATGATGTTCACATTTAAGATTTGTATATTTGTGAAAAGAAACCTTCCTATTTTTGAAAAGGGTATTGCAACCGGAAGTATTGGTTTAATCGTGTTTTATTTGCACATTATGTTAGAGAAAAATAAATCTTATATAACTCAAAGATATTATAATTTCTAGCAACTTTTGTTTGAAATGTTTTTGTTTTTTTCACGAAAAATGTATCATTTACTGACGAAGTGTCTTTGAAAATAGCCAAGTTACATTTAAGTCACCTTAGTTACCACACTAAATTGATATTGCTTCCTGGAAATAGTAGAATGAATTTAAAACACAATATTACATATGTTGTGAAAACTATGTATAAGAAAGTTGAGTGAAGGGCACTCCAGATTTTCTTTTGCAATAAAAGTATGTTACTATGACATTATATAGTTTATGTAAAATGACGTAACATGTGTAATGGCATGCGCTTTACATACATCATTGTTTTCATACTTACTCATACTTACACCTGAAAAAACATCGGAATTTTATTGATTTATTAATTGCTGATTACAGAAACAGAAATGTTGATGGTATGAATCACTATCGAAAGTTCTTCGTCACAATTAAACATGTTTTTATATGAATCATAGCTTGAAATTGCAGAAATTCAATGAAAATATAACAACATATATAGTATAATCGCGATGGAACATTGCGTAAAATATGTATCATTAGGGGTGGCATTCTCCATTTGAGCACAAAAAAAAAAGCTGTTTTTTAACATTTATTTTCTCAGGGTACGTTTGAGATATTCGCATGCGGTTTTTTGTATCGTATTTATTCAACTTTTCTCTTTCATAAGATATTTTTTTAAGTCGGGTACTTTCAGCCCCGGCGAAGATGTCTAGGTCCAAAGTGGGCAGCTCAATTTAAACGCGCGGTAGCATAACTCTGGTCTCAGTTGTTTGAAAAAAAAAATAATTAAGGGTTTTAAAGTATATTAAATTGTCTAGGAATTGATCCTCGGGTGGTCTATTTGGACCATAATTAGCAAAATGGCGACCATCGTACGAAAAAAGTTATTTTTTGCCACTTTTTTTCTCCTTTGGCGGGCCTTAAAGAATATTAACAATTGACGGACACACTTCGTCGAAGATCAACTTCTAGAGAATTTTATTACCTTTAAGATGCGCTTATCGAGAGTTCAATCGATTAATTTGTTGTCGAAATATTCTACCGCACGACTTAAAAAATATGGTTTCGAGAAAAACGCGTTTAAAGTTTCAACTTTAGACTGACGCGCGCGAAAACGCCGTGTTTGAGCAAAAACATTGTTTTGTTTGAATCGCAATTTCACATATTTCCAACTCGAATTTCAAAAAAACGGCTTCAGAGACCTATAGTCAACACTTCAAAGTGTTCTATTCTGCAAAAAAAAAAAACGATTTTTTGAATCCGCAAAAGGTGAATGCCCCCTTAAATAAATGTATATAAAGAGAGCACAAATTTGGTCTACGAACAAGCGACGACTAACATCCAAGTACTTTAGTTATACATATGTATATATATATATATATATATATAAATATATAAATATATATATATATATATATATATAAATAAATATATATATATATATATATATATATATATATATATATATATATATATATATATATATATATATATATGTGTTCGGGCGCCAATAGTCAGCCTACCCGTCGTGCTCTTGTGGACGACGTTAGAAAATCCTTCGGTACTCAGTCAGAGAAACGGTTTCCAGAGGTTGGTTGACGAAATTAACGAATCGTGGGTAGTTTTGATTATTATATTTATTTATAAAACACACATATGGACACTCACAATTTATAAATTATACATACAGATTACAGCAGTAATTATAATTGAAATAATTCTAATGAGGACGAGAACGGACGTAACGATAGATCAAAGTTAAGTAATTAAAAGGTTTATAATAATAATAATAATGATAAGAATTATAATAGCAATACAAGTATTAATAATAAAAGTAATAAGAATAAGTGTATGAATGATAATAATAATAACAGCACAATAGTATTAATAATTAGAATAATTATAATAATGTTAGTAATAATAATAATAATATTAATCATAAGAATAAGTGTAGTACTGATAATAATAATAATAATAATCCCAATAAGTAACGGTAGATACGGGGACGGTATTATGCGGAAACGCGGATACGGAATACGGCAGACCCTGGTCGTAACAAGGATTGCATAGTAGAAACAAGATTTGGTAAGCGTAAAACGCACCAACGCGCAGAGCTCGCCCTTAGGTAAAATATGCGTTGCGAGCAGTCGTTTTTAATTATTATGGCCTTTTGGTTAACAATTTGAAAATATGTTATAGGTGTCTTACATTTAATTTTAGATTATATTGATAAAATAAAATTTTAGTTCGTACTTTAAAATTCAAAATTATAATATTTAATAATTTTTTTCGGGCTTTGGATTAAAAAAATGAAAAAATCTTATAGATATAAAATATCTTAGAAATTTTAGTAGAATTTTTAAGTGTATTAATTATTTTTATAAGGGCAGTATTAAGGGGGGCTCTACATTTTGGGGCCCTATAACTCGGGAAGTATACGGGCGATTGGGTTAACAAAGCGATATTATACTGCGAGCGAATTCAAATGGGATGCCAAATAATATGTGTACCAAATTTAGATTATATTGATAAAAAAAAAAATTTAGTGCATATTTTAAAATTCAAAATTATAATATTAAATAATTTTTTTCGGGCTTTGGGTTAACAAAATGAAAAATTTTTGTAGACATAAAATATCTTAGAATTTTTAGTAGAATTTTTAAGAGTTTCAATTACTTTTATAAGGGCAGTATTAAGGGGGGCTCCAAATTTTGGGGCCCTATAAGTCGGGAAGTATACGGGCGATTGGATTTAAACTGCGAGCATATACATATACATATACATATACATATACATATACATATACATATACATATACATATACATATACATATACATATACATATACATATACATATACATATACATATACATATACATATACATATACATATACATATACATATACATATACATATACATATACATATACATATACATATACATATACATATACATATACATATACATATACATATACATATACATATACATATACATATACATATACATATACATATACATATACATATACATATACATATACATATACATATACATATACATATACATATACATATACATATACATATACATATACATATACATATACATATACATATACATATACATATACATATACATATACATATACATATACATATACATATACATATACATATACATATACATATACATATACATATACATATACATATACATATACATATACATATACATATACATATACATATACATATACATATACATATACATATACATATACATATACATATACATATACATATACATATACATATACATATACATATACATATACATATACATATACATATACATATACATATACATATACATATACATATACATATACATATACATATACATATACATATACATATACATATACATATACATATACATATACATATACATATACATATACATATACATATACATATACATATACATATACATATACATATACATATACATATACATATACATATACATATACATATACATATACATATACATATACATATACATATACATATACATATACATATACATATACATATACATATACATATACATATACATATACATATACATATACATATACATATACATATACATATACATATACATATACATATACATATACATATACATATACATATACATATACATATACATATACATATACATATACATATACATATACATATACATATACATATACATATACATATACATATACATATACATATACATATACATATACATATACATATACATATACATATACATATACATATACATATACATATACATATACATATACATATACATATACATATACATATACATATACATATACATATACATATACATATACATATACATATACATATACATATACATATACATATACATATACATATACATATACATATACATATACATATACATATACATATACATATACATATACATATACATATACATATACATATACATATACATATACATATACATATACATATACATATACATATACATATACATATACATATACATATACATATACATATACATATACATATACATATACATATACATATACATATACATATACATATACATATACATTTTTGGATTCAGGGATGAGGTTTTTGTTAAGATTTTTATTTGATCCTAGCATGTTACAGACACACAACACTATAACTGTCTTGTACTATCGTACGACGAGCTAAAAAGTTTTGTGATTACAAAAACTGTTGATGAATGTATTCGTTTAGAGTGGCCCTGAAACCTTTTGAACTATATTCTCAATAACGTTTGTGTGTGAACGTGGAATTATCTAATTATAATAAAAGATTTTCATTTATTTTTCAAATAAGGAAGACCACAAAATTTTCAAATTTTCGCGGCAAAAACACTGAAATATAATTTTAGTTGTCCATTAGATGGCGCTGAATCGCCTCGAATGAGTTCACTATCTGTTCAACGATGTTGACAAGTTGACATGTCTAGTTTTAGGTTAACACTTGATATTGAAATTTTGTAAATAAAGTAAAGTTTTATTATATTAAATTAATTTAAGAATTACATAAGAATGGTTAATCATTGTTTTAGTGTGCGTTAGAATAATTGAGGTTAATTATTTCAGAGATTCTGGGACATATTAGCGACAATGCCGGTGTTTTTAGAGATCGGTGCCCAAAGTATTGTCGCTTGTTTGATGCGAATTTGGCTTTTAACATCGGAATATAAAACTCCGATTGCAAGCCATGTAGAGATCTCAACACCCCTGAACTCTTGGAAACGAGGTTTGTATGGGTTTTGTTTTTTGGAATATTTTAGGTTAATATGTTCACAAGAAAATCATCATCAATATGATATACTGAAATAACAAATTCACATTTACGAAGCATTTCTTGAAATCCTTTAAATTTATGAAATTACTAATTTTTACAAGTACACATATTAGTTAAAAAATCTGAATTGTGTATTCTTCATATATTTTTACTTTCTTTTACAGAGTAATAAGTAAGTATTGTAATCATGAAAAATTTCGAACTCGCGATTTCAGCGGATATACATGTTTTGACCTTCCCTGAATCGAATGTGACTATTTTCGGAATGACGTCTGTCTGTCTGTGTGTGTGTGTGTCTGTGAACGCTCTAGGGCCAATACTGTCGAACGAAAAATTATGAAACTTCAAACTTAAGACTTGTGTATATGCCCTATATGTGCACCTCCTATTTTTGAAAAGAATATTCAAACTGGTAGTTCATGTTTACTCTATACATTTTTTGTTCTATCTCCAATATCACTAGAACGGCTACACTTACGGCAAAAATAGTAATATTCATAATGAAAGATAATAATATTTTGCACAGCTTTTGTTTGAAAAGTTTCTTCATAAATTGTACCAGTTATGAGAAAACTGCTACGAAAAAACTCAAATATCTTATTTACGTTGCCATAGTGATACCTACACTTGTGACAAATTTTATTATTTTTAAAACGAATCAACCATGAGTTACATCATTTGTTTCTTGTTTATTGAAAACAAACAAGCATTACATTGACAGTTATCTGTATGAATTAATATTTAAAATATTGATTTCTTATTAGAATAAATTGTATCAGGTAAATTATTATAGAATCAATTTATATTATATATTTGCTAACATAATGAAATAACAATTTCCGAGTTTTAGTGTGGAGTTTGACAGTTTAAGAGTGAATACGATAAGTACTTCAAATACAGATCTATTATAAATTGTATAATTATCCAGTTATTATTAAGTTATAGTAATTTAATTTGAATTTTCATTTTATATTGGTCAGCAAAAGATTTTGTTATCACTTAAAAATAATTATAATTATCTGTGCTTGTTTTTGCCAGGAAAACAAAATAGACATTTCAGAGTATTCCTGTAGAGTATTGGTTAGTTTGACCGTTTGTTTGAGATTATATATATATATATATATATATATATATATATATATATATATATATATATATATATATATGTAGACAGTTTGTTTGGGATATATATGTATATTAATATCTATCTATTGAAAACTACGTAAAAGAAAGTTAAATGCAGGCCACTCCAGATATTTTACAAAAATTCCGACTAAATATTCTTTTTTAAATTGCAATTAAAATTGTATTCGCATGGTGCAAAATTAGTTTTTCTAATTATTAAAATGATTTGTATGATAATTTGAAATAAAAGTTGCATAATTTTTTTTTTTTTTTAAATAAACAATTTTTCAGTTACCGAAGGAGTTCATCTAATCAACGAAAACACTAGTCCATATATCGGCGATCTAATTCACGAACAACCGTTAAACTTGTATGCATTTCGATTTATAATCCATTATCTTCGGGAATTCGTTCCAATAGTTTTCATTTTGTGTGATATTCTGACTGCATTACTTTTGTATCTAACTGCGAAAAAATACCTAACCGATATGCGCGCCAAGCAAATGCGTGATTTGTCTAAAATCAAAGAGAAATTGGACGAATCGGACGAGATCAAAGAACAAAATGATAAAATAACATTAAACGAATCGTCAGTGAACCTCTCTCCCATGTACGTGTTCGCGGTGTATTTGTTCAATCCATACGTTGTGTTTAACTGCGTTGCAATGACGACCACCGTTTTCAACAATTTCTATTTGGCTTTGTATTTGTATACAATGGTGACTAGTAAGTATTTTTTGGGCAAAGATACAGCAATTTGAAACAAAATATACAATCTTTAGTAAGAGATATTTTATTTCTTAATGCCACATATTACAAAATCAATAGAAATTTCATAGAATGTCCATATTAGACAGAAAAATGCTGAGTGTTCTATCTCTGGTACTATCCACAACACAAACATTGTACTCGGTTGTATTGATATGCCCGCTATTGTTGAATTTGAAAAGAAACAGATATACCAGATCGCAAATCTTTTCCATGTCCATATTATTCATTGCCTCTGTTTGGCTACACCAGTTTATTTCCTATAAACTATGTGGTGATTTCAAACTATTTGAAAATACATACGGATTCATGTAAGCATATTATTGTTATTTACGAATTAAGAGGAATCCCTACCCAGTAGCGCATGAAAACAAAAGTCATCGTTCCGCTCTTGACGTTTTCTGATCCTAAATTAAAATATAATCGTTCCAAAAATATATATGTCGCTTAAGTATGATCTAATGCACGACTGTACAGACGAAATTTTACAAAATTTATATATTTTACATATAAAAATAAATGAAACATTTTCCAATAAAAATTGATGATTTTCATAAGAGGTTTATTATGAATGGAAGAACGATATTCGCAATTTACGGCTGTACATGCCTAGATTGAACTTTTAACTTGCAATTATTAACAGAAATATCTTTTAAAAATACATTTTATAGTCATATTTTTGAAAAACTGTAGTCGCATTTTCAAGGTAACTGTATTCTAATTTAGCTAGTGCCTCTAGCGGTAACATTTGTAAACACTGCGGTACAGTTGAAACGCAAGCATTTCAATATCTGGTTCTTATGTATTTTATATATTGTTATATTTGTGCTACTGAATAATGCTAATTGCGAATAGTGAGCTTGGTAGCGATTCCTCGTAACCCAAAATAATGAAGCATTTTTTAAATGCACAGTGCCTTAAAATGTTTTTCATTTTCAGTTTGTCGATTCCTGATCTCCAACCGAACATTGGCTTATTTTGGTATTTCTTCACCGAAATGTTTGAACATTTCCGTGCACTGTTCATCTTGGCATTTCAAATAAACGTGCTATTTTTGTATTTGCTTCCATTGTCAATCAGATTCACAAAGGATCCAGTATTATTAGCTGGAAGTTTAATTATTCTCATTGTGATCTTTAAATCATATCCATGTTTGGGCGAAGTTGGACTTTGTTTGGCGTTAATCCCAATTTGGACGCATTTATTTGGATGTAAGTATTTTTGTTTTACCCAAATTTTAGTTTACTTATACGATTATAATTTATTTTTGAATATTATCTGTAGATTTGCAACAAGGTTTTCTAACAAGTACTTGTTTCCTAATAACAACCATTTTGGGTCCAATCGTTTGGCATTTGTGGATTTATTCAAGATCAGCAAATGCGAATTTCTATTTTGGTGTTACTCTTTCGTTCGCAACAGCTCAAATATTTTTGATAACCGATTTATTGTTTGCATATATTAAAATTGAATTCTGGTTAAAGAATCGTCATGTTCGTGATACCGACTCTGAAACAGCTAAATTAACACTAGAATAATGATCGAAAGAGTATTTCTAATAATTAATAATTTAAGTTTTTTTTTATCTGTAGAAATTGATTAATAATAAATGTTTCGTTTCATAATATTTGTTTTATTGATGGTGAAATTGTTTTCATTTAAGAAATCGACCAACATTTAAGTTCATTTCTCTTAAATGTGTTCAGTAAAAAATGAAACTGCGCATGCTTATTGCTGTTCTTTTTGGCAGTTGTATTTGATTACATTTAAACCAGGCAAAATTCGCGATCAAAATTAATTGCTCACTATCTAGCGAAGAAAAATTTAAATATAGTCCGTCTCGAATAGAAACCTTGTTTGTAATCTGAATCAACGTAATTAAAATATGTTCTATTCGGGACGATTCAAAAGAATTCATAAGAAATATGCGCCCGAATGTGTTTTTAACTAATTTGCATGTCTATAATATCACAATACACACTCGCATAAAATTTAACAAAGCAACTTCAACTATTATCGCCTCATATAGTGACCATGTTACGACATGCAAACATTAATTTCGATCGCGAATAGGAACTAAATACTTCTATCCAGTGCCAGATTACCTTGTCCATTACATCTTGATGCTTCAATACATGTTCTTATGGGGCACAGTGTTGCAATATCATCTCTATATGAACTTAATTCTATTAGGACCAAATGATTTATTTATACATATTCCTTCTCATTAGAAGTGTTTGTTGATTGAAAATTCATCAGAAATATTAGAGTCAAATATCGTTTATGGTCGTAAAGAAAAATACCAACTATAATTTTGTAGGGTTTTTTTTTTTCACGAAATGAGGGCTAATTCCGTTTTACGGCACTATGTAATTAAATGCTAGTCGCATAGCGGAATTGTTATTATTTTTCGATGCAATTACATAATTTTAATAATAGCATGTAATAGACTTAAAGTAAGCCTCTTTGCAAATATAAGTGCTGGTTAAGATTAAATGTATGAGCTGTAGGCACTGGTTGAAACATGATTATTTAATAAGGAATAATTGAATAAAAACACAGTTGGTTGGTTTCAAAATTAATTTAATGTAACTTAATACGTATTTCGGCTTTTACACTATCGTCAGAAGTGTCGGAGAGAAGTAAACTGCAAGGTATATATGCACACAAATAAATATAACAGGTATAAAGGTTAAGGCTAAAATTTACTTAATTCTCGAATAACCTAAGTTACAATATATACAATTTTAATCTTAGGTTATTCTAGAATTAAGTTAATTTTAGCCTTAAGGTCAAACATCAAGCTCGAAAAGAAAAACCTACCTACTTTTTAAAGAAAAAAAAATATCAGTGAATTTGTAATTGCATAAATAATGCCTGGTAAAAATGATATTCTTTTTGTATTTACAGTTTCAGAGATAAAAAATAAAAACCTCCAAAATAGGTCATTTATTATAGTTTTTATTTTTTATTTCGGAAACTGTAAATACAAAAAGAATATCATTTTTACCAAACATTATTTATGCAATTACGAATTTACTGATATTTTTTTTTCTTTAAAAAGTATGTAGGTTTTTGCGTAATCGAGGTTTGTTTAATCATGATAGGTTTTGAGTAGTTTTATGTAATTAAGAAATATAACTTTGACCAAAAGTGTAGCAATGTGTCCGTAATGCCTTTATATTCTCAATAAACAGTCATTATTCGATGGAATATCTTTGATTATAGCGTAAAAATAGCTAATTTCTAATACTGTGCGTGCATGATTGCTTGAACATTCAAAGTCGATGGTAGCGCCACCATCTAAAATAGCCGAGAGCGGAGCGGCATTACTTCGAATTAGATGGACCTGATGGTTTTTCTTAACCTTTATATCTGCTATATTAATTTGTGCCGTAGTACCGAAGAAGCTTAAGCATTCGGTCGTGTGTCTGTAGCATTCTCGGATCAAAATTTCCTTAGAAAAAAGTGTTAGTCTCGTCGCCCTAAATCCAAAAATGTATATAACTACTTGGATGTTAGTCATCGCTCGCTCGTAAGACCAAATTTGTGCCCTCTACTCCTCTGAAGGTACCTAAGCGATTCACACCAAATTTGGTACACATATTATTTGGCATCCCAGTTGAATCCGCTCGCAGTTTAAATCCAATCGCCCGTATACTTCCCGAGTTATAGGGCCCCAAAATTTGGAGCCCCCCTTAATATTGCCCTTAGAAAAATAATTGAAACACCTTTAAAATTCTACTGAAAATCCTAAGATATTTTATATCTACAAGATTTTTTCATATTGTTAACCCAAACCTCGAAAAAAATTATTAAATATTAAAATATGCACTAAAAAAAAAATATTTTTTTATCATTATAATCTAAAATTAAATGTAAGACTTTTAATATCTATAACATATTTTCAAATTGTTAACCAAAAGGCCATAATATTTAAAAACCACTGCTCGCAACGTATATTTCACCTAAAGGCGAGCTCTGCGCGTTGGTGCATTTTACGCGTACCAAATCTTATTATTTAAATATTTATTTTAAATACATATTTTTCTACTTGTATAAATAAAACTACAAATTCATGATAATATTATTCTAAAGGATTGTTCACAGCGAAACAATTAGTAATTAACTTAGAAAATTACAAATAATAATCTAGTTTGTATTATGACAAGCAATGTTAACATCCAAGTAACACAATTTATTATAATTTTGTTGCTATGAACGTTAACCTTGTATGTCATACGACAAACTGAAATTATTACTTATAATTTCTAAGCTTAATTACTAATTATTTAGCTGTGAACAATCCTTTAATCTTTCTCCTTCAGCACGCAAATTTCCTGTTTTACCAGTAGGATATCGGGGTTGTCTTAGTTTTATAAATATAATTTAGTTTTTAAGTGTTATAATAATTTATATTAAAAATAAAAGCAAAATTATATATTCATAATTATGTTATTTATCTATCGCGAATATGCAAGCACGTTTCGGAAACACTAAATGGTATTTTCCCATAATGTCGCTATTCTTTAATTGCAAACTAATTAGTTATGGTCGCCCTACTTTAAATACATGAATCTATAGTTGAAGCTTGAGCCTATATTTAAAAAAATAACTCATACCCACCAGCTTTACATTAAGAACGGTACAAACATGCAAACTTCACCTCTATGTTACGTGGGCATTCACCTTTTCAGGGGGCATTCACCTTTTGAGCACAAAAAAAAGCTGTTTTTTAATTTTTTTTTTTTCAGGGTAAGTTCGAGATATTTGTATGCGGTTTTTTGTATCGTATTTATTCAACTTTTCTCTTTCATAAGGTATTTTTTAAAGTCAGGTACGTACAGCCACGGCGAAGATGTCCAGGTCCAAAGTGGGCAGCTCAATTTAGGCGCGCGGTAGCATAACTCTAATCCCAGTTGTTTGAAAAAAAATAAGAAATAAGGGTATTAAAGTATAATAAATTGTTTAGGAATTGACCCTCGGGTGGTCCGTTTGGACCATAATTAACAAAATGGCGACCATCGTACGAAAATAGTTATTTTTTGCCACTTTTTTTCTCCTTTGGCGGGCCTTAAAAAATATTAACAATTGTCGGACACACTTCGTCGAGGATCAACTCCTAGAGAATTTTATTACCTTTAAGATTCACTTATCGAGAGTTAAATCGGTTAATTTGTTGTCGAGATATTCTACCGCGCGACTTAAAAAATATGGTTTCCAGATAAACGCGTTTAAAGTTTCAACTCCAGACTGACGCGCGTGAAAACGCCGTGTTGAAGCAAAAACATTGTTTTGTTTAAATCGCAATATCACATATTTCCAACTCGAATTTCAAAAAACGGCTTCAGAGACCTATAGTCAACACTTCAAAGTGTCCTATTCTGCAAAAAAAATAAAAATCGATTTTTTGAATCCGCAACAGGTGAATGTCCCCTGAAGCACAAAAAAAAGCTGTTTTTTAACATTTTTTTTCTCAGGGTACGTTCGAGATATTCGCACGCGGTTTTTCGTATCGTATTTATTCAACTTTTCTCTTTAATAAGGTATTTTTTAAAGTCGGGTACGTTCAGCCCCGGCGAAGATGTCCAGGTCCAAAGTGGGCAGCTCAATTTAGGCGCGCGGTAGCATAACTCTGATCCCAGTTGTTTGAAAAAAAAAAGGGGTTTTAAAGTATATTAAATTGTCTAGGAATTCATCCTCGGGTGGTCCATTTAGACCATAATTAGCAAAATGGCGACCATCGTACGAAAAGTGTCATTTTTTGCCACTTTTTTTCTCCTTTGACGGGCCTTAAAAAATATTAACAACTGTCGGACACACTTCGTCGAGGATCAACTCCTAGAGAATTTTATTACCTTTAAGATGCGCTTATCGAGAGTTAAATCGGTTAATTCGTTGTCGAGATATTCTACCGCGCGACTTAAAAAATATGATTTCGAGAAAAACGCGTTTAAAGTTTCAACTTCAGACTGACGCGCGCGAAATCGCCGTGTTTGAGCAAAAACATTGTTTTGTTTAAATCGCAATTTCACATATTTCCAACTCGAATTTCGAAAAACGGCTTCAGAAACTTATAGTCAACACTTCAAAGTGTCCGATTCTGCAAAAAAAAAATCGATTTTTCGAATCCGCTAAAGGTGAATGCCCCCTTAAATCCCATTATAAAAATAATTGAAGCATCTAAAAATTCTAAGATATTTTATGTCTACAAGATTTTTTCTCGGCCGCAATTGAATTTTGCCGCCATGCTGCGTCATCACTTTTTTAGTCTATAGACCACTGTTTGGCTAATACAGACCATGACCCCTATTCTGAGTGTCTCAACTAAATATATTGAAGTGAGATTTGAGATAACGATGACGTACCACTAGTGAGACGCGCGTGTGAGATCTTTAGGGATTTTTCTGACTTCAAGTTTACAACACTTGTTACAATTATTATTTTAAAAAGATTTAAAACTACAGTAAATACAAATATTATATATATAATAGCCCGGAAATGTTTGTAAGTGAGTTTTAAACAACACAAAACAATGAAAACACAAAATACAAAAAACACAAAGAGACCAGCAAAAGATTTCACAAGTAATAAATGGGTAACAGTCAGTTCAAGCGATTTCATTAATCTCTGCACTTGTACAAAGATGTCATGGCACACAACTAATAATCTGTCAATTTTCTCACTAGTAACTTTTCTGGTCCCACTACCTACCGAGGTAGTGAGATAAATTTACGAATTGATTGAGATCCATGACGCATATCATGTTTACGCAATGAATCCAATAGATGGCAACAGCGTTTTTGAGTGAGATCTGATTGAGTTGAGATACTCAGAATAGGTACCCATAGCCATTTAGACTACTACGTCATCAGTAATAGCGTGTATTATTTATGTACATATTTATTTACATGAGATTTCATATTTTGAAAAAATACATTTAAAAATAGACTATGTTGCTCTTGTTTGAGTGAATAATACACATTTGCATTTTGTTAAAAAATATTGATTTTTTAACATGTCCTTGTGGAAGTACGTGAACTTTAGCTGTCAAGTTTTGGTGCCAAAACGTGCTCTTTCTGAAGTTGCAGGGATTGCGTGTTTCAATTATTTTGTAAATAATCGTATCATTAACTGTAAGTACTGTTTGTATTTCCTTTCTATTTAATAATAGAAGCAAATTGCAAGTGATTTATTTTACTAACCACAAAAGGACATGACATTTTCTTGTAAAATACATATGATATGAATGCACATTTATGGAACTGAATTGTTTTTCGGTACATTAAAGATACTACAATGGCAGACACGCAACCTGAATCCGGCATTCGTCCGCTGGTACTTTGCGGTCCTTCAGGATCTGGTAAAAGTTCGTTATTGACACGTTTGTTTAAAAAATATCCGGAAAATTTCGGGTTCAGTGTGAGTCACACAACTCGAAAACCAAGAGCCGGTGAGCTTGACGGCATTCACTATCATTTTACTGATAAAGACACGATGCAGCAGGCAATAGACAGTAAGGAATTCATCGAACATGCGGTTTACAGTGGCAATTTGTATGGAACAAGGTAAGCATTTTATCGAAAATGATTCTGGTGAATGCAAATGTAGCGAATTCAAATATAGCGAAAGCAATTGTGCCGAATACAATTGCGGCGTTGGATGGAAAAGGGGCATATATCTACGCAATTTTTTAATACATCAACTGAATAAATAATACGGCGAGCTAAAGGCATTGGCGCCTGTGTACTTATGCTTGTTTTTCGTTATAAAGCTCGGTTAAAACAAAATGTAAACAAACAGTAGTGTTATTTTTAGCTTTTCATAGACGATAGTCATACGATGATACATGTGTTTGTTGTGTGTCTGTAACATATTTTTAACAAAATGTTCTTGTCTCGCCCTGTATCAAAAAATATATTTGGATGTATGTATCTCGCTCAGTCGGTCGAAAAAATTGCTCATTTTCACGAATTTCTTTCTCTGAACTTCGAAATAGTAGATTGATGGGGTTTGCGGCATTAAATAAGGTATACATCGAAGGTCTTTCAGGATTTTTTTTATTGAAAAATAATAATAGCTTCATGCCTTTTTTGCGTTGTCCAGAGGCAGCTCAAAGAGGAGGTACCGTCATGGTTATGGATGTAGCGCAGATTGTAATTATTTGATTTAAACATATTTTCTTAATCTATATAGATGTAATTTCAGTTGTATGTAGGATTTTTCAAAAAAAAAATTTTTTTTCACGAAATTGTGGACATTTGAAAAAAATGACCTATTTTATTCCCCACTTTCTTGTCCGAAAAGGATACTAAATATAAAAATTTAAAAAAGAATCCTACCTACAACTGAAGCCAATTTCATAAGCTTCAAGTTAAATTAAAAGAAAAAAATATCCGTAAATTGTAGCGTGGGCGTCCAGCCCCGTAACAAACAAGCTTAGGTACAACGCACCTATGCGTCCAGCTCGCCTTATAAGTAATATATGCGATGCGAGCAGTTTTTAATAATTATGGCCTTTTGGTTAACTAATTAAAAAAATGTTATAGATATAAAAAGTCTTACATTTAATTTAAGATTATATTAAAAAAAAAAATTTTTTGTTCAAATTGTGAAATTCAAAATTATAATATTTGGGTTAACAAAATGAAAAAATCTTATAGACCAAAAATATCTTAGAATTTTTAGTAGAATTTTTAAGTGTTTCAATTATTTTTATAAGGGCAGTATTAAGGGGGGCTCCAAATTTTGGGGCCCTATAACTCGGAAAGTACACGGGCGATTGGATTTAAACTGCGAGCGGATTCAAATGGGATGCCAAATAATATGTGTACCAAATTTGGAGTGAATCGCTCAGGTACCTTCAGAGGAGTAGAGGGTACAAATTTGGTCTTACGAGCGAGCGACGACTAACATCCAAGTATATAAGTTATATACATTTTTGGAATCAAGGCGACGAGACGAACACTTTTTCTTAATGAAATTTTTTGATCCGAGAATGCTACAGACACACGACCGAATGCTTTAGCCTCTTCGGTACTACGTACGGCGAGCTAAAAACAGGGTTTGAGAGAAACGCATTTAAAGTGTGGCAGCGTTTGGTGTCGTGTCGTACTGTTCGATTTTAAAACGATTTAGAGGACAATGTCGTTTTCTTTTGTCATGTCTATGTCATTTAGGGGTCATAATACTACCTATTCGATCCATTTTCACTTCACACTAATTACACTAAAAAATATTATGAACGACCATTGTCAACAATGTGCGCGTCAAAGGAAAATGCGATGTACATTCGTTATTTGTACGAATTTCAGCATAATATTTTAGGAAAATATTCTAAAAGATACATTATTTAAAATTATATAAAAAAGAAAAATTGTTTTTTTTTAACCGTCACAGTGTTGTTCCCCCTTAAGGGTAAGGTATGGGGTTTATTGAATAATAATGCGAAGGGCACAACTCACGTGTGATATGCAAACCAACTTTATTTTAAAATCGTTCCAGTACCTTCATAGAAGAGGCGACGAATATAATCTTCAGATAAATTAAATATTTAAAAAATTGTTCCTATCAAGCGCGTTATTGGAGTATTTATAGTGCTCTGGAGTGATTGTAACAATACGTGTATATTTTATACCAATTGTTACAATCATTACAGAGCAGAAAGAGAAACAAGAACTGAGAGATTCTGTTTGGTTACATTTACTACGCTACAGTCAAATTCTATCAATTTGCTTTCACGCCATTCCAACCATTTAGTCTGTTACAATTAAATTTGGAAACGCCACAACTGTTTTCGCAATATTTGCACTCGACATAATGTTTTTCGTTACAGTGGCTTTCACTACAATTTTTTCGTCATATTTACATTCGCCACAATTGCTTCCACTGTAATTGAATTCGCTACATTTGCATTCGCCACAATTGTATTTGCTACATTTGTTTTCGCTACATTTACATTTACCACAATTACGTTCGCCACATTTGCATTCACCACAATTGCTTTCCCTACATTGACCATTCATAACATTTACTTTCGCCATAATTGACTTCGATACAATTGTTTCGTTTCAAATGATTTCGCTATAATTATCTGCTACGACATTTTATATAAGCCTCGTGCAAGTGACGTCACAGAATGATTAAAATCTGCTGTTTGGTTTATACCGCTTCTTATTCATTCGTGGTTGTGCACATGGGGACAGATTAGTTGCGTTCCTTTGATCGCTAATAGTAGTAATAAATACAGATAAAACCCACTTGGAACTGAAATTGGACTGAAATTTGAGACTGGAACTTGGTCTGATTTATTGGATAGAATTGGTCTTCGCCACTTCTTATTCCTTACACCGGAGGTGCTCTCGGTAATGCCCTTTTTACTACAAGACTTTAAGATAGAGTCACTATAAGTTAGCTGATCTTGAAGTTCGATTGACGCTCAAACCAGATATTTAAATCGCTAGTGCTGCCATCTATAATAACTTATTTATTCTTGGGTGGGCAACAGTTCGCGATGTCAAAATAATGTTAATTTGAGATTATTTAATGTCTCGATTAATTCATTTTGTATTTATTCTATAAAATTAAAATAAATTTGTGTTATAATATGAGAAGTTGATTTGCAATACTTGGCATATCCACTTTTAACCTTTATTCGGCACACTGGGATCATATGCACCCCACGCTTATAATACAAGAATTTTGAGTACCTAATGGGGACGGGAGCGGGTCTAGTACAGCACCTGGCAACAGCTAGAGGGTGTCACTATAGCCTCAGGCTAGTAGCACTGCACTGGGACCTTTAGTCTTTTTCTAGCAGTCGCTCAAAGTCTGTTGGGATCACCTGCACCCCAGTGTGCCTAGTACATTTGAAATTCAAATTTTTAGTAAAATTTTTTACGTTGTTTTTTACTTGATATTGAAGAATAAGGTGCGGCGCATACATTCCGAATGGTTCCGAAGTTCGTTTGACGAAATTGTCAAATAACGAAAGGATAGGCGACGAGACGAACATTTTTCGTTTAGGTACAATGATCGGGTAGTCTAAAGTCGATTGGGCATTCGGTGCGGATCCCTCAAATCAAAACTTGACAAATCCAATAAGAAAATTAAAATAATTGACTTACCATTGGTTATTGAAAATTAATTTTTGGATTAGTTAAATGTACATATTTAGCTGAGTTAAATAATATTTAAACGGAAAATATATTTTAATATTTAAGCATGCTATTCGCGCTTAATTTTAAATTCGTAAGTGTGGATTTGTTTGGTTTTAAAAATCACCTCCTCATATCATATGTTAACAAATTTTGTATTTTAAAATACATAGACAAACGCATTAAATATATAATTTTTAAATCTGGCAATTGTATTTTCAAGGTTTTTTTTAAGTGACCGCACTTTAAGACACAAATCTGTCTTCAAGATAAGCTAACTTATAGTCAGGCCATGCGCAAACACACTAACGCTTCAAGGCAGGCTCACTTTAACATCCTATCTTAAAGTCTTTGTGTGAACACCGTGTGCACTTTTCGAACGATTTGCACTCAGGTCGTTAAGTTATTCCATTTAGTGTGACAAGATTAATATCCAAGTATATGAGTTATGTATATATTTGGATTCAGGGTGACGAGATATAAATTTTTTGCTCCGAGAATGCTACAGACACACGATCGAATGTTTTAGCTTTTCTGTACTTCATACGTAGAGCTAAAAATACATATCTGGACAGAGATGCATATTGGGAACATAACACGAATCCAGAAAATAGAATTCCGTTGCATTTTAAATCCAACCGTCCGTACAGTAATTGGATCCCAAAATTTGGAGCCGCCCCCCTTAATACAGCTCTTAAGACAAGTTTGAATACATCAAAAAATTAAAAAATAATAGTACAAAAGACATTTTATGTCTAGCAAGTTTCTTGATATTGTCCAACCCAAATGCTATGAAAAATAATGAATAATGGCATTCGTTAAATGTTATAAATGTATTAAATTCTATTACTTTTGCAGTAAAAGTTCAGTGTATGTTGTAATGAAAGCGGGGAAGGTATGCGTGCTCGATATTGATGTACAAGGTGCCCGTCAGATTAAAGAAACTGATCTGGATCCGTTGATGGTATTCGTTAAGCCGCCGTCGATTGATGAACTCGAGAAACGATTGCGTTCTCGTCAAACAGAGACGGAAGAAAGTTTAAATCAAAGATTAAACTTTGCCAAATCCGAATTGGAATATGGTATGTTCTTTTTTCATACAACTGTTTGAGTTAAATGTTCGTTCATACACAAATACTCACATTTACGGAAATTATATACCGTCAAACGACTATATCATCTTAAATTTCGGCCAATAACAATACTCGATTTATCTTACATCCAGCAACTACAAAATTTCAATTCTAAATAATTCGCACGTTTTCTGGGCATTTTCTACGATTTACTATATGCGTTGTCAAGGGCCTCTATTCTATGATATAGCAACAGTTGATGTTTTTTTTTTTACGTTTCATAAATCATTATTACTACCATTAATTGTTTTATTATTTCATTAAATAAAATACTAATTAATTAATTATTGTATTTTGTTAATGTTAGGTAAATTGACGCGTTTTTTTTTAAATAGAAATTTTAAAACTTTAAATATAAATTTTGAATTTTGAATTTTTCTTTTCTGAAAATTTAAAATACTCACTTCACTAGTACAAACACTTCCATCTCAAAATTTTAGTTAGCAAATATTTTATATAATATTTCGAGTTTTAATTGATTATAGGAACGAGCAGATTTTAAAATATTTCTTTATAGGTTTGGCTCCAAATAATTTCCATAAAATATTTGTAAATGAAGATTTGGATAGTACGTATGACGAATTCGAAAAATATATACTCGAAAGTTACTCGTTTTTGTGTAGTAAGTAATTTATTATAGAATTTTAAAATTCTAATGCAATTTTTGAAATTATCTTTTCTCTAGAATCGGGTAAGTAAATTTTCTTGAAAGTCATCTTCCATAATCTGTTATCTCGTAATATTTGTTTCTTTTTTTTTATATAAGTCAATAGAAAATATAATGTAATTTTTCACACGTGTTTTTAGCTCGCCGAACGAAGTTAAGCGATACTAAAGCAATCGGTTGTGTATCTTTAATATCCTCGAATCAAAAAATGTCCTTAATCAAACAGCTGTTTATTTTGTAATATTTTTGCAGTTATTGCCAAAAAAAATGTTGACATGGCAAAATCCTAGTTTCTTCAGATTGTAAGCCATATATATATATATTTTTTTCTTACATCTAGTGATTGTGAACTCAAAGTCTAAAAAAAAGAATTTAAATTAATATTTAAAATATTCAATAAAACAGTTTTCATTATCATTTTATCTCTTCAAAAATCTGTGGATATAAATAGGTTTTCTTCATTGTAAACTTTAGTGGTTAAAATATGTTCCCTACAAAAAATAACTAAATAGATTATACGGCGAGCTTAAGGCATTGAGGCCTGTACCTAATTCTTGTTTAATCTTCAAATCGATTGCATTGAGTACAAAGATGACAAGTCCACATTAAAATTAATTATTGTGAATTCACAATTCCATTGTGCAATATAAGTCTCTTTCGTGCTCTAATGAATCGATTTATACCGTTTTTTGATATGTGATTTAGATATTATAAATATGTGAATTTGTTTTTAACTAATTTTCTAATTTCTTTTTGTAATATTTTTGTAGAAAATATTAAATATTGTTAATGTCTGTACATATTCGCATTTAAATTTCCAAAGAATTGTTAATAAAATAAAATAATTCTTGTAACCTGTGCAAACTAAATAAAATAAATATTGTTTAAAATTAAGATAAATGTTATTTATATTTATTGATGTCAGTATATTTTTAGTTGAATAAAGTTTCTAAATTTGTGTCAGTCTCTGAAATGTACTATTGTGAGGGCACTTATTAACAAAAATTCTTAGCTACGCTACTACTACTACTAGATAATATTACAAAAAATAAAACTTTTTTTTTTTAAACGAAAAGCTCTAGTTCACCCTAGCTCAAGGGGTTCAAAAAAAAGTGACTTGGTTCGTGTAGATCGTCGAATTCTACTCTAAAAAAAAATCTATAACAAATTTTGCTTTAATACCCGCCGAATTACAGGGGTTTAAAATGTTGATTTCTAGCAAAATACTCAGGATCCCATTTTCGAAAAAGTTTGTCATAACAAAAAAAAAATAGTTTATAAAAAATAACAAAAATAATCCATATAATAAAAATATTGTTTAGGCTCATAGTCGCTGCAATGTAGTTTGATATCTGCAAAATTAAAAATGAGACAAGGAAAATAAAGGCAAAATTAAATTATTTTACACAAAAAAGTGCCCGTTTTATGGTTCCAGTAAATTCCAAATAGGATAAATAAAATACCAAGTCCTGATTTTTGTTAGTCCTACCTATTATGTATACGCTCAAATATTTTTGACCGTTATGGATGCATTATCTAAAAGATTTTACATATAATGTATTTTGAAAAAATGAATGTTTTTGGCTTTAGGGTTAAATATGTTAACAGGGAAGCATATTAGGTGAATGTTACTAGAGACAATAAACTAAGAAAAATTATGTTTTTTTATTTTTAGCTCGCCGTACGAAGTACCGAAGAGGCTAAAGCATTCGGTCGTGTGTCTAGCATTCTCGGATCAAAAAATTTCATTAAGAAAAAGTGTTTGTCTCGTCGCCCTGAATCCAAAAATGTATATAACTTATATACTTGAATGTTAGTCGTCGCTCGCTCGGTATCTCGTAAGACCAAATTTTGTGCCCTCTACTCCTCCGGAGCGATTCACACCAAATTTGGTACACATATTATTTGGCATCCTATTTGAATCCGCTCGCAGTTTAAATCCAATCGTCCGTATACTTCCCAAGTTATAGGCCCCCAAAATTATATATAACTAAAGGCGAGCTCTTCGCGTTGGTGCGTTTTACGCGTACCAAATCTTGTTTAGATAAAGATAATAGCTTAGGAGATAGAAGTGTTTAACGTTTCTTTTTAAATTGACGCATTTAAAATGTATATAGAAAAACTGACAATCTCTGTATTGTCTTGACCTACCTGATCTTAAACAGGACCTTCAAATTGCAGTTTTTTAATGATTTTTAGCTTTAATTGCAAAGGAGATATGATCGAAATAGGGAGCGTGCCTTGTTTTAGCAAATTACGATATTGCTTGTTTGGCGGTAATATCGCACAGTATTTTCAATTATAAAGGCATAATCATAATTTTTATACTTTTTTGATATTCACGCACATTTCTTAAGTCGTTATAAATATCCATGTAAACATTATGATGTAAGAAACTAGAGTTTCTTAGTTTATTTTTTATATTTTAATATGTATATATTTAATTTACTATCGTATCTCTGAGGGTGAAACTAACCATCTGGCAGTGTGCACGTGTGCATTTGATATCTGTGGAATTTTGGTCAATTCGTTGAATTCTGTCTGGAGATAAGAATGCTAGCCTCAGCCTCAGGGTTAAGCACAAGCTTGAACGCGTCGCTTAGAACTAGGGTGCGAGGGGTGAAATTGGTATAATTTCACCCAGTGGGTGGCTGAGTTTAGCTATAAAAGCAGAAGTTTAACACAGAAACAGGGAGTTGGTTCGCGTATCGGGTCCACGCCAGTCGGAAGTTTCGCGCTCAAGTGCAATATGTAGTGTTTTAATTATTCGGACTTAGTATAGTTTTTAAGTAAATGTCTTGGAACTTAGAATTATTTTTGTGTTTAATTCTTTTGAACTTAGAGTTATTTTGTGAATTTTACTTTTGTTACTGAGAATAGTTTTGGTTGAGTTAAATCGTTTTTAACTTTGAATTGTTGGCTTTAAATCATTGTGACTTTGAAGTATTTTTATAATCGTTCAATCTGTCTAAATCTTTTATTTGTTTTGTTTAACTTTCTTTAAATATACCTGTGATTATTAATTTATATTTTCTGAATTTAATTAATTGTTTTGTTAATTAAATTATATTTTATTTTATTTGTGTATTTTATTTCTTTAATCCACATCACACTCAAAAAGGCGAACCCGTGAATAGTAACCATCAGTTACATATTCACGTAAGAACGTCCGACGTAACCAGGGGTCGGATTCTTACAATGAGTTAAAGTTTTAACTTAATGCCCGTGCACGCCTATGGTATATATATATATATATATATATATATATATATATATATATATATATATATATATATATTAATCACTTCGACATGGGCATTAAGTTAAAACTTTTACTCATATAATGTTTACAAGTATATTTATAATACCTGTCTCTTGGCACTATAGGCTTAAATAAATAAAACAAACTCAATAATAGACCAACTTATTTAATAACTTTCTCCCAATTTAACTTTGTTATAATATGTCTTGTATTTCATTAATTAAAATATATTATTACTTGATATCACTATACATTATACTATTTGTGGGCAGTTTGGTTGTTCACAGGAGAGATCCGATCTTTTATTGCGAGTTCTTGCTTCGAAATGATCAAACAATAAAGGCCGTTGGCAATACTGGCATTCCTGGGGGCAATGCGGGCCACTTAACTTGAAACCCAGATCGGCCCAAACTTCTTTCATATCTTGAAGTAGCACGTCCATCATTTCTTTATTGTGGTAGGGCGTTGGAGCAAACCGAAGTTTCTCTTCGCCTCTAGCCACGGTCGGGTAGTTGATTGCTTGAACATAATGGCCTTTTTCACGTAGCAGTTTGTCCGATATCATTGTACAGTGTTGAGGGTTACCTATCTGTAAATCAAACAATAATTATAATACATTTCTGAAAAATTGTCCTATATATATATAATTTTTCAGAAATGTTTATATATTAATAGATTATTCTTACTTTAACTGGGATTATATGTGACGGTGTATGTTCGACGGGAAATCCGTGTAACATGAAACTGTTGCGTAGATAGCGGACATTTGATTGGTGGCGATCTCTTAGGGCTCTGCCCTCGTCCGAAGAGAGAATTTCGATAGCTTTTGCGGCACCAGCCAATACTGTCGGTGGAAGTGCTGTTGTATAGATGAATCCGGCAGCATACGATCGTACCATGTCGATTAACGTCGCATTTGAAGCTAAAGAATATTAAAAATTTAAATTATAACCAAATAATAAATGTAAGATAAATTTGGAAATTAAAATAATTCCACATTTTTTAAGCAAATTATAAGTATTAATGACCCAGTAAATACACTAGTATATTTTACTTCACATAGATATAACATATAGAGCGCACAGTTAAATAACTATGTAACACCATATTATTACGGTGCTTTCAATGGTTAGGTATGTATATAAGTTATAAAATTTACCTATAACATATACGTTATTTTTATGTATGTCAGATTACATTTATATTACAAAGTAACAAGAGTGGAATAAAAAAGAAAATTCGTGTTTTATTGTATTGGGCATATCTAAAACACAAATATAAAATATATCATTCCGCAAAAATGTTGTAATTCAGTTATATTAAGGATAGGTACAAATAATAGCTCATAAAACGACAATGTTGGAACGATTATAACAAAAATATTTAGCTTAGTAATTTATTTATATTTCCGGGGTTTATTTACGTGATCCTGTTCTGTAAACCACAAGTATTCCTACCCAGTAGCATGAAAAAAAAATTCATCGTTCCGCTCTTGACGTTTTCTGATCCTAAATTAAAATATATTCGTTCCAAAAAAATATATGTCGCTTAAGTATGATTTAATGCACGACTGTACAGACGAAATTTTACAAAATTTATATATTTTACATATAAAAATAAATGAAACATTTTCCAATAAAAATTGATGGTTTTCATAAGAGGTTTATTATGAATTAAAGAACGATATTCGCAATTAACGGCTGTACATGCCTAGATTGAACTTTTAACTTGCAATTATTAACAGAAATATCTTTTAAAAATACATTTTATAGTCATATTTTGAAATACTGTAGGTGCATTTTCAAGGTAACTGTAATCTAATTTAGCTACTGCCTCTAGCGGTAACATTTGTAAACACTGCGGTACAGTTGAAACGCAAGCATTTCATGATCTGGTTTTTATGTATTTTATATATTGTTATATTTGTGCTACTGAATAATGCTGATAGCGAAAAGTGAGCTCGGTAGGGATTCCTCTTAATACGCGTGTGATAACAAATGTATCTCAGAAAGAATGGTTACTGCTTGTTCCTTGACATTTGAGATACTTTACCAACCTGCAGTTTTTGGCAGTGTTTATTTATTTATATATATATATATATATATATATATATATATATATATATATATATATATATATATATGCATTTGTTTATATTAGTAATTCAATGTTCGAACTAAAACAAAAATTTAAAAAATAGATTATGTTCTTAGAAGGCGTGCTTGGTTCTTGCAACGTTGAAGAAAATACAACCGAAGGAATCGTTTCTAATAAAACATAGATATGCTATTCCTAAAGATATTTTATCTATTAAGTTACGCAAATGGGTTCTAAACCATGTTACACATTCAGCCGTAAATGGTTTATTATATATTTTAAATGAACCTGTACTTGTTGATTAATTACCAATAGGTTCTCAAATTTAAATGTAAAGAATTATTATTTTTTGTTTTGTAATAATAAAAATTATAAGAAAAAAATATAAAGCATACTACAGATATAGCAATAACTTCACATAAAAAAGATTCATATCTATTTTATGCGCATGTAATAAAACGTTATATTACATTAATATAACAAAGAATTCATATGTTATGTAACATAGAAAAGTGTTGTGGGGGACATAGTATACATCTGTGTTATATCTATGTTACTTAAAATCTATATCACTGTGCTTACTGGGGAAATACTGTTTATGGTCAGTGAAAATAATTTCTACAATGTATGTATAACTGAAATGTGGTGGCAAAAATATGGTTAACTTACCTATATAGCCACCAATATTTCCAAACGCTTTTCCTAACGTTCCAGATACAATATCCATTTTATGGAGTAGACCTTCTCTTTCGCCGATGCCCGCTCCATTTTCTCCATACAAACCAACTGCATGGACTTCATCAATGAATGTTAACGCTCCGTACTTTTTGGCTAAAGTACATAACTCCTGAAACAAACAAATCAAGGCATTTTATAGCACAACAGCAGAATAAATGATGTAATAAAACTTACATCAAGTGGACAAACTGCACCCGTCATGGAATGAACCGTTTCAAAAACAACAATTTTCGGTACATCTTTATCGATTTTCTGTAGCAATTCCTCTAAATGCGCCGGATCGTTATGACGGAATATATGCTTTGGAACGGCACTGTTTCGTATACCTTGTATCATAGAAGCATGGTTGCCGGCATCGGAGAATATATGACAACCTTCAAATGTAATATTGTTGCTTAGTGAAGAAATTAAAAAGGTATTTCAGCCCATGTGTATGTACCTGGTATTGCTTTAGCAAGAGTAAACAACGTTGAATCGTTCGCAACGAAACAGGATGTGAAGAGTAGAGCATTTTCGGTTTGATGTAATTTCGCAAGTTGCTTTTCTAAATTTTCATGCAATAAAGAATTTCCTGATATGTTTCTTGTTCCGCCAGCTCCAGCGCCATATTCTTCTAATGCATCTCTGGACATTAAAAGAAGAAGATTTTAGAAGATTGACTCACTCGATTGAAAAGATACTTGAAGTATAGGGTAACAAATGAGTAATAAAACAGCATTGCTCTAATTTTCTTCATTATTTCTTATACGGAGAATGATTTCCAAAAACAATTAATTATATTCCTCGTAAGTAAAAGAAGAGAAATTAGAAGAACACAAAATTGGTAATTAAATAAAATGAGGTATAGAATAATGTATTGTAAATGTACCTGGCAGCAGCTTTCACATTCGGATGGCACGACATGCCCAAATAATCGTTGGAACACCAAACGGTTATCGGTTTCTCGCCCCAAGAGTATTCCATCGCAGTTGGAAACTGCCCAGGACCAGCCAAACGGTTTACTTTTTTAAACACGCGATACGAATAATCTCTCTTCTTGCGCATTATCTGCTGATGAAAGAATTCTTCGTACGGAAAAATATCTAAAATGAAAAATGATTACATAAACACGCTTTTTCTCCAATTTGAAGCTTATACAGGTCAGTAGTATAGGTCATATTTGACCCTATGAAACACGTCACCCAGTAACATTTTATAGACACTTTAAGATGAATGTAATGAATACATATACCTATTTACTAGTTACATAAGGTCGGTTAAAGTTTTCTATCTTTTTTATTTAAAACATTTAAATAATGAAAGTTTATACACAAACGCAAGTCATGTTTGTTACGATTTTAATAGATATCTGACGGATATGATTTTTTTTATAATAGGTTGAACTTTCAACTGTAAATTCATGTATTTAAACTACGGCGATCATCATGGGATCTTTTCAACATTCGCGGATCAAAAAAAAGTGAGCTTCACTTAGAAAAATAATTAAAACATCCAAAAATTGTACAAAAAATTCTAAGATATTTTATGTCTACAATATTTCTTCATATTGGTAAAAGCCATAATAAATTATTATAAAATATAATTTTAAAATTTGCACTAAACATTTTTATTTCATTTTTGGACTGGTGTATTTTCTAATGTGTAATATAGGAAATAAATGATAGTTTCTTGGGAATTGCAGTCGTTTATTTTAATAATTATTTTTATTCTCGTTTCGGCATAAGAGGTGCCAAAACGCATATATTTCTTATAAGGCATAGGGACCTGTACCTAATCTTGTTATATATGTAAATGAACGAAATAATAATAATAAAAAAAATGCTAAGCTTTTAGAAAAACACATTTCAATAGCTTTGTTCGAGCAGTAGTCAGAAATTAACGGTCAGAAGCATGGACTTTTAATTGTCACGTTCCAGCACCAATGAATCCGTAATTATGTCATACGTAGTATATTTTTTGACTAATTTGAATAAACAGTTTGACATACAAAATACAAATTAATAACCTATAACTATTTTATAAGAAGCAACATTTCCCAATGCTCAAGGTGAGAAAAAAATATTGAATCATTAAAATAAGCATGGAAAAGTGTACTAGGACACCATCACTTTTAAACAAAGCATTCAAGCAAAGGAATTCTCAAACTAGTTTTATACTAATTATAGTTCGGCGCATGCGCAATACAGAAATACATAATACAATCACAAACCATCCCAAACTGGTTGCTCGAACAAATCTAATGTTGCATTTGAAAAAATTACAAACAAACCAAGATCAGCAAAATTTGCAACATTGCCAAGTGCAAAAATCGGAAATGGTTTTGTAATTTTCTCTAACATTTTTATTAATAAACAATCCTGTAAAACATAATTCACCAATGCATTCAATGAATTTAGCAAGCTAGCAAATGCAGTTAGCAGATTTTCGCTGGCAGCAGCGATATACAGTTTTTGAAAATGAGAGCTGACACTGGTTGAAGCATAGTTTAGAGTTTGTTGTGAATATATAGATAAAAAGATCGTGTTATCCGATGTTAAAAATGTAGCTAGCAATGCTAGCGCGGTGAAGCAATGAATTGGAATAACTAGCTTTCTCTAACCTTGTTGAACGCACCTAATTATTTGATAAATGGCAGATTTTATGATTGACGTCATAGTCCCGCGATCGGACAACCATAGCCGGGGTACGTTCCGATTACAACAACGTTATCCAGTGTAAAGGGGTTTAGGGGTGCGCTGCGTTGTTTTTGCCTTTTGTAAATTATTTAAAATGTTGAGAATTCCACATACATGTATAAATGCATATACATTTATCTTTTGCTTGCTTGCTAAATTCATTGAATGCATTGGTGAATTATGTTTTACAGGATTGTTTATTAATAAAAATGTTAAAGAAAATTACAAAACCATTTCCGATTTTTGCAAATAGTAGATTGATGGGGTTTGCTGCATTAAATCAGGTATATATCAAAGTTCTTTCAGGATTTTTTTTATTGAAAAATAATAATAGCTTGATGCTTTTCTTTGCGTTCTCCAGAGGCAGCTCAAAGAAGAGGTAGCGTTATGGTTATGGATGTAGCGCAGGTTGTAATCATCTGATACAAAATTTTCTTTTTTATCTGAATCTATAAAGATGTAATTTCAATTGCACGTAGAATTTTGTAAAAATTTCCGTGAAATAGTGGACATTTGAAAAAAATTACCTATTTTTTACCCCACTATTTTGTCCGAAAAGGATACTAAATATAAAAAAAAAAAAACTCCTACGTACAACTGAAGCCAATTTTATAAGCTTCAAGTTAAATGAAAAGAAAAAAATATCCGATGTAAATTGTAGCATGGGCAACCAGCCCTATAACAAAAAACAGGGTTTAAACACGTTTAAGGCGCCGCAGCGTTTGGTGTCGTGTCGTCTTGTTCGATTTCAAAACGATTTGGAGGACAATGTTTATTCATTTGTACTGTCATTGTCGTTTAGGGGATTAATCTACTACCTTTTCGATCCATTTTCACTTAAACATTTCAACTAATCACACTAAAAATATTATGAACGACCATTTTCAGCAATGTGCGCGTCAAAGGAAAATGCGGTGTACCTTCGTTATTTATACGAATTTCAGCATAATATTTTAAGGAAATATTCTAAAAGATACATTCTTTAAAATTATATAAAAAAGAAAAATTGTTTTTTTTTTTTAAACAGTCACAGTGTTGTTCCCGCTTAAGAGGAATCCCTACCGAGCTCACTTGTCGCTATCAGCATTATTCAGTAGCACAAATATAACAATATATAAAATACATAAAAACCAGATATTGAAATGCTTGCTTTTCAACTGTACCGCAGTGTTACCGCTAGAGGCACTAGCTAAATTAGAATACAGTTACCTTGAAAATGCTCCTACAATATTTCAAAATATGACTACAAAATGTATTTTTAAAAGATATTTCTGTTAATAATTGCAAGTTAAAAGTTCAATCTAGGCATGTACAGCCGTTAATTGCGAATATCGTTCAATTCAATTCATAATAAACCTCTTATGAAAATCATCAATTTTTATTGGAAAATGTTTCATTTATTTTTATATGTAAAATATATAAATTTTGTAAAATTTCGTCTGTACAGTCGTGCATTAGATCATACATAAGCGACATATATTTTTTTTGGAACGGATATATTTTAATTTAGGATCAGAAAACGTCAAGAGCGGAACGATGATTTTTATTTTCATGCTACTGGGTAGGGATTCCTTTTAAGCGAAAAAGGGCCCGGGCGCTGAATCGGAACGTACCTCCGATACATAAGTTGACTTATCTGTCTGTCGAAAGTTAACTAGCCGAGATGACTCAGCTATAGTAATCAGGATTGAATATTTCTTGTTATAAAGGACGCGAAAGTTGGAGGTTATGTGGAGATATTAAAATTACATTTTCTTTGAGTATCTTCAAATAACTGATGATCGAATAATCGAAATTCGACAGTAGTTTAACAAAAATAAATGGTGCATACTAACATTTATTGTAACATAAAACAGTATTCGGATAACTGAGAGCCGTATAATCGAGACTCTTACGTAATAATATTCGTATTAATGTAATATTCCTAGTTTATTTAATATAAATGAATAAATACCTTTTTGTTTTTTATCATTTTGCACTTCAATAATATCCTCTTGGCTCGCTTTCTTGACCATATTATTCACTTTGGGCAAAAAGGGGCATTTGGTCTCCTTCTTGCTCTCTAAAATGACATAATAAAAATTAAGAAATTGAACGTACAATATATTCGGGCCAAATAAATACCTTCCATAAACTCTTCCGAAGATGCTGGTTCCGAATAAGAGCGAGAAATGATTGGGCAATGGTTTCCATACATTTTCAACAAAGTCGAGCCGTAATTTCGAACATATGTTTGGCTCAAACGAGTCAAAAACGGACAAGGCATCGTGATAGAGCCTACAAATATGATAAAAAAAATCACTAAAATGCACAAATCATTGAAAACAAAGTAAAACGTACAGTACGTGTTGGCTGTGAAGTGTTGCCGTAAGTAGTTTTTAGTGCACTGAAGAACCTATATCGCGCCAACAATAAGAATCATTTATTGATAAAGAGAAATCGTCAAGTGGTTGCTGTATGATCACTTTCTTTCAGCGTCTTGTCCACTTACAAATCAGGAATGAATGTGATTGATGTCATTTTATTCATTATGCATAAAGATAAAGGTGTTTATGAAACTTACGTCAGAACGTCAGAATGTCAGAACAGCGCGACTTTGAAGTAAAATTGCTTGTCACTGTTATCACAAAAACTGACACGATATAGTTTAGATTTCAAGGTCATCAATCGATTTTATTTAAAGGGAAAGCCCGCAAATAGAAATTAGCCTATGCAAATGATCATATTACATAAGAATCATGCACAAAATTAATGAATCAGCTGCAAATAAAGGGCTGATCGTAAGAAAAATATAAAGATACATGTAACCTATCTTATCGTTCATTCGATATAGGTTCTATGTATATTAATATTATTTTATCATACGACGTTAATGTATGAAAATCAATTATAATACTGCTTGACAATCGGAATAATATAAATTTTAATAATTTGCGAATGACTTTCGAATATTTGCGTAATTTGACCTACTCAATTTATCAACCGTTTGCGATCGAAATACAATCTTAAAATGTATGATTCATAGAAATTAGATCCTATTACTTAAACGTAATTGAGAACAATTTAGAAAAATACTTACTACTTGACTTGCCAACATTTTATTTAAAACAAATAAAATGAAATGAACGTCTTTCGGTTTCAGTTGAGAAATGAAAAGGAATATATAAAAGACTAGTTTATGTAAATTCGCATTTTATTACGCAAATTCTGCCATTATATATATACGATTCCCATATACTATTTAGCAATTCAAATCATGTCATGTTTTAAAGCAGAAAAATAATATTAAAACAAATGTATAAATACGCAATTATTATACTTACAGTTTGATTAAAGCTGCGATCGATTTAGTTTTGTGACTGATTCGGGTATGACAGTTTAAATAAAGTTATATAATAGCACACAAATATAAACAATGTCTAATTTCAACTTGAAACATATATTTTAAAAGTAATTACATTTCTTATAATTCGAATTAAGGCGCTAGACTTGTTTATATCAATCTCTTACTAGCAACGAATAATATCGATTGATATCAGACTTATTTAGATTATTATAAATAATCTTGTAAAGCAGAAGCCTAGAACCATACAATATGGCATATTCTTTTTACAAAGAGATTTTATTACTGTTGCTGTAAATTGATTTATAGATATTGAGATATATTCAAGTCTAGCGCCTTAGAGCTACATTTTTTAGGAAACATCGCGAATTTCTTAATTTGAATATATATATATATATATATATATACTTGGTTGACCTTGAAAATTTGATTTTTATTCTAATAAAACATATAAATCACGTGTACGTGTGTGTGTTTTATTTTTCCTCATTGGTGTGGTTAGGTTAGGTTAGGTTAGTAGTAGTGGTTATTTTTAGTAGTTTTTTTTTGACAAAATTTCATCGAAATCGGAGGTGAAAGGTTAATTTAGGCTAGTAATAAGTAGTAGTTGTTATTTTTAGTAGCATTTTGAGGTGAATTAGTACATCGATATTTAGCAAAAAAATAACAACTACTACCTACTACTAACCTAACCTAACCACACCGATGAGGAAAAATAAAACACACACACACCCGCACACAGAATTATTAGAATAAAAATATAAAAATTTCAAGGTCAACCGAATCTGACCGCCACTTGTTATTTTTTTTTTTTATTGTAATTTGTGTTATTATAATAATTTAAAATATATTTTTCAGTACCTGTAATAACAGTAATGAAGTAATTATTTTATATATACGTATATATATATATATATATATATATATATATATATATATATATATATATATATATATATATATATATATATATATATATATGTATATATATGTATATATATGTATATGTATATATAAAATAATTACTTCATTAGCAGGTACTGAAAAATATATTTTAAATTATTACCTTTGATTATATTTTAAATGAGTGGAAAATTTTGTGCATTGCTATATGCTAATGTAAATTTTGCACGATTATAAAATAAACCATTAATATGAACTTATGATTTATGCAATCGTAAAAATAATCTAATGAATAATTAAAAATCATGATTTTCAAAAATTAAATAGCTTGATATGAGCATGTGTCTTTACTTAACTTAAAAACTGTGATGTATCTTGTAACTTCGCACAGCTGATTGTAGAACTGTGCGCCTTAAAGAAACGTAATTTTTGTACAATACAATATTTCCTTTTTCCATATTCTTATTTTTTCCGTTCTCCACATTTAATAGGTGACGTCACTTCCATTTTGTTAACCTCATAAAACGCACCGTTTTATGAGGTTAGCAAAAGCTAGCAAAACGGAAGTGACGTCATATATTTCAAATTTATTGGTTTATCGCGCTAGCTTTCCTGGCTAGTGCCGCACTTGGAGTGCCAATTTCACGCACCTGTATATATATATATATATATATATATATATATATATATATATATATATATATATATTTAGCTCGCCGTACGTAGTACCGAAGAGGCTAAAGCATTCGGTCGTGTGTCTGTAGCATTCTCGGATCAAAAAATTTCATTATGAAAAAGTGTTCGTCTCGTCGCCCTGATTACGAAAATGTATATAACTTATATACTTGGATGTTAGTCGTCGCTCGCTCGCTCGGTATCTCGTAAGACAAAATTTTGTGCCCTCTACTCCTTTGAAGGTACCAAGGCGATTCACTCCAAATTTGGTACACATAATATTTGGCATCCCATTTGAATCCGCTCGCAGTTTAAATCCAATCGTCCGTATACTTCCCGAGTTATAGGGCCCCAAAATGTGGAGCCCCCCTTAATACTGCCCTTATAAAAATAATTGAAACACTTAAAAATTCTAAGATATTTTTTGTCTACAAGATTTTTTATTTTGTTAACCCAAAGCCCGAAAAAAATTATTAAATATTATAATTTTGAATTTCAAATTTTGAACAATTTTTTTTTTTAATATAATCTAAAATTAAATGTAAGACTTTTTATATCTATAACATTTTTTCAATTAGTTAACCAAAAGACCATAATTATTAAAAACTGCTCGCATCGCATATATTACTTATAAGGCGAGCTGGACGCATAGGTGCGTTGTACCTAAGCTTGTTTTTTTTAAATTCAAAAATACTTTTTATATTTTCTTTTATAGCTTTCTGGTTTACAATTTGAAGAAAATTGCTGACCATAAAATATTTTAGCATTTTTGTAGAATATTTCAAAATTTTAAATTTTTCCCTAAGGGCAGTATTAAGGGGGCTACTTAATTTTGGGGCTTTATTACTCCGGACCTGTACAAACGATTTGGATATGAAATGCGGCGGGAACTTCTTTTATGTATACCAAATGTCAGTCAAATCGGTCCGGTACCTTCAGAAGAGTTGCGGTCACAAACTCAGGTCTTACGATCTACCGAGCGAGATACATACATCGTATATGAGATATATATATATATATATTTGTAATCAGGGTGAAAAGACAAGAACTTTTTATTAAGATATATTTTTGCTAAGAAATATTTCACCCCAAATTTTTGTGTCCCTAACCTCACTTTTACCACATCAACAATTTTTGGTGGGAAATACTAACATTAAAAAATAAATTCAAGTTATTTTATTTTTTTGACCTGTAAGTTACAAAGCGGAGTTGATGAAAAATGTATGCAAGTCTAAGATTTTTATATTGAATACAACAAAATATAAATTAATTTTCATCATTCATTTTTGCATATAATTATTAAAAAGATTATTATAAATAAAAATTAAAACAAATATCTTATTAATGATTATATTATAAGCTAAAAATTATGCGATGCATGATGTTATAGATATAAAGTCTTACAATTTTTTGTAGGTACTACGCAGCTATGCGTCCAGCCCGTCTTATAAATAATATATGCGATGTGAGCAGCCGTTTTTAATTACTATGACCTTTTTTTCAACGTTATTTTAATTTTTTTTCGTCCATTTTTTATCATTGTACACGTCGGAATCGAATGCAAGTCGCTAAATCGTGATATTTTATCATTATTTCACGAAAGAGAAAATAGCATACGTTAAATAATTGTCTTAACTTTTTCAGCGTATGCAAATATTTTAAACACATCCGAAATGTATACAAGTTTTTTGTTTGCACATATTTGCACAATAACTTTCACATAATCTAATTGCATACATTAAATAATTGTTTAGTATAATTACAAAAAAAAGTGCATGTTTAAAAAATGACCGCAGCGCATGTGCACGCCACGATTGTACGCATTGCGTGATCCATATAACAAAAATAAGGCCGTGAAAAAGCAAACGTTAAATAATTATTAATACCTCCTCTATTTTACATGTTCAGTTCATAATTTCGGGGCTTTCTACACGAGTGAGCGTATGCAGATTCTTTTACGCCACATTGTTTTTTTTATATTTAAAAAAAAAACCACTTTGTATACATTAAATAATCGTTCGAAATTGTCAATGCAAATTTTATTGTTGACGCCGCTGCATGCGAGCAATCGTAGATAATTGGTAAGGACATGTTAAAAACCTATAATAATCATAACTTAAAAGATGCCTACATTAAAAAAACGTTGCACAAAATGAGTCACTACCGGCCTTTATTCTGATTTATTTCGAAAAATAACTTCGTTGAGACAGAAATAAGAGGTAGTGACATGCTCATTTTTCCGTCTTTACTAATAGGGAACAAAGGCGAGATTCTATATCCGGTCGCGAAATTTATAAATGATTATTCAGGAAATTTTGCTGTCTTATGTATATTGTGATGAATTTTTTTCCCAGAATTTAATATGTAACTACAAGGGATCTATTATATACATTTATTTCTAACTTTTTTAAGCTCCATTTTTTGTCAAAACACAATTAATACGATATGTCAAATTTAGCAATAACTCTGTTCATAGGAATTAACCGCGGTCGCAATCACAAGATAAAAATCATGGTATAACCAACCAATTATAAACAAGACTTATGAATTAGCTGTTTCAACTGGCACTAGATGGCTAGTCGTATTTTTATAAATACACTCGTACCTCGCCCAGTACACCACCGCCTAGTTCACCACCGCCTAGTGCACCCCCCGCCTAGAACACGAGCTAATCCTCGCCTAGTACACCGTAGTGTCGCACGCAATGTTACAAACGGTATTCCGAGCATTTCTTTCGTGTTTTACGAATAGTTATACCGACTCAAACATTAAACTCTTATCTCTGCATTAAACTGCTTACCTCAAAACGTAGGTTATATTACGCGTAAATCAAGTGGCACGTTTATTTTGGAAATAATCAATATCCTAGCTCGTTGCGCGTGGTGGGAATAGACCGGCCTCTCCTCAGCCGGTGCACTAGGCGGGGATTTCTGAATTTAATGCCGTGCACTAGGCGAGGTACGAGTGTATTGTAAAATGTATGAACTATCAGTTGCAAGCAGCCAATCACAGGGCCAGAATAGGGTGCCGCGCGGTCTATCTATCGCGAATATATAAGGACTTCTCGCCAACACCAACATAATTTCCCATAATATTGCTAATATTTAATTACAAACTAATTAGTTATGGTCATTCTAGTTAAATTACATGAATCTATAGTTGAATGCTGAACCTATAACTAAAAAAATTAGTCATATCCACCAGTTTTTTATTAAGATTGTCACAAACATACAAACTTCACCTCTATGTTAAATGCCATAAGAAAAAATAACGTCGCCGAGTTTAAATTTTATGACACACTTTTGTTGTCTATTGGCATATCGACATTAATTCACATGTTCAGGAATATTCCAATTAACTGTGTTGTATCAAAAGAATTTTATATAAATTTTTATAAGAGATCCTTGTAAGTGCATAATAAATTCTGGGGAAGAAGTTCATCACGATTTACATAAGAGAGCAAAATTTTCTGAACAATCATTCAAATTTTCAAATTTTGCGGCCGGATACAGAAATTCACTTATGTTCCCTATAGGCGCCATATGTCTATCAGGGTTGATGGAGAACACTTTGCCTTTCCCGCGCAGGAAATGACGTACCCACATTTTTCACTTATTATCAGAAGAGGGTTGGTATACATTAATGTGGAAATGTATTCCTTTCAAAATTAAAATTCGTATTGTAAAAATCAATGAAAAAAAATGTATAAATAATCGAAACTAATCTATTTATTTCAAAAACAAAATCAACACAAAATACATGTTTTTACAACGAGGAGAAGACAAGTTCCGGTAGTTCGGGAAGAACAATAGATTTAAATAATTAAAGAAGAAAAAAAAATAGTATAAAAATACTGGTTGGTTTCTGTACGTAGAGATGATTAAATACATAGCAACGGTAACATTTAGTTAACTGCATTGAAATAATCTTTGCTCTTATTTACATCCGGTTTCATGGTCTTTTGACCAGGATGCCATCCAGCGGGACAGACTTCACCGTGTTCGTCCGTGAATTGGAAAGCTTGGACAAGTCGCAACGTCTCATCCACGGAACGACCCACAGGCAGATCATTCATAGTGATTTGTCGCAAAATACCTTTACCATCGATGATGAACAATCCACGGAATGGAATACCGGATTCTTCATCCAAAACGCCATAATCGCGCGCGATTTTGCAAGACTTATCCGCCAACAGTGGGATGTTCATCTTTCCAAGGCCACCCTCTTTCCTGGCTGTATTCACCCATGCCAAATGGCTGAAATGGCTGTCGGTCGATGCGGCCAGAACTTCACATTTTATTTTCTTAAACTCTGCGACGCGATCAGAGAACGCTATTATTTCAGTTGGACATACGAAAGTGCTAGAATTACAATTAAAAAAACAAATTCAAACCTGTTCCCTTCCTATAATCACTATATTATATGGTGCATCCGTTCTTTCCAACACAATAATTATATCCACTGTTTACTAAGTTTGATTAGTTGTATTGAATAATTGCAAGTATGTTTGTGTTTGGAAGAACGTGTTAATACTTACAAGTCCAAGGGATAAAAGAACAAAACGACGTATTTTCCCTTGTATTGTGATAATTTTACGTCTTTGAATTCACCATCTATGACAGCTGTGCAGCTGAAATCTGGCGCAGGCTTTTGCAGTTTAGGTCCAGACATGGTGCACTGCTATAGAGTACTTGTTATGCAAAGCTCTACAGTGTAAATGAAATGCGAAATGCGTCTGATAAAATATGGTGACTGCCACGTACAGACGGTCTCTGACTCTGGCCGGCAAGGTTGTTAAATTTTCGAGTGTGCGCCTGTCCAAACCGTAACCTTGAATTTTGATTCGTCCGCGTAAACATTAGGGGGAATCGTCGTAGATAAAAATGAACACAGTGAAATCTATCGAAATTTAGTTGAGACCATTTAAATAAATACTGTTGTTAGTAATATATTTACGAACATTTGTTTCATATTTCACTCAATAATATATTTCATACATTTAAAACATATTTTTTGTTTATTTTAAATCAATTTCAAACATCTTTGTCTATCTTCACGCACGATTATTATTCTAGATTGTTCTTGCTATGCTTATTTGCACACCTAATTGTGTACCGAAATTTAAAAGTAAAAAGTAAAAGTAATTAACGGAAAAATATGAAATAAGAATTAGTCAATAGAATTTCGCCGCGTTGAAATTCTATGCTCTATTTCTCATTACCAACTAATCATATAGCAGGCCGCTCATATCACCAATATTTTCAAAGTTCATAGAAATTATGTATAAGTTAGCTTGTGTTATGTTATATTTTAGTTATATTTGAACAAGCATAGGTGCAGGCATTGATGCCATTAGCTCGCCGTATTATTAAGTAAATGTTTTAAAAAATTTATTAGCTCGCCGTACGAAGTACCGAAGAAGCTAAAGCATTCGGTCGTGTGTCTGTAGCATTCTCGGATCAAAAAATTTCCTTAACAAAAAGTGTCTGTCTCATCGTCCTGAATCAAAATATATATATATATATATATATATATATATATATATATATATATATATATATATATAACTTATATACTTGGATCTTAGTCGTCGCTCGTTCGCCCGCTCGCTCGCTCGTAAGACCAAATATGTGCCCTTTACTTCTTTGAAGGTACCAGAGCGATTCACTCCAAATTTGGTACACATATTATTTGGCATCCCATTTGAATTCGCTCGCAGTTTAAATCCAATCGCCCGTATACATCCCGAGTTATTGGGCTCCAAAATTTGAAGCTCCCCTTAATACTGCCCTTATAGAAAAAATTAAAACACCAAAAATTCTACTAATAATTCTAAGATATTTTATATCTACAAATATTTTTTTTCATTTTGTTAAACCGAAGGTATAATAAATGATTAAATATTATAATTTTGAATTTTAAAATAAACACTAACATCTTTTTATCAAAATATTCTAAAAAACAAGATTTGGTACGCGTAAAACGCACCAACACGTAGAGCTCGCCCTTAGGTAAAATATGCGTTGCGAGCGGTGGTTTTTAATTATTATGGCCTTTTGGTTAACAATTTGAAAATATGTTATAGATATAAAAAGTTATTAAAAAAATTATAATATTTAATAATTTAATTAAGGGGGGCTTCAAATTTTGGGGCCCTATAACTCAGGAAGTATCCGGGCGATTGGATTTATACTGCAAGGGGATTCAAATGGGATGCCAAATAATATGTGTACCAAATTTAGATTATATTGATAAAAAGAAAAAAATTAATGCATATTTTAAAATTCAAAATTATAATATTTAATAATTTTTTTCGGGCTTTGGGTTAACAAAATGAAAAAATCTTGTAGATAATAAATATCTTAGAATTTTTAGTAGAATTTTTAAGTGTTTCAATTATTTGTATAAGAGCAGTATTAAGGGGGACTCCAAATTTTGGGGCCCTATAACTCGGGAAGTATACGGGCGATTGGATTTATACTGCGAGCGGATTCAAACGGGATGCCGAATAATATGTGTACCAAATTTGGAGTAAATTGCTCCGGTACCTTCAGAGGAGTAGAGGGCACAAATTTGGTCTTACGAGCGAGCGAGCGACGACTAGCATACAAGTATATAAGTTATATACATTTTGGGATTCAGGGCGACGAGACGAACACTTTTTCTTAATGAAGACACACGACCGAATACTTAAACTTCTTCGGTACTACGTACGGCGAGCTAAAAATTAGGTCAAACTGTCGATGTACTACTTCATCTCCGATTTCGATGAAATTTTGTCAAAAAATACTACTAAAAATAACAAAATTGGGGAAAATAATAATAAGTGGCGGTCAAATTCGGTTGACCTTGAAAATTTGATTTGTTTATTATTATTCTAATAAAACATATATAGCACGTGTACGTCAGTGTGTGTGCATGCGTGTGTGTGCGGATGTGTGTGTGTTTTATTTTTCCTCATCGGTGTGGTTAGGTTAGGTTAGGTTAGAAGTAAGTAATAGTTGTGGTTCTTAATAGCATTTTTTGACAAAATTTCATCGAAATCGGCGGTGAAGCAGTTTGAAAAAAATAACAACTACTACCTACTAACCAAACCTAACCTAACCACACCGATGAGGAAAAATAAAACACACACTCACCCGCACACAGAATTATTAGAATAACAAGATTTGGTACGCGTAAAACGCACAAACGCGTAGAGTTCGCCTTTAGGTAAGATATGCGTTGCGAGCACTTTTTATTTCTACTTCATTTACTGTAATTTCCTGTTAGAAATGAGTGAGGCTAAGTACTTGTCGGACAGCCCTCGTATATATATATATATATATATATATATATATATATATATATATATATATATATATATATATATATATATATATAAGTTATATATATATATATATATATATATATATATATATATATATTTGGATTCAGGGCGATGAGACAAACACTTTTTGATAATGAAATTTTTTGATCCGAGAATGCTACAGACACACGACCGAATGCTTTAGCTTCTTCGGTACTTTGTACGGCGAACTAAAAACGTTATTCGGATGGATACTGTCAGGTCCAGTGGCCTAAAGCTCAATTGTATTGCAATTTCTCAAATAATCTTGGCAGAAACCAAGATAATCTACAAAATCAAACATCGAAATTTTGGGAAGTTGAAGAGCAGTTACTGAATTTAAAGAAAACTTATTCTATTGATCGGCAAGAATGTGAAAACTATTTCATCAATATCACTATTCGTAATACAGGTGGGAGATTCGTAGTTAAAATTCCAATGAAGAAAGAACGCAACTCGTTAGGAGAATCAAAATCCATAGCACTCAAGAGATTCTATTCAATGGAACAAAGATTGAACAACGATTCATCTTTAAAGGAACAATATGTAGACTTCATGAGGGAATATATTAAACTAAATCATATGACCAAGGTAAATGAATACATTTCAAAGCCAACCATATGTTATTATTTGACTCATCATCCTGTATTACGAGAAACAAGTCTAACAACAAAATTACGGGTTGTCTTCGAAGGTTCCTGCAAAACACATACTGCTATCTCTTTAAATGAATTACAATTAGTTGGTCCAACAGTTCAAGATGATTTATTTGCATCCGGGCTAACATGATTTCAGAAATACAAACTTTGACGCTACCAAGTCAATGGAAACATGTTAGTACGTCGGTAAACCCAGCAGACTTAATAACACTTCCACTTAGAATATTCAGTTAGGCCAGTATAGGCAATGTTATTCTTACGGAGATTTTTGTGCGATGTTGTCAAGTTTGACTTACATGTTATGCTGATATTTATATTATATTTAGATGGCTGTACCATATTATGATTGCAGTACAGAACCATGTTTCTAACCATGAAACCTTTTCTTTTATACCTGAGTGACCGATAATTATTTAAAAAACATTATAGTGACAAATAAACTATTCTGTTTATTTATTTATAGATTCATAAAAGAAATTAAAAAATATTTGAAAATAAAATTTGAACCATGAAAATCGGATAGAATTTAGCAATAATGAAATTTTATTAAGTTATTAGAATGTGAGATGTTTGTCGTATACTGATAAATCTTATCGTATTTTAAATACCTGTTCTGAAAATTGAAACAAGGTTTACGTATAATGCAAGTTATTATGAGATTAGGATTTAATTACATAGATCGTAAACGGATTTAGCGCTCAATTCGCAAAAATCAATAAGCGACCATAAACGACATTTGACTTTGAAATTTCTGATGAATTTTCAAATGGTATACACTTCTAATAAGGTGGAATATGTATAAATAAATCATCTAGTCCTAATAGAATTCAGTTTCCAATTGGAACCGATACCCATATAGCACAAAATGCCTAAAGACGTAATAAAGACGTCCAATGGATGACATCTTAAAATATGACGTCTATTGGACGTCTTTATTACGTCTTTAGGCATTCTGTGCTATATGGGTAGTTAGTGGTTGTAAATTGATTTCCTTTCTATCATGGCAAATGTTGTAGAGAAATTTAATTTTCATTTAACGGTTCGTGAAAAACGTTTACTTATGAATATAATTAATTTTCATTTACAAACACGCGAACAATGGGCGAATTATGATCATCATAATGTAAAATAGACTAACTTAAACGAAACTTATTAACTCAACATTATGGTGGAACGGTCCAGAATTCCTTAGAAAGACTAGCGATGAATGGCCACAAACAAAACGTACACATGCAGGAGATGCATACAACAATGAACTACGATCTGAATATAAAGTTTATTTTTCAACAGTCAGTGAATGTTATTTATTCATCAAATATTCTTCATTAGAAAAATTGAAAAGGATAATAGCGTAGATTTTGAGATTTCTTTTTAATGCAAAGAAAAACGACACTGCGGTGAAATAACGGCAATGGAATTGGATGATACGTTGTTTTACATTTAATAAAAATTGCACAATATGAATCTTTTAGGCAAGACGTATACGATCTACAAACCAAATCAGTTGTAAATTCAAAAAAATATCTGCTTAAATTAAGTCCTTTCTTGATGAAAGAGGGTTAGTTCGCATTGGAGCACGCTTACAAAATTCAAATTACGATTATGCTAAAAGGTATCCAATATGTCTACCACCAAAACTTACACTTACTAAACTTATTTTGAGAACGGAACACGAAAAACTTATGCATTGTGGTCAACAAACCTTGTTAAGTTCAGTTAGGGAATCATTTTGGCAGCTATCAGGTAGATCTTTAGCACGTAAAATTGTACATGATTGTGTATTATGTTTCAAAACATCACCAAAAGGGCTCAATCATATCATGGCCAACCTTCCAAAAACTGGAGTTACTCAAGCCCCTCCATTTTATAACTGTGGCATTGATTTTGCAGGTCCATTTTTATTGAGAGACAAAATATCTCGCGGTTATAAAATTGTGAAATCATACATATGCCTCTTCATTTTTTTTACTACAAAAACCATGGATTTGGTGTTGGTAACAGAAGCATTTACGTAGATTCTGTTCACGTCATAAATGATGGGGCATACTACCCTCGTATATGAATTACATTTTTTTTTTGGAATCAGGGCGACGAGACAAACAAAAATTTGTGCCCTCTACTTTGAATCCGCTCGCAGTTTAAATCCAATCGCCCGTATACGTCCCGAGTTATAGGGCCCCAAAATTTAAAGCCCTCCTTAATACTGCCCTTATAAAAATAATTGAAACATTTAAAAATTCTACTAATAATTCTAAGATATTTTATGTCTACAAGTTGTTTTCATATTAGTAACCCAAAAGCCATAAAAAAATACTAAAAATTATAATTTAGAAATATGCACTAATTTTTATTTTATTATTATATCAATATAATCTACTTTTTATATCTATGACATTTTTACAAATTATTAACAAAAATGCGGTGTACCTTCGTTATTTGTACGAATTTCAGTATAATATTTGAGGGAAATATTCTAAAAGATACATTCTTTAAAATTATATAAAAAAAGAAAAATCGTTTTTTTTTAAACCGTCACAGTGTTGTTCCCCGTTAACATTTGGACCAATTATTAGTTTTATCTACAAGGGCTGTAGAATCGCTTTTCCTATAATACTTATGATATGACCTGAGACAAAACCTATACAGTTTTGCAGTCTGTACTGATCTTTGCATCTGTTTGGTTTGTGTTTTATTATTGAGTGAATAATTATTAATTTGTGAATTGAACAATAGTGTATTAATAACGACAATATCTGCTCAACCCTTTCTTCTATAAACGTACAAAGTATTGTTGAGTATTGAGTCAATCATTGAGTTTGTATTATTACGCTAGTAAAGCATGACTATTGGCATAAGCCGAGCGACGCATTGTTGCGTCAGTATGTTGGATTATATTGCGTGTATGTACGTGTGTATATACTGTGCGCTGGATGAATAATGTCCCTTCGGTACCAAGAGGCAGATGGATCACTTCTCTGTGTGATTTCCGTTTTGTATACCCCAACAATATCCGTTTGTGGCCATCGGTGTTCTCAGTTCATGGTTGTGTAACCACCCTCCATTCCTGGAAGGTATAATAATCGTTTGGGGGCAACAAGCTTACATCCCGTGTGTAAGCCAACGATGTCCCATTCCTTGAGGATATAATAACCGTTTGGGGGCAACAAGCTCACATCCCGTGTGTATTCGTTTGTGAGCCAACGATGTCCCATTCCTTGAGGATATAATAACCGTTTGGGGCCAACGGTGTTGCTTCTGATTGGCGAGTGTGGTAGCCGTCATAGGTGGTAACCCAACGACCTTTCTATTTATACCAATAATCCTGAACGTTTCTTCGTGGGCATATCATTATTTATCCAACCAAATGTATGATTATACCCATATATGTGTTAATATATTATAAAAAAGTTTAAACAAAAAACTCAAATTTTGGTTGGTAATTAGCTGTGACGAGCTGAAAGCATTGGTGCCTGCACTTATACCTATTTTGAAGTATAGAATGTAGAATTCTAATTACTGTGCACAATTAGATGATACAACATAAAAGAATTCTGAGCAGTTTATTTTGTATTAATTGTTAAATTATATAAGGAAAACATAACATAGTTATACGTAACATAAAATCATTTTTTAAATATAGATTACTGCTTATTAGCGCTAAATTATTATCTAATCTACTATGATAGTATAAGCCCGTACCAAACCGTTAAAAAAAGCACGTTTGTTTTTGTTTGTATCTATTAAGCCTAGTTGTTGCTGTTGGACTAGTAATTAAGATAATAATAATTATAACCATTTTTCTACCTGTTCGAATTTATTGAAAACCGATAATTTCAGAATAACAAGCTTAGGTTCAACGCACCTATGCGTCCAGCGCGCCTTATGAGTAATATATGCGATGTGAGCAGTGGTTCTTAATTATTATGGCCTTTTGGTTAACAATTTGAAAAAATGTTATAGATATAAAAAGTATTTCAATTTTTTGTATATATTGATAAAAAAAATGTTTGTGCATATTTTAAAATTCAAAATATATTTAGTACCGAAGAAGCTAAACCATTCGGTCATGTGTCTGAAGCATTCTCGGATCAAAAAATTTCCTTAACAAAAAGTGTTTGTCTCGTCGCCCGGAATCCAAAAGTATATATAACTTATATACTCGGATGTTAGTCGGCGCTCGGTCGGTCGTTCGTAAGATCAAATTTGTGTTCTCTACTCCTCTGAAGGTACCGGAGCGATTCACGCCAAATTTGCTACAAAAATTATTAGCATCCCATTTGAATCCGCTCGCAGTTTTAATTCAATCGCCAGTATACTTCCGGAGTTATAGGGCCTCAAAATGAAGAACCCCCCTTAATACTGCCCTTATAAAAAAAAATTAAAAAAACTCAAAATACATATCTAATCTATCTAAGCTCATAATTATCTGATAAAGAAATGTTTACATTACTTTAGTTTTGAGGGACTTCTCTCTTGTGAGAGAAATAATAATAGGATTCTTGGGCCTATAGGGCTTTAGCTCAAAAATTGAAACATACGTATTTGAAGAGCTCATAAATAGCTCATAATTCAAGATTAATAAAAATAATAATTTTCTCATTTTTAAGGGTAGAAGGGCTTACTCGCCGTACAGTTAGCCTTACCGCCGAAAAGAACCGATTTCTGGGTACGAGTTGCAGCTCAAACATATTTTTTGAGTTATTTGGAGAGCTCATAAATAGCTCATAATTTGAGATTATATTTTTTAATATGTTTAGCTGGTGGTTGGACTAGCTGGATGGAGGTATATAATACTTATAAGGCGAGTTGGAAACATAGGTGCGTTGTACCTAAACTTGTTTTATAGATATTTGGGATAAATACTAAACAAACTACTAATACCAAATCTAATGTAACCAACATCACCTAACCTAACCAAAATCAATACCATAATAATGCTGCTCTTTTGCAACCGCTATTTTCGAGCTTACTCGGATGCGTTCTCACACGGAATTTTGCTTTTTCCGATTAAGAATAATTGGCGCCCGTCCAATTGCTAAAATCTTTGAAGCAAAACTGCTCCTATATCAATGAACCGATTTTGTTTATTATTTTTAAATATAAATTTAATCAAGTATATCTTGAACAGTATGACGCTCTTTTTTCTTAAATAATTTGACATCAAATTTGTTAGAACTACCTTAAATACTCAAAATTTGAACAAGTGCATTCAAATAAATTTGAATAGAAGCAGGAATGCACACGATGCAATGCACCTCACCATGCGGGTCTTGGGTGCCAGAATAGCTCTGGTATCAGAACCAAATAGCTCTGTGGTACGGAATAGCAGAAACTGGATATGTAACAAGGACAGGGGTGCAACAAACACGGCTATCTATGTTTCTGACTCACCAGTTAGCAACTTCTATCAATCAGATGATATCACATGGGCCATCGTCGCTGGGATAAAATTTATAAGCTGCTATAGCAGTCCAAACTGCACACAGGACGTATTCTAGAAATGTATGCTGAAGCTTTCTAAATCCATCCGCTATAGCAACCATACGAACATCGTCCTAACTGGGGACTTCAACGCGAAGCACCAGTTGTGGGGGTCTCCCATAACGAACAAACGGGGGGAAGCACTGGCGGAGAACCTCCACTTGCACGATTTGGTCATCTGCAACAATGGCAACATGCCCACATATGCAAATGCAAATAGACATTACAGCCTGTTCTGAACAGATCTACCGAAACATGGGAGGCTGGAGAGTCGACTCGGCAGCTGAACCTTGTAGCCCACACAGGTACATTATGTTCAACATCAAAGACGTAATAAGCACAGGCACAATTGGCAAGCACAGTCCTGTAACCCAGAAGACTGCACTGTGGCAGCTAGCAAACTGTCAAAAATCACCAGCATGCAAGGAGGAAATTTCAGAGATCAAGAGCTGGACACAATGACGAGAATACAAGGGTTACCTACCAGGAATACAAGGAGGTGAAAAAGGCATTGGGTCTTGAGATTAATAAAGAAAAACGGTTTAGATGGGTTATACTCATCGAAGCCGTAGAGGAAGATACCTGGGGCAAGCCTTACCAGCTGATAGTGAAAAGAGCAGGGCTGGCGCAAAGGGAAGAGCCAAAAGCCAAGCTGGTGATGAAAATAATAGAGACTGTTCCCGATGCGCGCATCCTACAAGTGGGCCAATATGCAGGGGGAAACCCCACCGCCAATAACTACCAAGGAAATACAGCAAGCTGGACTGAGACTAAAGGCCAAAAGAGCACCTGGTGTCGAGGGAGTCCCGCCTGAGGTTGTCAAATGTATCACAAACTGTAACAGCGACTGACTGGTCACCCGCCAAACGGGTTGTTGATGACGGAACATTCCCGACTAAGTGGAAGACAGCAGAGCTGATCCTCATACCTAAGCCGGGCAAAGACGACCCGACGGATGCATCGTTTTACAGACCTTTGTGCCTTCTTAGCTCAATCAGTAAGCTTATGGAGCAGATAATACATAGGAGAGTAGTATCGTTTATAGAGAGTAACGCTATTTTGTCAGAGTCCCAGTTCGGTTTCAGGGCGGGAAAGTCGACTGTGGACACCCTACAACTAATAACTAGCAATGTCAGAGAGGAAGTGAGTAAAGAAAATGGTAGAAAACTGTATGCCCTGGTTACAGTGGACATTAAAAATGCATTTAACACAGTACCATGGGAAGGAATTATTAAAGCGCTCCAGTTTAAAGAACTTCCAGCGTATCTGCTCAACATGATCGGCTCTTACTTGCATAGTCGCTGCATCAAGTACAACAAGATTCTATACCATGTGGAATCCCGCAGGGTTCCATACAAGTGTACATATTCTACGATGCGGTGTTGCATCTACCAGTCCCACACGACACACAGCTCGTGGCATTTGCTGACGATAAAAAAGATAAAAATGAGAAGGCACTGGTATGGAAAATGAACTCAGCTGCAGCAGATATTGAGGAGTGGGTTACTAGCCAGGACAAGGAATTAGCACCTTCCAAGACGGAAGCCATCCTGCTGTCGGGAAGAAAAAGAGCTCCAAACGTAGCCTTCCAAGTGGCAAGTGTGGGCATTATACCCAAGAATAACATCAAATACCTCGGTGTATATTTGGACAAATTTCTGACGTATACAACCCATGTCAGATGCACTGTAGCTAAAGCAGGGAGAACTATAATGTTGGCCTGCTTGAACCCCATTCCCATGAAAAAGGTAGAACACTGAGGTAGCAGAACAAGTGGGCGGCCGATGAAGGAAACGTGTGGATGCACAAACTCATTCCAGACATCACAGGTTGGGTCGACCGGATGCACGGAGATATTAGCTTCAGGTTGTCACAGATAATAAGTGGGCACCGATGCTTTCAGGCATACCTTGAAAGAATAAAGAAACGGGACTCGAGTAGGTACATATTCTGTGACATGGCAGATACGGCGGAGCATACGTTCATATCATGAAACACATGGTAACGAGAGTGCTCACTCGCAGAGGAAGACCTGAAAACTAGACTGAGCACCAATAACGTGATTGACATCATGTTAGCAAGTGAAGCCAACTGGAACATCCTCAGCAACTACATAAAGGCTAGGTAGGAAAGAGGAAGAAGAGCGGAACAGGGAATATACGTAATGATCCAGGACAGCGGAGCACTGGCGAAGTAATGTGTAAACGGTCCCACAGTGCGTTGGGCAGACAGGGATGGGAGAGTTTAGTGGGTTCAAGTCCTACACTACTTTTACCTGCCTAGGGGTCATCCAATACCCCTCGGGGCAAGATGATTAGTGTGCATGAGCATTCTCTCCAACCCTACAAAAAAATAGGTTACCACGCTGCTGTAATAGCAACAAACCCCGAGCGGCCTATTTTGGGGCCACTCAGTGCATCATCTATTGTACTGTTTATAATACATGAATAATGATATTCACACCACAAACAGCGCGATCGTGCAACACCAAGTTCAATCAAGCAAAACGATACACGTCGGTCACACTGCATTAAGTGCTGTCAAGTAGTATCACTAAAGGGAACTGTGTTTATAGTTCATTGTGTCAACCATATAATAATATACAATAATTGTATAATGCAGTTAAAATAAAATTTTAAATTATAAATACATTTATTGGTTTGAATTACTTAAACATATTATATTTTTTGATAAAATGTTCTATTACATTTGCCATATTATAATAGTACTTAAGCTACTTAAATAAGTAAGTTCACAAATTAATTATAATAAAGCTATTATATATCGCTAGTTTTTTAATTATTTCAAATTTTTAGTAATCCACGGAAGGAAATTTGTTACTCTAGTGTAAACTCCTGGATACTGCCCCTTACCACACCCAATACCCCAAGAAACAATTCCAATTTGGGTCCATTTGCCATTATTTACCATTAACGGACCACCGCTGTCTCCCTGTAAAAATAAATAAATTTTACTTATAGCCCATAATTTTTAAATTTTTTTTTGTTACAGAGAAATATATCTTGCAGATAAAATTTCATTATATAGAGTGACCAATAAGGATTGCACTCTATTCTATTTTTTGCCCGCCTGTCATATATTCTGATGCAGTTAATACTAACCACTAGGGCTGGACAAAATATCGATATATCGAGAAAATATAAGACATTTAAGGTCATTTCTGTTTTACCCACCAAAATTCAACCTAACCCGATGGAAATCATAAAGAATCGCTTAAAAATTAATATTCTGATAGTTTTAGTTGAGAATAAAAAGTAGGTTGAGCTCTTAGTACATGATATTTCCATGATTGTTTTCGACGTCGTCTCAACTCTGACTCGTCGCTTCTTTTCTAATACAACCTTAATAGCTTTAATAGTAACTATACTTACACTACATGAATCTCGGTTGGCTTGCCCAGCGCACAACATATGTTCAACAATTCCTCCAGGCGCTGCGTGACCATATTTTGACCGACAATCATTGTTGCTCCAAATTGGTATGTTAACTTCTTGCAGAACCGCCGGTTGGGGGCCACTTTCACGCAAACTACCCCAGCCAATAACAGTCGCTGTTTTACCGATAAATTTATCGCCACCAGATGGAAGACAAATTGGACTGATTTGTTGAGTGAATGACACGGGTGAGTCAATTGTTATGATTGATATATCATTATACTAAATAAAGAAAACAAAACCTTGTCATTTTATTTAAATAATTTTATAGTTGTAGAATAGATTACCAATGTCCTAGAATCGAATCCTTTATGTCTGACGACTCGTTTGACTTTTTTCTCTATGTGTCGAATTTCGGATGGTGTTTTTATATTGTAGTCGCCCAGGCGTACTGTAAGTCGCGCTACATCCCATGAGTTCATACTGAAATACGCAAATATAGACATAAGCGCGAGGGTAGATAGAATTTAGCAAAAATTATGTAAAGGTATTCCAAAAAGTTCCATACTGTTGCAATATTATTGTATCTGTCAAATGTAGAAATTCAAAACTATTAAATAAATGTTATCGCTACTGTCCCGTAGTCACCTGAAGTTATGAAATAGAATTCCTATTGTAAATAAAGGAGAATATATATATATATATATATATATATATATATATATATATATATATATATATATATATATATAATTTGAGATGATCTTGGTAAAAATAAGTTCAGCAAAATTATTTTTTTTGCAAAAACAATAAAAAACAAGCTTAGGTACAACGCACCTATGCGTCCAGCTCGCCTTATAAGTAATATATGCGATGCGAGCAGTTTTTAATAATTATGGCCTTTTGGTTAACTAATTGAAAAAATGTTATAGATATAAAAAGTCTTACATTTAATTTTAGATTATATTTAAAAAAAATAAAATTGTTCAAATTTTGAAATTCAAAATTATAATATTTAATAATTTTTTTCGGGCTTTGGGTTAACAAAATGAAAAATTCTTGTATGCAAAAAATATCTTAGAATTTTTAGTAGAATTTTTAAGTGTTTCAATTATTTTTATAAGGGCAGTATTAAGGGGGGCTCCAAATTTTGGGGCCCTATAACTCGGGAAGTATACGGGCGATTGGATTTAAACTGCGAGCGGATTCAAATGGGATGCCAAATAATATGTGTACCAAATTTGGAGTGAATCGCTCCGGTACCTTCAGAGGAGTAGAGGGCACAAATGTGGTCTTACGAGCGACCGAGCGAGCGACGACTAACATCCAAGTATATAAGTTATATACATTTTCGGAATCAGGGCGACGAGACGAATACTTTTTCTTAATGAAATTTTTTGATCCGAGAATGCTACAGACACACGACCGAATGCTTTAGCCTCTTCGGTACTACGTACGGCGAGCTAAAAACATGTCAAAAGAATTCAGAAGCGTATTGATATTTTATGGGACGAATGTCTTGTAAATATATAATAATTAATCAGCAAAATATAATTTTATTACTAAAAATCGACGGTTATCAATAATGCGAGTAAATCAACAATTATTTTTATTTTTTCTCGGAACGTCTAAATCTAGACAAAACAGCATTTTTTCTCGTCTAAATTTCAAGTCAGAAATTTGCTTAAGATAAAACATCTCGATATTTGATCATCAATTATTTCACACTCAGATTAGGAAGACTATTTCATAAATTCAACAATTGCACATGACTTCGATAAGAAAAAATACACGGTTATAACAGTATAATAATAAAAATAACGGCTATATTTATAGATCATAGTTCATACATTCAACCGACGATGAATCACTTTTACAACATGTTCATAATCACTTTGTCATTCTGAAAAACTTATGTAAATAAGAATTTGCGCAGATATCCAGCAGAGGAAAATAACATGTTATTCTATTAGACAATATTCATTAAAAAAAATCATCTTACTGTGCTATACAATGCGCAGCCGACAATATATGTACACTGTCAATGAGAGATCCACCACAAAACTGTCGGCCATTATTGAACAACGCAGCGATCCAAGGCCACTCGCCAATATCCGCATTATGCCCTCCAACAATTCGTTCTTGATCTTGATAGCCATTTTTCGCGCCGCAGGAAGCTGTCGAAATTACAGGAGTCGAAACTGTTGTTGTTCGCATAGTGGTCGGTTTTTGCCATGGCGATGAAGTAGTTGTTGGTTTTTGCCACGGGTATTGAGTAGTCGGTTTTTGCCACGGAGATTGCGTTGTTGGCTTTTGCCATGTAGGTGCCGTAGTTGAGACAGGTTCTAGCGTCGTTGGATGTGTCACGAACGGATATCCAGGTGATGGCGGATGAGTCGGTAGTGGAGGAATTGTGTGATTTGGGGGATGGGTTGGAAGGGGTGGCGGCCAATTGGCCAAAAGCGGAGCACCGTGTATTGGGCCGATTTGTTTGTCATTGTTTTCGATTGATGATTCGGTTTGAGTGTTTGAGCAGCAGACTCCAGAATTCTGTAATTGCGAATGGGTGATTTAGTTTTTGATGTTATGTAGCGTACGAAAAACGACTTGTATTGTTGTAGTGTTCATCAAAATTACTTGCTTAAAAACATTTTCGAAGTTAACAAAAAGTATAGATTAGATTAGAAAAAAAGAAGTTTTTTTCTAATTAAAACAATGTAAAATCGTTTTGAAGATAACTACAACTATTGTGTGAATTCGTTATCGTACGCCATATTCATTTTTTTTTGTTTTTTCTTTTTTGAAACGAAATCTATACTTGGAGACCTTGCGATGTAAAGTAATTACAGTAAACGGGTATACCCGTCTGCCAATTATTTATTTCGGGCGTTTCGTTTGGTTGAGAGCATGATGTGGCAGACATACATCGTCCTAACATGCCCTTATTTGTAATACATGGATTAAAATGGGTTTTTGAATCCAAAGTATCTACTATATAGGGTTGCCGTAGATACGGTATCACATTGCGTTTACTTTTGTGGTTCTGCGTCGATTGAAACGCTGTAAAATAGAAAATAAAAACATATGATGTATTAATTTACGAAAATTCTTATTTAACTTGCTATGTAGGTGTGTAGATATTGTAAAATAAACGCAATTGTATTAGAAAATAAATTTAATAAAACATATGTAATAGTAATATTCTTAAATAGGTATTTCTTGTAAATAAAGGAGAAATATATATATATATATATATATATATATATATATATATATATATATATATATATATATATATAATTTGAGATAATCTTGGGAAAAATAAGTTAAGCAAAATTAATTTTTTTGCAAAAACAATAAAAAAAAACATGTCAAAAGAACAAAAATTATATCAGTTATAATCTGTAATATGTGGCCATTCAACTTCGTAGAAATCATTGATAAAAATGTAAGTTGTGTTAGAACCAACAACTCAATTTGATTTGTATCTCAAGATAATAAAACAGTAAAAAAAAACCTACAATAATTTCCCTGAAACAATATGCATATCAATCACATTAAACTAATTTAACTATTAATTGTTCCTATAAATGTAATATTAAAATAATTTTTATCATTTACTAAAAATAAATTTAGATGAACATGATTTTCAGAGGCGGCGACTTATGATGAGATACTGAGCTAATCTGTATATCTGTAATGAGAATCTGTAAAATTCCGAAAGTGTTTAAGATCTTATAATTGAATTGAAATCAAACATTGATGGAAACAATCAAATATATCGACCGTAATTCTTGTTTTAGGCGATGAATCATTCTTATATATTCCGTAAAGAATTGCAGACCTTTCAAAATTTGACACTATCTGCTTATAATTTCATATACCTGCTTTGAATTGCCCCATTAGGGTGGGAAAAGTATTTTCAAAGCATTGATGACTATGCTTTATTTTGAGACCGCTCATTTAAGCATCTTTTTAAAAACGATTTTTATTTCATCATAAACACACAACTGAGTGCTAATGGAAAAAGATTTCGTTAGTAATATATAAGTGGTCCAGATACAGAGCTTACTAAGTAAAATAACCAACATGTATTCTCTGTAAAATTCTTTATGCCCATTTCTTTTCTTTTGGACATAAAAAAAGTTAAATTCAATACTATCAGTTGGCTACAACCTGTGATTGGTCGTATTCTGCACACGTGGTTTCAGTATAAGACCTGTGATTGGTCGCACAGCAATCTAATCATAACTAAACCTTTTTTATGCGCGAAATAAAGAGGATATGGTAAATGAAGAATTTACTTTCATCGCAATACACAGTAAATACAATCGCGATTTTACTACATAAAATATAGGCATCCTTGCTGCTTAATATTTGCATAGTAACATTACAAAATATAGTACCAATTTTCCAAATTATATAAAACATATAATATAAGAAACAACACATATATAATAGAAAAACATGTTTTTTTCTAATACTATGTATAATAAGAATAACATTACAAACAATTGTTAGTATGATGAGAACATTGTAGTATACATTTTTTTTCGTAAGACAGGATTATAAATAACAAGGCTGTTGTGCCAAATTCAGCACATCTAGTCATCCTTATTATACGTCATTGCGTATTATCAAATAGCAACTACAAACTCATAAAATAATGATATGCAAAATCTTGTTCATTACGCTAACGAATTCAGTTTATTCAGATAATAAAAAGTTGGTAAATGTAAATAATTTCAAAACTATCTGGCAGTAGTGTTCAAAATGTCTGCCTAGAGCACTCAAAATTTCAATACCAAACAGAGATCAAATAAAGGATGTTACTTCGACGAGCATTTAAAAAAATGCACAAATTTAGAATTTTCAATAGAATAAAAATGATGTATTTCTTATTCTCATGATTTGTGAAATAAAAAAGATATAATTTATGAAATCAGTGAACCGAATTGAAAAGTCCCAATTTATGTGAAATGTTATTTTCAACAAAATATTTTCGTTGAGGACCTTTTTTCACCATCGCAAGAGGTTATTGCTAATGGCTTAAAAATAAGAAGTGAGTTTTCCTTATTGATTGACATAGAACAGAAGATGAAACGATCAACTACCTGAATTATGTATACGTTTCTTTGTTGAGGTCATCGGCTTTATTTGACCTTGTCAGTTGAAGGCCAAGTTTAGCATGTCGAACGTCGATCGCGATCGCAAACGCCGCCCAATCGGCGAATAATTATTTACTATGTAACAAACAAAAACACCACAACACACCCACTTCACTCCACATTGCGTCAACAATTTCATTATTCTTCTCGCGAAAAAATCGACCAAAACAAAATCACTAGTAGTAACTTGTTTGCCATTTCATTACCTGTCATATAGGTTGTTTGAAAGGAGGTATCATAAAAATAAACAAATGGAGAAAATAATCGGTTCGGTTTCGAGTGCATCCTAAATTAATAAAAAAAAGGGGCCAGACATTGATACCCAATTGGAAATTTGTTTTTATCTGGTGCAAAATAGTACGGCAACAATATTTACATTAATTTTCATTTGAACCGCTTCAACATAATATCTTAAGTTTAATTTAACCCAACATAAGCCATTCCCATTCGAAATGTCTTTTTATTATTTATTTAAGAGACAGAGGTGCAAATGGCCATTGATATAGACAAGCTAAAGAAGCTAATCGCTTCTCCTAATATCTCGGGTTAAGTCTTGCAATAGCAACTTGCAAATAAATATTATCTCGAGATTATTCGGCCATTTTACAATTAAGTTTGTAAAATAAAATCAGTAAATACAAATATTTATTTTGTTTCCATCTGCATCGAATAATAATGTATTCGACGCTTTTGGCGGATTCTTCGTGAAAAAATAGATTATGGAAGCGATTAAGAATCATTTCCGTTTACTAGTTACTTGAATAAAATAAGTTTTTAATCGGTCAAACCAAGTTCATAAAAATCATGGATAGTGTGTAGTGTGCCGATACTTGCCGAAATATATTCGTAGAACGAAATTAAAGTTCAACTTTACACCTTAGTACGATATTCGAGAAATATCCAAGTGGATAAAGTAAACTTGTCTATTAGAGTTGTGGAAATTGTTCGAATAATCAACATGACATATCGAAACTTTTTCTGTTCGAAATTCACCAATAGTACCAACATGAACATTATTGGAATAATTTTACTATACGGATAAAGAAAAATACCTTAAAAAGTTTGCTATTAGAAATTTTAATAAACCTTTCGAATTTCGAACATGAGTCTATTTATTTTCTTGAATAAACTCTAACTCTTAACTGACCCTTTGGGTTCATAGGACTCTAGCTTATTATTAAACGAAATGTTTTGCTTGATCCCGCTCGAAATGGAACCATCTCTTCACCACCCTCTAATTCTAAATATTGCTTTTAAGATAAAGTCAATAAAACACCAAAACCTATTTTCAGCATTTTTTTTTTAATAAATTAAAATTACACTATAAGTACTGTGTAACCATTCAGAAAATTTATTATAGTATATGCAGAAATATTTTCATAACAAAATATTGAAAACTTTCGGAAAAATTCACAATTTTCCACATTGGGGTCCAATGAACCCCCGATGACAGTTATGTTATTTATTAGAGATGTGTCAGATTAGGGTGAAAAGGAAGTATTGTAATCATGAAGAAAATTAAACTTGACATTGTATAAAATTACATGTCGTTGACTTGGTATTATCAGAATTTATATTAGTGCAAAAATTCTAACAAAGAACCCTATAATACCAACCCAACAATCTATAGATATTAAGTGGATAATAGAGAACATTAACATGTTTGCAGGTACTTCGCATCCCGATCCGATTAGTGTTTGTGAGATAGTAACTTATTTAAGTTATAATTAATTTCAAAATGTGGCCGAAATATTCGCGGTAAAGTTTCATTTGCCATGGCATTGAAAAAAGATACAGAACCAATTTTAAAATGCTATTGACCCTGAGGACCAGTATTAAAATTTTTTAAAAGTGATAAACATCGCACACGATATATATATATATATATATATATATATATATATATATATATATATATATATATATATATATATATATATATATATATATATATATATATATATATATATATATATGTATATGACAAATTTGTTTAATATACATTTGAATTAATTACATTTAAAAAAAAAATACTTATTTAATTTTGACTATAATAATAATGGATTTGCAAATATTAATATAAACTATGTTTATAAAAATATTAAATATTCGAATATAATAAATAACCTAAATCCTATTTTACGAAACAATACGTGTTTCAAAATAAAATACTAATAGCGTAGAACCAATACTAAACGATTTTCTTTATTTAAAAAAAGAAAATAAATTAAATATGTAATTTCATGAGTACTAATACATTGATGAAAATGTTTTTTTTTTTTTCAGGAAAAGTGCTAACACAGCAGAGGCTTGATAATCCGAATAGTGAAAAAATACCTGTTGTTCGAATTTTAATATGTAACATTAAATATGAAATAAAATATAATTACATATAATAATAACGGTATTAATCACATACAATTGTATAAAAGAAGTAGAAATTATGATTAATATGTGCTAACTTTTTCTGTATAAAATTGTCCAATGTACGTTCGTACGTTGGAGATGGTAGACAGGGTACATCGGATTAGACTATGTACGGATTATCGAGCCTCTACTGTAAGCTCCTCAAAAATTTCATTTATTTTATAAAAATGCACGACGAAATACTAATCCTGAAAACAATTTTTTATTATAACTAATTTTTAAAATAACGAAAATGTATATATATTTTTGCGAATATATATATATATATATATATATATATATATATATATATATATATATATATATATATATTATATATAAAAAATTGTTTTCAGGATTAGTATTTCGTCGTGCATTTTTATAACATAAATGAAATTTTTGAGGAGATTACAGTAGAGGCTCGGTGTATAAACATACATACATATAGGATTGAAACAGTTTTCTTGTTCGGTGTACCACTAGCACATAATTTTATGGTATGACTTTATAATTTTCAATATTTCGACTATGAGATTCAAGAATAAATTTTTTATACTAGTATTCTGAGCAAATCTATATTTATATCAGGGAAATCGGTAAAATTGTAAAAGTCTGTAGTTCTTTATTGAATCATATATATCTATAATTCCTTTCATAAAATAAGAATTATATTTAATAGATTCAATAATTTCTTTATATAAAATATAAACACTTTTAATATTTTACAGATTCAGATTACAGATGAACAATTTGCTCAGAATCTCAGCATTAAGCTTAATGCTACGCTCAGCGAATAGTGTGCATGATACAATTGTTTATAAATTTAAAAGATGAAATATAATTAATTAAGTTTTAAAATGATGAGGCATTCTAGATATCAAAACAAGACTCTATTGTTTATATACTGAGTAATATGTGAAATTATAGATTCAAACCGTTTTCTTGAACTCTTTCGGTACTTAAAACGTGTTTATTTTACGCAATATAATTATATATAAAAAACTTTTCACTTAAAAAAACTTAACACAAATAAAACTTTAGAAAATCTTTTGGAAAAAGAACCAGAAAACTTTGGTGACAAGCTCGACCATGATTGAACTGGTTCAAAAAGGTTTGATGAGATCTTGTAGACGAAGACTATTTTGGACATTTGTACACTTGTGAAAAAGAAAACTGCAGCAGTTAATATGTTTTGGTAAAATGGTTAAGTAAAGTGTCTAAAATTTACCTTCAACGATAATCGCGTAATCCGGGATGATTGCAGAACCAGAATCCGAATTTTCGGCAACTAATGGTTGAGCAAGAACAATGGAATAAACGATGACCACCGTTGTAAATTTCAAAATACCCCATTCCATGATTGCAGTACTTTTATGTCATTACGTTTGTTTTACAAGAGAATGCCGTTGACTATTATTTTTTTAGGTTAGAATGCTTAGCAGACGTTATTGTTTTGAACTTCCGAGATTAGTTAATGCAAAATCAATGACTGTGTAACTCGCGAATCTGCCGAATGAATAAAGAAATGGCAAGTGGCTACTTTTAGAACACTTCTTCGGTTTCTCGCATCTGCTTCCAAGTACAGTTCCCCCACTTTTGCAAGGACCACTATCGACTTCTTGTTTAATGTATTCAGCGTATCCAATGATCAATTCAATGATTTTCATCAATTTTATTTTGCGGTAGTCTAATATTAAACCCATTTTCAACACAACAATTTCATCTTGAATTGCGCAATATTTTTACATTTGTACGCTGAATTCGGAGCCATCTTAAAATGAAATCCTGGGTATACTAAAAGGTCATACTGTAAAATTTTAACCGGTTTTACCAAAATGGTTAATTTATCGGTTTAAATAATTCTATTTCGTTTTTAAATAAGTTTGCCCATCACATTTTTAATATATATTCAGCCAACTTCAGTTATTCGTTATTGCTAATTAAATTGGATTAAAAAAAAAAGAAGATATTTTCTTCTTCTCGGTTACTTCAATAACGTCACCATCTTCTTAATGTGCGGTTTTAGATACGATAATGTTTGATATTTTGAATATACGGCTTAAACTTGATTGGTTAAATCATTGGTACTCTAACATCTTTGCTGGCAACCCGAAATTTGAATACTTAGTATTTTAATAATGCAACGTATACAGGCGAAAAATTCAACAAATAGAAAATGAAAACGAAATAAGAGTGATGAATCGTTAAAGATGGGCAAATACAAAACAAATTGCACAATATTATTTAAATCAGTATCTTTGATTTTGATTTTAATATCTTTGAACTATATTGCTTCTTCTAAACATTTTATGTATTGACAAGTCGGTTTATATTATATGTCATTCATTGAATTATTTTTACAAAATATATTTGTATTACAAAAAGAACAATGTTTTCTTTTCTATTATAATGCTTAAATTGACACACACAAAAAATTCACCCAGGAAATATATTTCGTAAAAATGACAGATAAAAAATACAAACACTATGCCATCACGAACATCCGTGGCTACATTGATTTTTGTTGAAATTGGCTACTAAAAGTATTTAAAGAATGAAATTAAGCTTAATCGACGCAGTTTAAATTTTTTAACAAGATTTGTCTTTACACTGTCTGAAAATGTACTGGGGAGATTATATTTGCATATGTTAAAGCATGTAAATTCCTATGTTCTCGATTTCGATTCGATATATATATATATATATATATATATATATATATATATATATATATATATATATATATATATATATATATATATATATATATATATACAGGTGGTGCATCGAAATACATATAGGAATTTACATGCTTTATATATATATATATATATATATATATATATATATATATATATATATATATATATATATATATCTTACATTGTGTTATAATTATTATTGTTGTAATGTTTGGAAATAAACAGCTCTGAAGAAGGCTGCAAATTGCAACCGAAACGTTAGCGTACAATGGAAGAAGTACTTTCTTTATATATGTATATATATATATATATATATATATATATATATATATATATATATATATATACATATATATATATATATACATATATATATACATATATATATATATATATATATATATATATATATATATATATATATATATATATATATATATATATATATACATATATATATATATATATACATATATATATATATATATATACATATATATATATATACATATATATATATATACATATATATATATATACATATATATATATATATATATATATATATACATATATATATATATATATATATATATATATATATATATATATATATATATATATATATATATATATATATATATATATATTATAGTCGGTACTATATATATATATATAATCACGCGAAATTCTTAGAATATTAATTTAATTTCATGTAGTACCGACTATAATTTTTAATAGTTCTGCCATAAATTTTCAAAACTAAACGTTATTAAAAATAATTAGAGGAAATAATTTTAAGGTTATATATTTGTAGGACAACTCACCTGAAGTGATTGGCAGTGGCTACATCTCTTGTAGTACAGTCATTTGGTCGTAATTTGATTCAAAATGGGTCAAATATTAAATTTTTAAAAGAAATAAGTGTGCTATTTCGTTGGGAGTTAGATAAACTCCAACTCAGGGGTTTAAAAAGAAAGTGATTATTGGAACGTGTAGATCGTCAAATTCTACTCCAAAAAACCTCTATAAAGTTAATTTAGCTGAAAACGTAGATTTTTAAGCAAAAAACACTGATTTTTCATAGGTTTTATGTAAATTACTCAAAGAGAAAATGATTGTCATAACAAAAAAGTTAGCTTATGAAATTACAAAAATAATGGAATCCGCACACAATGCCCAATCGGCTTTTGCCTACCCGATCATTGTACCTAAACGAAAAATGTTCGTCTCGTCGCCTATCCTTTAGTTATTTGACAATTTCGTCAAACGTACTTCGGAATCATTGTCAAATAACTAAAGGATAGGCGACGAGACGAACATTTTTCGTTTAGGTACAATGATCGGGTAGGCAAAAGCCGATTGGGCATTCTGTGCGGATAACAAAAAAAAATCCATGAAATAAAAATTTGTTTAGGCTCATCGTTGCTGAGATTCAGTTAATGTTAGGTGCATTTGAACATAGCCCTGAAAAAATCACGCTTTCAAATAGTCATAACTGTAGTTAAAGAAAAAAACTTTTCAACATGTACCTTGCACGAAAATAAAAGTAAATCACAGTAGCTTAAAATAGAATTTTGGAAAATTTTGATATCTGCAAAATCAAAAGTAATATTTTACACAAAAAGTGCCAGTTTTATCGGTCCAGCAAATTCCAAATAAAAAAAAAAACCAAGTTCTGTTTATTGTTAGTTCTAACTATTATGTATACGCTCAAATTTCTTGACCGTTAAGGATTGTTCACAGCTAAAGAATTAGTAATCAAGCTTAGAAATTATAAGTAATATTTTCAGTTTGTTGTATGACATACAAGGTTAACGTTCATAGCAACAAAATTTATCATAAATTGTGTTGCTTGAAATGTTAACATTGCTTGTCATAATACAAACTAGATTATTATTTGTAATTTTCTAAGGTTAATTACTAATTGCTTCGCTGTGAACAATCCTTTATAGTTGCATTATCTAAAAGATTTTACACTTAATGTCATTTGAAATTTTTTGAAAAAATTTATGTTTTTGGCTTTATGGTTAAATAATTTAGCAGGGAAGCATCTTAGGTGAATGTTACTAGGGACATAAACTTATGGCAATAAAATAAGTAAAATTTAGCTTCTTTATTATTTAGATAAAGATAATAGCTTAGAAGATAGAAGTGTTTGAAGTTAACTCTTAGTTATTTTCTTAAAAAATTGACGCATTTAAGATGAATATAGAAAAACTGACAACGTCTATACTGTTTTGACCTAGACCTTAAATAGGATTATCTGATCTTCAAAATTCAGGTTTTAGATGATTTTTGGCGTTAATTGCAAATAAGTATGACCGACATAAAGGGCGTGCCTCGTTTTAGCAAATTACGATTTTGCTCGTTTGGCTTTATAATCTCACAATATATAAAATAATTAAAGCATAATCATTATTTTTATATGTTTTTGATATTCACGCACATTTCTTAAGTCGTTGGACTTAATCGCATGCATGTATTTAATTGTGTAAGTATTCTATGCTAATTTTTCCATTGTACCCCTATTATGTCCGCCATAATAGGGATGCAATCGCGAAATTTAAAATACTGACTTCAAATTCATAATTAGGAACCTCAAATATATATACATGCATTTTTTCAATAACTAACTTTTAATATTTGAGTTAGTATTAAATTTTGAAATTCAGGGGTCGTTTTCACCTTTTTAGGGGTAAAATCACACCATTTCATTTTAAAAATATGAAGATGATACCCTAAAGTTTAAAAATCTGCAAAAAAAAAAAACCGAAGTAGGTACAGAATTAGTTTGAAGTTTGGCTACTTTTTGATACCAAGTGACTGTACTATTGTTGCAGAATTTATGTACAAAGAAGAAGTTAATTTATTTTAAATATGTATCTGCTTTTCTCTGAATCTAAAATGAAATAGGGTTCTTATTATTGGAAATTACAAAAAATAGGAAATATATATTTCCAAATACTCCTCGGTATCATCTTTAAGATTATGTTACGACCATCTTCGTTTAAATTGCATGATGCTGTCCAAGAATAAAACAAGAAAATGTTTCACAAGTATCAGTAGTTCCAAAATACTTTAAATCCAGGAATTGAAATGTCCAAAATTCCTTAGGTGTTTGTAAGTAAAAATGCTGTAATAATATTACAATTATCCTCCATCGAATTCTGTAATTCTAAGTGTTGGTTTATATGTCTTCTTTGTAGTATGGGTGTAAAAAATGTAAGTCTTTTGGTATTTCGAAAGTATCTTAATAAAAGTTTTTTGATGTTTATTTTTCATATAAATCTCGTTAAAACTTTATAAATATTATAATTTGCAATTCATTTGGTTTATGGATATAATGCTGTTTATGTACTAGTTTTGAAAATGTGACTCTTAAGCAGAGCTGGGAACTACTTAATGTAAAAGTACTGGAAGTAGTACTTTAAGTATGTTATGTACTTAAAATACTTTTGTGAATTAGTATTCAATACTGTACTTAAAGTACTTTTTTCATGCAAAAGTACTTTAAATACTTTCATGTACATAAAGTACCAAAAAAAATACTTAATGCAAAAAGAAATATTTGAAGTAATTAAAATACTAAATACTCCTCGCATGCGCATAACTAGTGCGTAGTTTGAATCATCAAGGAATTTAGCACGATCTAACGCTGTCGGGATTTTATTTTTTTGATGCTTTGTGATTATTATTGTAAGCTACATATTGCTACTATTGTTAAAGTCAGAATTATACAGTTATATGTGCAAGGGTGTTCACACTTAAAGAAAATGTAAGAAAAGTATTGTTTAATAAATTAGACAGTGAAAACATCATATATTGTCTAGCAGTATTTGATACTTTTTAAAGGACTCCTCCTATAAAAAATATCAAATCGATTTGTGGTCACAAACTCAGGTCTTACGATTGACCGAGCAAGATACATATATTTTTGGATTTCAAAGCGACGAGGCAAGACATTTTGTAAAAAAAAATTGATCCGATAATATTACAGACACACTATAACTGTCTTATACTATCGTACGACGAGCTAAAACGGAAAACATAAAGTTCACAAAATAATTGCAGTTACTAGTTCATAGTTTTAGAGTTTCAGATATTAGTCAATAAAATACAAAAACCTAAAAAAAATCTTCAGAGGATATACGTCCACAAAGTTAGTCTTACGAGCGAGTGACATAATTCAAGCATATAAATTATATTTTATATAAATTTCAGGAATCAGAAAAACGTAAAACGAATTTCTGTGCAAAATATATTTAAATCTGATATTGTATTACCCGATGGCGATCTAGAAAGATAGATGTTACAGCATACTTAGTATAATACCATCACTTGATCATTTACTATTCGAAGTTGGAGACCAAAAATATATAATTGAAGTTAATTATAACTAAACCTTTATGTTACAGATATAAGATATTTTCTTAATTCTACCGAACGTGAAAGGGCTATATCAAAATATTCCTTAAATCTTTATGAGATAACATTTGATAATATCCCTAAGTAGATAGCAAATTATGTTTTAAACCGCCGATGATTATAATAACAAAAATTCAATCACGAACAGCCTGTCTAGAATTATTAAAATTCAATTCATGTACAAACACAGCAATACGCGGTTTCGAAATTGTGTTACAAAGACAAATGAAACACGAATAATGACTCATATATTGTTATTTTCATCAATCGTTAAGTTTCCTAATAACTTGTCAAAATAAGAGGTACTTGAAAGTCTCTTTAAAAAAGAGTCGCAATTGTTTCGTATTAATAATTATATCAGCTTATATTAAAAAAAAAACAAGAAAAGTAACTTAAAAAGTGACGTTCTATTTATGTCGCCGTACGAAATACAGAAGAGCTAAAACATTCTCGTCGCTCATCCGTAAGATCAAATGTGTGCCCTCTACTATTCTGCAGGCACCGGAGCGAAATTTAGAACCTTCCGTAAATATGCCATCAGAAAAAAAACTTCCTCAAAAATTCAACATAAGGAATAAATATAATAATTAAAATAATTATTTTGTAAGGGCCAATATAGTGTTCATTTCGCAATTACAATTATTACACGGCGACCTGAAGGTATAAATGCCTGTACCTATGGGGATCCGCACAGAATGCCCAATCGACTTGTGACTACCCGGTCGTTGTGCCTAAACGAAAAATGTTCGTCTCGTCGTCCATCCTTTCGTTATTTGACAATTTCGTCGATTGAACTACGGAATCATTCGGAATGTATGACGTCACAACAGATAGCTGATGGAACCATTGAATAGGCGCTGGGACCAAATAAAACAAGCTTAGGTACAACGTACTTATGCGTCCAGCTCGCCTTATGAGCAATATATGCCATGCGAGCAGCGGCTTTTAATTATTATGGCCTTTTGGTTAACAATTTGAAAAAAATGTTAGAGATATAAAAAGTCTTACAATTTTTAACTCGCCGTACGAAGTACCGAAGAAGCTAAAGCATTCGGTTGTGTGTCTGTAGCATTCTCGGATCAAAAAATGTCATTAACAAAAAGTGCCCTCTACTCCTCGGAAAGGTACTGGAGCGATTCACTCCACATATTATTTGGAATCCCATTTGAATCCGTTCGCAGTTTGAATCCAATCGCCCGTATACTTCCGGAGTTATAGAGCCCCAAAATTTGAAACCCCCTTTAATACTTACAAAAATCTTTTAAACACCCAAAAATATTACACAATATTCTATGATATTTTATGTCTATAAAATCTCTTCATATTGGTAACCCAAAGGCCATAAAAAATTATAAATTTGAATTTTTAAATTTGCACAATTTGTTTTTCTTTTAGTATAAAATCTACAAATAATTGTAAGACCTTTTATATCTATAACATATTTTCAGATTTTAAGCGCAAAAACCCTAAAAAATTAAAAATAATATAGTGTGATACCTACTGCTGGCTAGGTTAACTAATCTAGCCAGCAATAGATAGCATTACAATTTTCGTTTTTGTTATGCTCGCTACTGGTATTTTGCTGATTCTATCCAAAAGGCGAGCTGGGCGCATAGGTACGTTGGACCTAAGCTTGTTTGTAGATTACTTCGACAACAAAACACTAGAACGTCCGACGGCACATTTTTGTGTCACTCCAAAAGTTTCTAGCTTACTTCTATTTTTAATCAGATTCAAATGTTATTGGGTGATTTTTCATAATCTAACGTAGTAAGCATTTTCCTACTAGTTCTACCCTCCTATCTTTTTTTCAATAATCCTTAAATATCAAAACACCCTCGAAAGCCCAGTGGCATGTTTTTATGGCAGTCTATAAAAATGTATTAGATTATATTTTGAAGCGAAACAAATATAGTCCAAACTCAATTATATGATTATTGAAAGCATATTTCATGTTATTTTATTGCATAAAACTGAGCAACATATTTTTGAAACAAACAATGAAAAAACATACAAATTTTATATCATAAATATATATTATATTTTAATTAATTTTCACATTAATTTATATAATAATAAAATAATGAAATATTATCATCAGATTGACCAAATACTGTTTAGACATATTGTAACAAAATTTTGTTAATATGTACATTCAAATGTTTAACGAAAATACATTATTTCAACACAAATTTTTATTTCTACTTCATTTACCGTAATTTTCTGTTAGAAATGATATAAAATTAGCGGTGGCATATATTTGTGCCAGTGGGTATGCAATTTTTAATTGAATTTGTGTGTATTTTAATTATTTTTATAAGGGTAATATTAAGAGGGCTCCACATTTTGGGGCCCTATAACTCGGGAAGTGTACAGGAGATTAGATTTAAACTGCAAGTGAATTTAAACGGGATGCCAAATAATATGTGTAGCAATTTTGGTATGAATCGCTCCGGTACCTTCAGAGGAGTAGAGGGCACAAATTTGGTCTTACGAGCGAGCGGCGACTAACATCTAAGTATATATTATATATATTTTTGGATTCAGGGCGACGAGACAAACCCTTTTTGTTAAAGAAATTTTTTGATCCGATAATGCTACAGACACACGACCGAATGCTTTAGCTTCTTCGGTACTTCGTACGGCGACCTAAAAACGAGTTGTTGTAAGTGCAATGAATTGGTTGGGCGTGAAACAAAATTTCTAATCTAAATTGTGGAATATTCATATGAGAAATGATAAATATGGAAAATTTTCTGATAAAAAAATTATTGCTCTATTGAGATTAGATTCTTCGTCGGATAATGAAGAATTTGATGGCAACCGTAGCAGCGTCATATACTTCGATTACCATCTCTTTTCCGTTTTACATCAAATGTAACGTTTGTGTAGGTGTTCCGTCCATTGTTGTAACCTCACTTTCGTTTCAAACAAACGAAAGTACAAATGTCAAAATCATTTTTAACAAAAAATATTTTTTCGCGAAAATCCCACTACCGATCCATCGGAAATTTTAAAATCCATCGAAGCTTATTCACACTACAATTAGTGGCAATCCAATTACAAAAATTATGAGCTTGGCAATAAGTTATAACATTTACTTATTCCCATTGAATCGTGCAGTGCGTGCTGCATTAACTCGAATTAGTTTCTCGCAAGGACCAAGCATTTGTTAAGTTAATTTGGAATTACGATTGCGCATTGTGTTAAATTTGTAATTTGTTTCTGTTAGTTGTCAGGTTATTTTATAACCTCTTATTCTCATATTTAATTTTACCACTATATATTTAAAAAATAAAAATGGATAACAGCAATTTAGAGATATTCATCCAAATAATAATTTCCTATCCGGTGTTATGGGATGAACGAGAACATATAGTTTCGTGATAAAATCATAAAAGAAAATGCTTCGAAAAATGTAGCAGAGAGAACTAATCAGACTGGTTTTTTTTTTTTTTTTACTAATCAGTTTATATAAAACTAGTGTAAACATACAGTTTCAGCTGCTACGGTTTTATGTAAAGCTATTCGCGAAAAATATAGAAGAGAGACCATCAATCAAAGCAACAAACTCAAAGTGGTTCAGGTGGAACTAGTAGGGACAAATGACATTTGTACGATTTATGTTCGTTCTTGAAGGATGTTCAAAACCAAGAAATAAATAAGCACATTAAAGCAAAGTGGAATTCAAATAATAAAATATTATGTAAAATGTAGAACCACAACAAACATTCATTCGATGAGTCTAGAACCTTGCACAGCAAACGAATCATTCGCAGATGAGGAAGATCATGAATCTACAAACACATTTTTAATGATCGAAGATCCACATCATTCCATCAAACATTGAGCCAGGTATCAATGTTCGGAGTGATGGGCTAGGCAGAAATAGTGCTAATAACTAATTCAAAAACAGCAGCAAATGCGAAAACTGACAAAAACATACAAAATAAATTTACTATTTATAATTTTTAATTAATAACACATATCTTTTACATAATTTGTTTCAGTCATAAACATGTGTCATTAACTCGAATATTTGCATTACATATGCATGGCATTTTTTCTATTAATTTTTCTAATGTTTACTGTGGCATTTGCTCCCAAATATTTAAAAGTGTGTTCCACAGGTCATTTATATTAGTAGGAGCCATATCCCAAACACGTCGATCCCTTTCATCCCACAATAATTCAATCGGCGATTGCGGTGGCCAAATCATCCTCATATTTTTATTTTTCATTACTTGTTCAGCTAAATACGACCGGCATAATTAAGAAAAATAACTATCGTCCTGAGATATAAAATTTTACCCACAATTTCGTATTCCAGAGGGAATAGCCTGGTTCTGTAAAATATCAAGATATCCTTCTTTTCGGAGAATTCCTTTGATTTTCTAATCGCCCACTTGATTGCCTCCAACAATCCCAAACCATAGCACTTCCACATCCGTGTTTCACTGTGGGTATAACAAATTTATCCGACAGGTGTTCTCCAATTTTTTGCCAAAGAGAAACTCGTTTTCTTGAACCAAACAGTTTTAATTTTGATTCGTCTGTCCACAACACTTGCTTCCACTCATCAACTGTTCAATTTTTGTGCTACTTGCTCCATTGCAATCTTTTCCTCTTATTTTGAATGCAATGTAGACGCTTTCGAACTGCTATTTTACCTTTAAGACCAGCATCTCTTAGTCTTCGATTTACTGTTGTTACTGACACTTTTTTGTTCTTGTTTAACCCTCCGTTGGGTACATGGGGCCAGCCAGACATTTTTCGATTTCAATTGTAATTAAAATATACTTCTAATTGAGCTTGCGACTTCAAATTTCATGACTTTTCCTAGAATTTTATTAGCTATTATCTCAGGGAGAATACATTCCATACGAAGATAATTACAAGGACATTTTGGTATACACATCACATAAGTACCTCACCTCATGTGGATTGCCCAGACCCCTATGTATTTAATATGGAAATATGATGCAATGTGAACCTTCTAACTCGTTTAGTTTACTTCCTCTTGTTAATTTTCCAAATGTTATAGATACAATATAAATAAATTTTTAATAACCTTTGGGTTACCAATATGAAATAATCGTGTAGACATAAAATATCTTAGAATTTTTCGTAGAATTTTCGGGTGTATAAATTATTTTTATAAGGGCAGTATTAAGACGGGCTCTAAATTTTGGGGCCGTATAACTCGGGACGTATACGGGCGATTGGATTTAAACTGCGAGCGGATTCAAAGTAGAGGGCACAAATTTGGTTACCCGAGCGAGCAGGCGAGTAATTTTCTTTTTCAATATTATTACCTGAACAGGTAGTTCAACATATGCGAAAGTCACTGAGAACCAGAAAAAAACCGAAGATATATACCTGCATGGTATATAAATACAATGCATCACTAATAACGCAATATTTCCATACAAATACATGAAAATATATAAGGGTCTAGCTAGACACCAAGAGGTACCTATCTGACAATCCGAACATCTGCCTAACGGAAGGTTAAGTTCACTTGCTGGATTATATCCGTCTGTTTCGTTTGCTTGTTAATACAATATTACAATACTAAATATATCATTGGTCTGGGTTTTACTGAATATCGGTTAGCCTGTAGGTCCTAATTAACACAAAAGTGTTAAAATTTATTTCTGAACTGATATATAACGTCCCATACAAACCTATACTGTAATATTATAACATAATAAAGTATAATTAATTTGCTACGTGTGTATTTCTAATCGTCTCCATAGTTATAGCCGGTAGTGTACATAATAGATTCATATTGCAATCATTAAGCAAAGGAACTAACTGCAATGCCAGATAAAGACGCCAGTGAGGCATTGTAAGATATTACTTTAATTTTACTACAGAGGAAAAAACCTTTGGCGTTAAAATAAAAAGTATTCATGTTCTCATATTAAAATTTTATGTTTAACTGCAGAATGCAATATTTTTTAAATATAAGAATTCTTATAATTACCTATTTAAGTGTTTCAAATACATAATACCATGTTATTTTATAGTTTCTGGGAGGTTCTGATCGAGACTGACTAAAAAATTATTGTTTTAATTTTTACATAATTTGTATCCCTGAAGTGTGTAGATGTTATAAAAATAATTTTTCGATTACTAAAGTATTTAAGAAGTTACAGCCTGTTGAGTGGAATAATGCGCTGGCTAGAAAACAGAGGTAGGAGGGACGACCAATCGAAGAATTGGTGACCAAAAGTCAAAAATCTAACTATTTATTTATGATATTTCTTATATCCTATCTTGTTAATTAAGGATACATTAGACAAAAAGAAGCCATATATATATATATATATATATATATATATATATATATATATATACATATATATATATATATATATATATATATATATATATATATATATATATATATATATATATATATATATATATATATAAAATCTCATCAAAAACTGTCGTGCGACCACGTTGAAACTCGTTGAACCAATTTTTGACGGTCGCCATCGAAGGAGAAGAGACTGAAATTTGAACAGTAACCGTCTAAGATAATGTAGTACACAATAGGTTATGTCTCTTGCGACAGTGGCGCCATCGGCCAGTGAGGCTAAGTGTTTGTCGGACAGCCCTCGTATGTATGTATATGTATATATATATATATGTATGTATGTATATATATATATATGTATGTATGTATATATATATATATATATATATATATATATATATATATATATATATATATATATATATATATATATTTATATGCTGGAATAGCTGATTAAGTGTAAGTTGTCAAAAGTTAACATTTACCATGTTCACATGACGGATTGAATACGGTATTGAATTCGATATCGGTATTGAATCCCGCATGTGAACACAAAAAACAAGGATTGGATTGACTCATTCCAGTCTCATTTTTAGTGGGAATGGACTGAAATTAGACATGCGCAGTATCGTGATAGCAGAGGCGTCGATAGGCCATTCCAGAGGGGGCGCACGTACCCTCTCTTCTAAACTGCGCCCTACCTGTTTTTCCCAAAATTTATTCTTTAAATATAGACACCTACGGAATATCATCACAAATTCACATTTTGTGTGACATAAGTGAATCAGTAAATTTTTGCGCTCCTCACGAATTGAAATTCTAACAACGCCCCTGAATGACAACTGTCATCAGCTGACGACAGCGCATCTATCAGGATTTTTAAGAACTATTGAAAATCAAATTCAATCCCGGACATGTGAACACATGAGGAACGTAGTCAGTTCAATCTCATTCCGGTATTGAATCCTCCATGTGAACATGGCAATTAAATACATTTCTTTATAACGTAAAACTTTAAACGCGTTTATCTCGTTACAGTATATTTCAGAACCCTGGGCGCTCTACAGCTTCAACGGATAAAGATTCACGTGAAACTTTCTTCACCGTATAGGTGAAAATGAAATGATTTTTTTTTCATCCTTTGAAGCTAAAAAAAAAGAAAAATTTTTTGCTATTTTGTTTTCTATAGCCGATTTCATTTTCAAATGACAGTGTAGGGCCATATGGGAAACATGGTTGCAATATCTTTCCCATAAGCGCTGTGAGTGGAACAGAGATTGTAATATGTATACCTATTCTATGAGTGCGAATAAGAAAAGATACATCATAAAAGTAGAAAGGGCTATTAACTTTATATACCATTGTGTGCAGGGTATATTTTCAATACTATGATGATGTTAACAATTTTTTATTGAAATATATTTTTAAATTCACATAATAATATCAAATAAGAATAATTAGAAAAAGAAATTTGAACATTAAAAATCGGATGATTTTTACTGAAAATAAACTTTTGAATTGCCAATTTAAGCACACGATCTTGATAATATTTATTTCTCATTTACGTTAAATATTATCCGATTTTTTTAATTAAAATTTTGTTGTCAAGTATTATTTAATTTGTTTATTAATTTGTAAATTAAATAATAGTATTAATTGTTTATTTAGTTATCAAAAAATAAAATATTATCGTCTTCACAGGTATAGAACCCTTACAATAAATAACATCGTAAAACCGATATAATTGTATTGGAAGACGTGGTAACAATGTACAAAATTCTCCGTAAGATTAACATTGCTATGCCTGCCACAGTGCCATTTCAACCTGAGACCGACAATAGGCGTTTTTCAAATAAGTAAAGACTGTAAGGCTTCCCAAATTTAGTCTAATTTAGTCATTTAAAGTTTTTTTTTTTCAGATAAACTGAGAAGGCTGAGGAACGCCCCGCGTAGATCCTTGCATGCCGCGCATGGCTGTTTTGACAAGGTTCAAGGAAAACGTGTTTCATTTTTCTTGATAATATAAATAATAAAATGAGCGTATCAAAATTCCAAAAAAATATGTGTAATAACAACAACAAAAATCCGAAGTTAATGCATTTTTCATACAAAAAACCACCCCTTAAAAGAAATATATTAACATAAATAAATAAGATACAAATACATTTATTTTAAATTATACATTACGTTTTATTATTTACATCCTCTAAATATAATCTCTTTGCCAAGGTACAGTGCCAATATTATTTACATAATGTTTATAATTGTCTAATTAAGATAGCGTCATTTATATCACTTCTATTTCCTAATCGTCGGATTTCTCGAGCAGGACGTAGTGAAGGAATATTAACTTCTTCAACTTCATTATTTGTGTATCTTATCTGATGACCAGGAATGCTTTTTCATTTTCTCTTAAAAAATGTGTAGACTTGCAGAAGCTTTAATAATATATTGTACCGTATTTGGATGTGCACGTATAACCTTATGGTAAATTCGGAATCTTGAAACAAAAATGCCAAAGGCATTTTCAATGCACCGCCTTGCACGACTGAGCCGGTAATTAAATATTCTTTCATCTTCTAGTAATAACAGTCCACAATACGGTCGTAATAAGACGAAATGCTTCATCACCCACAAACAATTACGGATATGGATCAATTGTATTGAGTAGGGGAATATCACCAGGAATATTTAGAAAATTATTATCAAAATTAAATCCAATTTACGAAGCCTTAACACTCCACCATCACTTTGTGAGCCATGAACCCCAATATCAATTTAGGTTAAATTATATTCATTATCACAAACTGCGAACAACACAATGTTATATGATTTCTTATAGTTATAATAGATCGAGCCACTGTTAAATGGAGCTTGAATTAACACGTGCTTGCCATCAATGGTCCTGATACAATTAAAAAGATTACATTTTGTTTGGAATCCTTCAAAGACATATTTCCTTTTCAAATTATTTGGAAGCATTAAATAGATTGGGTGAAACACATTCCATATTGCTGCACTTGCGTCTCTTATAATATAAAATTTATCCGTAAACGAAATGCGTAAGATAATGATGAAAGTGAGTCTCCTATAAAAATGTTTTATGATAAAATTTATTTTAATAATTTTATAACCATAATACAAATGCTTCGTCGATTGGTTGTCATGGACCAGATTTTTCAATAAATGGGCCTACTAGAGGCAGTAATTTGTCAAACTGTTTTATTGTAATTCTATGAAAATGATAGAATGATTCCGTATCATTTCTGTCCAATTATAGGGCGCACCCCGATGCATAATTTTCTTTCTACGACCAATATGAAGCATATCCAATAAGAAATAGCATTCATTATGGGGGACTTACTTTCTTTAGCCCAAAAGCATGTTTTTTATGTTATTTTTTCTCAGACTAGGATGAAGATATCAATTTTTGGTTTAGGCCACTTTATTGCATGTATTTTTCTCTACCTAAAAATATGTTTTTCTTTGTACAAAAATATATTACACTTTCCTAGATAAGGCGAAGAGTGCAGCCCGTGCGACTCTAAACGGGCGGACTCGTATCTCTTCAACGGGTCATTTGAAATTAATTTTAATGTTAGATTCTAATAGAATTCGCTAGAGCTTATACCAACATTTAGTGTAAAGCATTAATATTTGACAAAATAGCGGCCGTATGAAGAAAGATTAACCATTTTCGAGTCTATTTTTTCACTTTATGCTGCTATATATTTATAAACATGTATGCATATTGTTGGTATAAGCTCCAACAAATAGTATTTACTTTCATTTAAAATAATGAACAAACAAAGCAAATCGGTCGAATAGTTTCAGAGAAAATAGTCCGCCCAGTTTGAAAAAAGTTGTTAAATTTAAAGATTTTCAACATTTATACTTTTCAACAAATAACTTTAATATTTTTCAACTAACATTTATTCAGCTATCCCACGGCCATAAAGTATTCCTTCCTGTTCCTCAAACATATGATTTTCTTTCATTTGATGGAAACTTCGCTCCAAAATGGCCGTTCTTGCGGCTGGAGAGACCCGATACTCTGTTGCCAGGATGCAACGTTGTTACCCACCAAGCACCGATGTAGTAGATTGTCACCATCTGTGTTATAACTGAAGTATTTTGAACAATTTTTCTCTAGGAGGCATGAGTACAAAGCATAATTACCTTTGCGGAGAGTAGAAATCCCCGAGAGAACAACAAAAAGCCATATTTCGGCCCGTGCAACGTTATGTTTACGCGGCAGTAAAGTTTAAAAAAAAAATTGAAATATCACAAAACCACTTTGAAGGCATAATCTACACACATCAAACTTTCAAAAAAAAAAATATATATTTCGACCCAAAGAAAGTAAGTCTCCACTTAATAAACATTTACGCATTTATATAAATACGCTTAAACTTACATTATTACACATGATCAAATGACAAATGAAGAAATTCACACAAAACCTAACGTATTGGAAAATTATTGTATTGGAAAAATATTGCCAACCGTACACCTTTGATACCATAAACTTATCAAAAGTCACTAGAATAATCAATATGTTACGCAGCTTAACAATAGATGGCACTGGGATCAGTAATTTCTTCAATGTAAGATAATTGAAAAATTATATTTTAATTTAATTCGAATGGCACTAATTGCAATGAGAATAAGCCCGAAGTTTCCATAGTATCACTAATTTTTAATTGAAAGCTAATTAGCTAGGTTAAGCTAATTTAAATGCATGCAACTATGTTGAAACTTCAATCTATTACAAAAAAATAAGTCATACCCACCCGATGTCTATTAAGATCGCGATAAACATGTAAATTTCATCTCTATGTTAAATCACATGAGAAAAAAATATCAACGAGACCACGATAAAATTGGCGCCACATTTTCGACGTCACACTGTTATAGTCCATTGTTGAGAAGATGCTGGATATAATAGCAAATTACTTGCTTTAGATATGAGGTTATTTTTCGTCTTTTGAATAATATTATCAGATGGAAATAAATATTAAAATCAATATAATTCGAAATTCACTTACTTACCAACTTATATATAATTTTGTTTGTATATATAATGTTTAATGTAGCAAAACGATAGCTCTTATAGCCCATCAAATAAAGGAATAATTATTTTTTTTGTATTATTTTTTTTTGTATATATATATATATATATATATATATATATATATATATATATATATATATATATATATATATATATATATATATATATATAAGGTCTGTTCAATAAGTATAGAACGTTTGGTCGACAAAAAAAAACAATTATTCTTTTCGAGATCTGGAACCTCAATCCCCTCCAAAGTGGGCGCCATGGTAATGCACATACTTCTGCCAGCGGTCCCGACACTGCTGGGAAACATTTCTGGGTGGCTTCTTGTGTTTAGCTGGGCTGTTGCATTTTCATAGTGTCTTCGTTTGACTGAAATCGGGTCCCTTTCAGCGGCATTTTGCATGGAGAACAGTAAAAGTTGACAAGGAGCCATGTCGGGAGAGAAGGGAGCCTGACGAATGAGGGGAATGTTGGGTTTTGCCAAGAAATTTTGAATCAAATGCGATGAATGTGCGGGTGCATTATCGTGATAAAACTGCGAAGTTTTCAATTTCCACAGGTCCGGTCGTTTGTGTCGCATAGCGTCATGAAAGCGACGAAGAACCTCCCAGACAGTACACCTTGATGATGGTATGGCCTTCTGGTTTATAGTCGTGATGCACCAACGCACGGGAGTTTGTATACATATACAAACATTCATCACACCATTAACCATCATCTATAAAAGACCGATGAAGACCATAAATTGCGTCGAAATATTCAACAACTTTTTTCTTAACCTTCTTAATAACCCAACAATTGACGTCCAAGATCAACAAATCACCTAAATTATAAAAAAAATAACAGTAAAAAATAACCTTAAACATTACTATGTAATATTGACCAATGACGTCACGTTTCATACTCTAGCCCAACCTAAGGGTTGCGACCCAATTATGTAAGCCGCCGCAAAGATTGAGCTTGGAATCGGAATCCGAGACGACTTTAAATGCGATTTTCACAAAACTATGTTTTTATTTACGGTTCCCAGGATATTTCTTGAACGGTTTATCCAATCATTTTAATTTTTTTACCTCCTTGTAGCTTATAAAATTTGTCATCGTTTGACGAATTCTCTTTCAGAAATTTTTATTTACTTTATGTTTTTAACACAAATGAATACGAAAAAAAAGACGAAAAATCGACATTTTCTTTAACCAGGCCCCCATTTTATCACAAATTCGAATTTTGAAAAAAAATACGTCAAACGACGCTAAATTAACTTGACATGAAAAATCCGTTTTGCATTTTTGTTTCATTTAACCCAGCTCGGAGAATATCTGGGAACCGTGCCCCTCTGTTTTTAAACTTGGCCTACGGGAAAGGGGGGCGAAATAAAGGAGTTACAGGGATGAAAAAAAGATTTTTAAAGAGAAATACATGCTCAATAAACTGCAAGAAGTTTCATTCGTCTAAACCTTTTCCTTGTACAAAAAAAATCAAATCATGAAAATAGGCTACTTTTAGGCGTTAGAAAAGTATATATAATAAAATTAGTATTTTTTTATATATTTTATTGTTCCTCTATTGTTGAACCTTCCTTATTTCTTTAATCTTGTACTATATTGAATAATATAAAATATTAAATAACTAATTTCACACTGCTACAAAAGTTATCACCCGTTTTCACCACCTCGGCTAAAGGTGAAAACCGGGTGGGAGGTTTCTCACCGAAATAGACGTCAAATGAAGCTACCGAAAAAATCACTTTTCACCTAATGGGTGAAAACGGGGTGATATGTTGTGTAAAAAATGTAAGACCTTTCCTAATAGCAATTTCAGACTTATTTTCACAAAACAATAAAACCGAATATAATTCTAAGTAAAGCAAATTTGAAAACAATTGAAATTTAAAACTACAATTTAGAATTTCTTAATTCGAATTTTGAAATTTGATTTCAAACTTTAATTACAAAATTTGAATTATTTGTTTGTTCAAACCACGGATTTCGAATTTACTTATTCGAATTTTAGCAAATAACGCTTTGTATGTTTGATGGAGTGCTTCAACTCATAAACGCCGACTTTGGAAAATGCTGGTGGATGCTCTACCATTTTTATTTTCTTATACAAATGCATTTTAGGGAAGTATTGAAATCACGAAAAAAAAACCTCGAGAATTCAGCGGAGTACATGTTTTGCCCAATCTTTTCTGACTCACGGTGTGCTTGAAACATATTTTAATTAAGGTAACGACCAGGAATTCTTATCTTCTTTTAATTGATAACTTCATTATTTAGTAGGAGTAAGAAGAAACTAAAATGTCATTTTTTTTCTATTTCGCAATTTCATATATTTAAGCTCGAAAAAGAAAAACACCGACTCGATCATTATAAAGACCAAGATTTGGTACGCGGAATACGCACCAATGCGTAGAGTTCGCCTTTAGGTAAGATATGCGTTGCGAGTAGTGGTTTTTAATTATTATGGCCTTTTGATTAACAATTTGAAAAAATGTTATGGATATAAAAAGTCTTACAATTTTTTTGTAGATTATATTGATAAAAATAAATTTTTAGTGCATATTTTAAAATTCAAAATTATAATATTTCATAATTTTTTTCATGCATTGGGTTAACAATATGCAAAAATCTCGTAGACATAAAATATCTTAGAATTTGTAGTAGATTTTTTGAGTGTTTTAATTATTTTTATAAGGGCAGTATTAAGGGAAGCTCCAAATTTTGGGGCCCTATAACTCGGGAAGTATACGGGCGATTGGATTTTAACTGCGAGCAGATTCAAATAGGATGCCAAATAATATGTGTACCAAATTTGGTGGTACCTTCAGAGGAGTAGAGGGCACAAATTTGGTATTACGAGCGACGACTAACATCCAAGTATATAAGTTATATATATATTTCTGGATTCAGGGCGACGAGACAAACTATTTCTTAATGAAATTTTTTGATCCGAGAATGCTACAGACACGCGACCGAATGCTTTAGCTTCTTCTGTACTTTGTACGGCGAGCTAAAAAATGACATTACGAAAATAGTGCCGTGCGAATTATTTTGATTTTAGTCTCTTCTTAGTTCTGAATGATGAAGTTATCAATTAAAAGAAGAAAAAATTCCTGGTCGTTACCTTCTTTTGAATATGTTTCAGGCACACCATGGACTATTTTCAAAATGATGTCTGTCTGTGATCGCCCTACAAAAAAACTGTTAAAAGTATAATTATGAAACTTTAACTTAGTGTTCGGAGGAAAACCAGAAGAATTAGTTAACTTTAGATACATTTTTCATATACACAGCTCGAGTTCGAAGAAAAATGCCTATAAAAGTTAAAGATACTGAAATTTCTAACATTGAAAACAAAAAATTAGGATATTGGAATTAGCTATGACATATTTTTACTGTCTTGTTGCATATCATAGCATAAACTTTGCTCGTTTGTCGAACATTGATTGCCCAGTTCATAACCTGTTTGCTTTCCTCATTTTATGTACAAAAGAGACAAATCAGGAACTGTCGAGTCAGTGGAAGATAAACGCACACGCTATAAATAGTCAATTCGCTTGCTTACCGGCATTGGACGAGGGACAGTACAGCAACAATGACAGACACACATTTTCGAGCGAGCAGTATCACAGATTGTAAGATTTTAGTTTGTACATTCGCTACCAGAGGTTAACTTCTAAATTGCAAATAGTTAAAAGGCTCACAATGAAATTTTCGCAAACTAGATGTAGCTGATTTTTCTTAATTGAGTATTCTTGAAATATGAATGCCAAAAAAAAACGCGATTGATAGGGTTTCTCTTAATAACCATTTTTAGATAATTTTATTAAATATATATAAGATGTATATAGTTCAGCAATTTAAATTGCCAATAAACATGAATGTTGTAAAGCGCCATTTACAGCGATGAAATAAGCCAACTTATCGGTTTATCATAACAGGACATGCACGCAATTGTTCATAGCACAAAATCTGTGCCCAACTTACTATATTATTTAATAAATTCATGCAAACTCCAATCTTTCCACTTATTATTCTACTTTAAATTAATGACACACCAATCATAAAGCACGTAAATATATACTATACACTTCTTTAATTTACACCACGGCTGTCAGAAATTGATATTGATATATTTAGTTATATGCCACAATTGTGACTTCATTTTAATTTTTTTTTAACACAATATCAAAATCAACGAGATATGAAGAAGTGATGGTTATCTAGATGGACCGTTGTGCTTAATTTTAATTTCGGTGGTAAGTTCAATTAAATTGCTGTGAGTTTAAGACGCTAGCTGTCAAGTATAAATATAAATGTAAGTGCTAAATATAAGTTCACTTAATTATATCGCTGTGCTTAAGCTATTAAAAGGCTTAACATATAATATTACCATGTAATTTAGTGCCTATATTACTATGTAATTTAGTGCCTATGTTCATTTTAATTGATGAAAAATTCAACAATTTATGTAATAAAATCTTTATTTAACCGTCAGACGGTAAAGCATCCCTTCTTCGCTTTGGATTGGGCTCGTACTAGAAGGAGTTCAGATGGCTAGCGATAGTGCGGTATAATACTTTTATTTCTCGAGCGTATGTAGGATATCACATGTTATCAACTTTTCCAGATTTTATTTGACACTGGTCTGCGTAAACGAGCACGTGCCCGACCCTGGACTGTGAGAGAGAAGACAGCATCACTTTGCCGTCAGAGGATTAAAATTAAAATATTAATTTGTGTAAGACCTGTCCAATATAACTCAATTATTTTTTTCGTGAAACTAAAACCGTCTAGTATCCAACCAAATTATTGATACTTGAACTTGCAGATCTTTAGTTGACTCCACGATATTAGTATCGTGTTAAATTCGAAAATATAGGAATGTCTGACTACTATTAAACAAATCATTTATACATTTTAGTGATGTTTAATTCAATAATAAATTACACAAAGTTGAAGTACATATTGCAAAATTAATTTCAGTTACATCATTGCATATATATTGTATTACATATCGAATAAAATGATAAAATCCCGAATCACAAAAAAAGGGTTATATAATATTACGTAAAATAGACTCAACTGATATTTATCAAAATGACACTTAACTGCCAACAATGTAATAAATGTAACTGAAATACATTTTACAGGCGCCGACTAGTAATATAGGTAAACAATTGTTTCATACGCCCAGTTGTATTAACTAAACGTGTAAGTTAAGCTTTGTTATATATATATATATATATATATATATATATATATATATATATATATATATATATGTATAAAAAAAAATGAAATTGAACTAAACTTGATACGAATTCAGGTAGCCAATCTGACATTCAATAAATCAATTAAAACCGTATGAAATAAAAAATTGTATACATTTATTTATCACGATAAGCCCCCAATAAACATTTTGTTCAATGTGCACTCTGCTACATCCCATAGATATTTATTGAACTGCGTTGTAGTCTGTGTTAGCGGTGCAATTAGGTACTATAAGGCTGTGGTCACACATATCAAATGCTATCGATCGAACACGTTCATGCAAAATACCAACATATAGAAATGTATGCATATGGTCCCACTGCATCAATCGAATTCGATCATGCGCGAGCGAGTACTATCAAGCAATTGGAAATTCGAGCATGTTGAAAATTTTCAAGGACAAACGAGACCGATTGTAGTTTGTAGCGGCATTCACAATGAAATTGAATTTTTAATTCAATTAGTGAGATCATTTATTATGGTGGACATAATGAACTATAAACATAGTTCACTGGATTGACACTACTTGATAGTACTTCATGCAGTGTGACCGGGGCTGCCTAATGCCGATGTCCCACTACCATTCATATGACTGATGGTGAATGAGAAATAAGAAGAGTTTTTGACCGTAAATGATGAAATTAATGTTTTATTCTCATTCACGGATCAGTTCTTCATATTTATAATTCACCATCAGTCATATAAATGATAGTGGGACATCGGCATAATGGTATATTCGGACTGACGTGGCATCGCAAGAGTAACAACTTGCAAAATGGTCGAAATCTGCGACTGAATATTTTTGCAGTTCGGATCGAGGCGGCAACTCTAATAAAACTTGTGAAAATAAAACTGTTTATGCACAAAGTTAAACCTAGTTTATTTCAGGGCTTCGAACAAAAAAAAAAACGTTATTTTGGTCGGAACGATAATCGGAGCAAAAAAAAAAACGATTTATTTCAGTTAGGAGGATGTTTAAACCAAAAGTAAATGGTTTCATAAATCTTTAATAGAAATAAAGATTTAAAGAAATTCTAAATTAATTACTTGGAGCTGAAGTCGAAATGGGACAGATATTCCCACAAAAATATGTTCCTAGCAATCTGATTGTTCGGGTATTTATATTTGCTGCCGCTGCCGCGATGCCGCGTCGTTCCGAACGTACCATTGTAACCGAATATAATTCTAAAATTTAATTTACCTAAATTTCTATTTAATTATCGATGTGAGGAATCACCTAATTTGTTAAATATTCAACAAAGATCATGTTATGTTAGTAGCATTTTTTAATGTTCTGAAAATGCCGGCGCCTATTTTCTTACAATAATTATTACAATATCAACATCAATTTAGTTACATATAATAAAAATACGATACTTTTTTGTAGTTGTCTTAAATACTAAGAATAAAATATATGTTAATATATATTCTTGAATTATGTCTATTTGTTGGAGATTGAATACCCAAGTTTATGATATATCTTATTTAAACAATTTAATTATAATAATTAGGTGTTCCGGATAATTTAATTTAAATTTAATATATACAAATATTAAAAAAAAACTAAATAAATACTGCGAGATTAGTAAATATTCAAATTGAACGTTAAAAAAATGACGATTTTAAAAATATATGCAATACTAATATGAAATACTTTAGATGTCTTCATCAATTTGATCTGGATTAGTGATGTATTGATAATACATTATTTATTATTGTATATTAGTTACTTGGTTATGCGGTAATATTTAAATTATGATGCAAATAGCTGGCAATTGATCAAACTAAGGTATGTAAACATGGTTATAAGCATTAGGAAGATACTGATTCGTCTTACTTTCCGCGTTACATTGTTTAAATTGTAATATAATAAAGTTTTACATAAATAACTTGTTTAAACAAAATGTCAAATTACCTAAATTAAATATATAATAAACTGAATTTTAATTAAAACAACTATATTGGTTACCGATAAAAAACTACTAGTTTTAACGATAATTATTACAAAAACTAGTTTAAAATAAATAAAAAGACAATAAACATAAATGAAATATATTCACATTGCACAATGTGTACTACTCCAAAATTGGGTTGGTGTCTAGCAATGATATTGATCAAGTTATTAAATATATACGAAAAATAAATATCTGCGATTAAAAATATATATACTATTAATTTTAGAAAAAAATAAACAATTTTTACGATTATGTCTTTCAAAATCATTGTGAAAATGTACTCTTTTTCTTGTATATATGTGATTAAATTAGAAATTATATTATTTGTAAGGTTGGTACCGTTATTTAAGACTGCCCTTTACTTGTTTTTGTTAACTTTTATTTATGACTGATTTATGGCAATTAGTTCGTGAAATTAAAAAAACTATCAAATAAAGTGCATAGAACAAAATTAAAGGATAATTTTGCTGTATAGGTATTTCCAATAACGCTTAAGTTCCCCTAAAAAAGAATTGTTCGTTCGTGAAGTGATACATTAATGCCAAGCAGTTTTTATTAACAATGGGGCTATTTGGGTCAGTTTAATAAGAGGTTTGCAGTCCTAAAATTACATATAAATCCTAATTGAATTCTGATACAAGAAAAACAAAATGAAACGAAAACATTATATATATATATATATATATATATATATATATATATATATATATATATATATATATATATATATATATTTATACACATATAAATAAATTAATTCGAGAGTAGTTAACGTACACTAATCTGACTGCTCCGGGAGCATCAGTATTATTTTTCCATAGATTAATAACAATTATGCCAAATAATGTCTGCTACAGTTTTCTTACCGTAACGCAACTTAGTCATACCGTAATGCATAAACCAAACTAGCCAAATATTGTTTCTGCGCACAGGCGCGTAGGGACGCGGGGATTCAGAACACTCCTCCCCCTATGCATCCAGATCGTAGGAACAATTTTATTTAAAAAAATGACATAGATCGCCTGCACCATAGATCTAGCTTTGATTTACTAAACTTCTTGATTCCGATTTGGATTTAACTAATAATTATATTCCTCAGTCAATATGTTTGAAGTTAACAAAATGTCTACTTTAATAAAAGAGGCCGCAGGCAAGCCGACTTCGAAATCAAATTCCACATTGAAATTTTGTTCCCAGTCCACCCCTGATTATATATGTTTTTGCTATTATTTTCATAACACCAAAACCACACATGACAGCATTCTGTTTATGGTACTGTTTGCGCAGACACATTATTTGGATTGTGCGTTACGGTGTGATTAAGTTACGCTATGATATGAATATCATGTAGCAGGCTTTAGTGTAGTTAATTTATAAAAATAATTATGGTTAACTTGTTATTGTAATAAAACATTTATAATGATAAATAATTAGCATACATAGAAATGGCAGATGTAAATCTTTTAATATGTAAAAATTATATTCCTAAATTAGCAACATAAATGGTGAATTAGTGTACAATCTAAGAAATTACTATAAACTTGTCATCAACAACTGCCTATGTATTCGAGGTTATCTTTAAAACATAGAGTTTCAGTTTTTTGCAGTTCTCGGTACATAATTTAATATTCACAAAAAAAAAAAAAAAGTTTATCGTATTTCCATTGGTTAGTCTCATAAGTAATTAATAAGTGCCTAAACAACGTTGAAATTCTCGATTAAAGTTATGTTGCGCACAATATTCATAAGTGTATACCTGATCTTATAAAAATTAGCATAATTAGACTTGATTTACTATTTTATTAATAATATAAAAATGGTTTACAATTTATTAACACTATGGCTGCCAAGTTGATTCTCCAATGCGGCTTCGTCACACTTGTACCGATAACCGTTGTATTTATATTTGTTCAATAATTAAAGATATAACAATAAAAAAATTAACAAATTGAATAACCCTAATAAAGCTTAAACCTTTGATATGAGAAACATCGGTAAGACGATGAAAATGAGCTGTTTTAAATGCCGTATCGGATTTTCTCATATCAAAGCTTTAAGGTTACATTTAAGTGTAATTCAATATGTGAATTTTTTCAATGTGAATATAGTATTACTGCAATCTTCACATCTATCTACGTAATTTAACCTACATTTAACAAGTCGTGATTTTAAACATTTTAAAATAATATTGTCAATATAGGTGATAAAACAAATGTATAATCTAAAATGTGAGTATGAAGAGTATGTATTGTTACACTATTTTATTTTATTAAAATATGTATATAAAATTCACGTTAAATTAATAACGACGTCGTTTATTCTGGTAGTCATCCCTTCTATTATTATCATTGCCCCAGCGGCCAGACCCACGCGGGGGTCCACCGGGCCCCATGTTATTATCCCCCATGTTATTATTACCCCCACGCCCTTCGTAACGATGGCTTCTTTCATACGAGTTCATGAAAGACTTCGGGTCCTATAGGATACGAAGAAAGTAATATTATAACAAACAGTCATCATTTTGTTAAACGCTTCAGTCAAAATCAAGCTGATTTAAATATTCCAGAATGTCATATGCCAATGATATTGTTTTTTTGTTCACTTCATTCATGTTATTTTATATGCATAAGATATGTTCAGATACTTTGAAAGAAATGGTATGCTGAGTTCTACCTTAAATCTATCGCTCGTTTGCACCACTTTCCCTGTTTATATATGAGGATTTTAGTGTTCCGCAATGCACACCAACATACTAAATTAGGTCATTGCGCACGCATTGTATACAAGTCACGTAACACATAACGATAGTAACAAACCTAATTAAAACTCGAGCTTTATAACTATTCTAATAATTTACCGACTGAGCACATTTTATGTTCAGCGGTTTGTACACATGTTTAATGAAGTCATCAAGATTCCAATGATCAGAAAGTATTGCTGTCAACATATTTTAAAGTTAACTTGACGAAATATATTTCTTATTTAACTTTCGTTGATACGCATGCGCATTTTGTAACCGAAGTAAGTGCGCTTCCCACTTCCATATTGTGTATCATTAAAATGATAGAGATAAAAGTAGACATTGTGTGTAAGAAAATTATTTCCAATAAACTCACTAATTAACAAATGCTATAATTATATTCTGAACGGCGTTAGTTAAAAAAACATAGGTGCACGCACCAATGCCTTTAGGTCGACATATTATCTATTCAATGGATGATTTAATTATTTAATTAGATAACATTATTTTAACCACAGATGTTTAAAGAAGAAAATATATTTATAATCACTGAATGTTTAAAATAAAAAATGTAAATGACAATAATGATATTGTTACTAATTGATTGCAACAATAGTCGTTCATTTTTAGGTCATTGTGTTCACAATTTAAAAAAAAAACACTATAGATATAAAGTCGAATAATTTTTTTGAAAAATATAATTAAAAAATTAGAAGTAGACGGCACTCGACTTCTTTTAGGTCATTTTCATTAGAAATATATATTCCAAACAAACTGTCAAGAAATACCAATACTATTTGTTAAAAGCAGTAAATTTTCGACAATTTTCGTGTCGCGTACCCAAAAGACACCCATTTGGCTACTTGGAAGTTGAATTAATAGCTATTTTGTTTACTTATTTGTTTGTCAATTTTCCCAATATTTTATAAATAGCTGCACGTATAGAAAAATATTCAATGCAGTGTATAAGCAAGTTGCAAGCCACTATTATTTATTTAATATAAATAATAAAAAAATTAAAACTTTCAATGTGGCAAATATATTGTCGTAGATTCACTAAGCTCTATTACATCGAACCCTGCTTCAGAACCCGAATCGAAAATTTGTATTTTACAAGTACCAGAACCGGAATTGGAACCGATATATAATGTATTTCAATACCGGAACTGGAATCGAAATTCTTTTTATAAACCTAAAAGAACTGGAACCGATATACCTTAAAAAAAAAGCGATGCGAGCAACGGGACATCCCCGTCCTACTCCACGCTTGGCAAATATTCAAATTTAAAAATAATTGTTTTTAATTGTTATGGCCTATAGGTTCACAATTTGAAACTCAAAAAAATATTAAATGTGAATTTTAAAATTCAAAATTATAATTTTACATGGCCAATATGAAAAAATAGTATACTTAATCCTTCCTCGATCCTGCAATAATTAATTGATAACGAAAAAAACAAGCTTAAGTACAACATATGCGTTGCGATTAGCAAACTTTCTGAATTAAAAAATAATTGTTTATAATTATTATAGCGTTTTGAAAATATTCGAGAGGGTTACCAAGAAAAAGAGAGTTGAAACAGATTATCATGAAATAATGATTGTATTAGGAGTTTCTTTTGTAATGTGCTACAAGCGTGTTCTTCGATTCAATAATTACTGGTGTAATAATAACTCCTTGGGCAACACCGCTATAAAGAAGGCTATATCCAGAGATCGCTGCAAATTATTATTATCAAAAATGTATTTCAACAACCCAGAGGAACCTACCGATGCAGAAAAGATATATCGAAGAAGTTGTCAACTGCCTCAAACACACATTCAGAAAATATCGTTCTGACTCTACTTTCCAAAGTATTGACGAATCCATGGCGAAATTCAAAGGGAGATTTTCCCTGAAACAGTACATACCACTGAAGCCTATAAAACGTGGCATAAAAATTTGAGTTCGCTCCGATTCAAAAACAGGATATATTTCTGATCTAAATATTTATGCAGGTAAACAAGTGAACGCCTTGGCGAAAGAGTTGTTCTCAAATTATCAGACATCATCAAATGTACTAATGTCGTATCGACATTTGATAGGTTTTTCTCATCTGTGCACTTACTTGACACTATCAAGTTTCCTGCTGCCGGAACTCTGATGCGAAATCGTAAAAAAGTTCCCAAATTTTCTGGAAAGTTGGAACGAGGAGGAAGTCAATTTTAGTTCAATGAAAACGGTACAGTAGTTTGCAGATGGCAAGACACAAAAGAAGTGATGGCGATCAGTAACTGCTTCGCTGATGAAACTACTTTAATAAAACGAACTATAAAAGATAGCACCATGAGGCAATTCACCAGTCCGACAATGTTGAAGTTCTACAAGGACTATATTTGAAGAATAGATTTAGCCGATCAATATGCTGGCTTATACGACTTCCACAGAAGATCAAATAAATGGTGGAAAAAAGTTTTTACAAACTCCTAATGATAGCTGCAAGAAATGCTCATATTCTCTACGATGATGCAAGACGCACAAAATTTTCATTCCTAATTACAATAGCAGAAGATTTGATTGCGTTGAGAAGAAGTGGTGCAAATGTAAAAAGAAAATCAGCAAAATCATTAGAGCGACCTAGTTCAAAAAACGAAAACTTCAAAATGTAGGCGATCATTTACGTATTGAGGGCTCTACAAGACGTCGCTGCTCCAGATGCGCACAGCTGCAAAAAGAAGTAAGAACCAAAACTTTGTGTCAAATGTGTAATATACCTCTTTGCAAAAATTGATTCACCTTACCATCTGCAGTCATATTTTACATGTTATTCAATATTCTTTCAATGGAAATAAAATTGTTTTCAAGACTACTGGATTGTATATGTCCCACCTAAAATGTCTAATGGAACACATATGTCCCAGCCCATAGCGTAAAAAGGGCGTACCCTACATTCATAAAATTATCATTTCTTGATATTAGTATCCACATTTACATAAAATCTGACCTCAGATATAACACAAGTAAACGAAAAAGGGTTTCCAGAAAAGATTTTAGAATGTTTAATCGCCATCAAATATAACATTCACATCTTTTTAAACGCTTAACCTTGTTGTAATGCTCAGAAGTGAGCCTATTATAAATCAAATGCAATCATATTAAAAGAAGTAATGTAATAAATAATGAAGGCATGTTTTTAGCACGCCGTACGAAGTACAGAAGAGGCAAAGCCTTCGGTCGTGTGTCTGTAATATTCTCGATCATAAAATTTTCAAAAACAAATTGTTCTTGGCTCGTCGCTGTAAATCCAAAAATTGATATCTCATATGCTTGGGAGGTAGTCTGCGCTCGCTAGCTCTTAAAATTTGTGTCCTATACTTCTTTGAAGATACCGGCGATTTGAATCAAATTTGCTACACATATTCTTTGGTATCCCATTTGAATCCGTTCGCAGTTTAAATCCATAGTTTCAGAGTTAAATGATTTCAAAATTTAAAGCTTCCTTTAATACTACAATAAATTAAAATACACAGTAAACTAAGATAATTAATATCTACAAAATATCTTCGTATTGTAAACCCAAAGGGGGAAAAATAATTTAATATAAATTTTAAAATATATATATTTATTTTTTATTTTTCAAGAAATTCTTTAAATAAATGTAAATTTTTTAATATCTATAACCTTTTCTCAGATAGTGAACACAAAGGCAATAATAATTAAACATATTTTATTTGAATGTATAATATTATACGTAGGTACTCGTATATGTATGCGCGGAGTGATGGGGATCCGTATCTTAGACCGAACACTTTGCTATGCTCTGTGGTGTTTGCATTTATTCAGTGAGCTGAAGTCATAGCTACTCAATGAAAAACTATGTGTTCCGACTACAGGACAGTTCACTCCAGACGGTGTTCATTACAACGCGACTCCACTAAAGTGACATTTTTATTTTAGTTGAACGCTGTGTTTGCATATCTAATTGACAGCATAGAGAAGAACTAATTCGAATATGGATAAATGCAGAAAAATATGAGCATTAAAAGCCTATAATTGACTATTTAATATTCCACATTATAATAACACTTTAAAGTAATCATAAACTAGATGCAGATGTAACGTCCTTGAACCAATATTTTTATTTTAAAAAAAAACTGAAGTCCTTATGATTTGTATAAAAGAAATTATGATACGTCTTTCCTGTGCTTTTCTCCACGCGGTATTTTGTCATTGAGTGAAATTAACCAGAAATTCAATTTGAATATACTCCTCTTCTTTCTATTTTATGCGACGCCACTGATCACAGATGATTTTTGATAACACGTCTGTTCGTTCGTTCTCGCTAGCAATTGACCATTTTGCTCCGGCCCATTGTATGCTCTGTGTTGTTTTATTTAATTTTTAACTAATTTAAGAATATTCAACGTTCACTTTTTCTTTCTTTTTGTTGGGTTTTTTAGAATATGATTTAAATAACTTTTGTAATGCACTTCAAATTCTAAAACCTCAGCTCCAGCAATATTGTACATTAGTTTTCTCACTGATTTTTATTCAATTGTTAATATTAATTTTACATTCGTACTTTGTTTCACCAGCCTCTGTACCTGAAGATGATTTAAAAAAAAATCGAAACCGGTCGTACTTAATTTTAATAAAGAAACTTTGAGGAATTAGATATCTCCAATTTAATTTTCCTGAAATTAATTTCTTCACGATGAAATTCCTCAACGATTTATACTGATATAATCAAGAATGTTCTATTCACAAAATTACTTATGTGATGAAAATTAGATGTGAATACGACCATAAACATAATCTTTTTAATAATTTGCGTAATAATATTTACTAGAGAAAAACATCAATCTAAATCTATGGAATGAACCTAAATAAATAACGCATGATGCAGATTATCTAGTTTGATTATTGCACCATAGTCGACGTAAGTATATATACGAGTATACATAGGTATGGAAACGATGACAAATACGCACGTAGCAAATTAATTATACATTATTATGTTATATTACAATATAATTTTCTATGGAACGTTACATATCACATCAGAAACAACTTTGAACACTTTTGTGTTATTTAGGACCTGCAAGTAACGCAAACGGATATTCAGTAAAAGTCAGACCAATGATTAAGTCAGTAAATATAGGTTAATTATGCATAATCTTTACAGTATCTAAGCTTATAATGAATTTTCCTGTAAAACAGTTATAGAACAATTAATACAAAGTAATTTTTCGTAGAATTGTTTTTCATTTCATATATATATATAAGGACAAACAAATCGAAATCTTACCATTTTGGTTTTAAACTTCGTTTGTGTTAGTTAAAATGGCCAAAATTTGTGAAATTAGTGTTGAAAAACGTTCAATAGGAAATAATGCAAAGAAATTAAAAATATCTAAGAAAGACGTATTTACTATTCTGAAGTGCAAAGAAGAAACTGGACTATTTACTAACCCAAAGCGATGTGGAAGAAAAAGAATTACATCAGAACATGAAGATCAGTATGTATATTGTATTAACAAGCAAACGAAATAGACGTCTAACAGCTAGGGATATAACCAGGGCCGCCGAGAGAAAATTCGGACTCCGGTGCTTTAACATTTACGGGACCCTTCTGCCCGTAAAATTTTGTTCTTCCTGGGCTCCGGGTCCCTTGGTAGAGAACGGGCCCAGGGTAATTTGAATCCCCTGCACCCGGCTCTCGTCAGCCCTGGATATAATCCAGCAAGTGAACTTAAACAAGAACATAAAATTGTCAGTAAAAACAGTAAAGCGAAGACTAAGAGATGCTGGTCTTTAAAGTGGAATAGAAGTTCGTAAACCTCTACTTCACATTCAAAATAACAGAAAAAGGTTGCAATTGGCCAAAGAGTACAATAATAGGACAGTTGATGTTGTGGACTAACGAATCAAAATTCGAATTTTTTGGTTCAAAATGGCGAGTTTTTGTTCGGCGAAAAATTGCAGAACGCCTGTCCGATGAATGCGTTATACCTACAGTGAAACAAGGAGGTGATAATGTTATGGTTGGGGGTTGTTTTGAAGGCAATCAAGTGGGCGATTTGAAGAAGATCGAAGGAATTCTCCGAAAAGAAGAACCATGCTATTCCCTTTGGAATACAAATTTGTGAGGAAAATGTTGTGTTTCAAGAAGACAATGATCCAAAATATTCTTCAAAATTAAGTTGGTCGTATTTAGATGAACAAGTACCGGAAACAAATGTAAGAGGGTGATTTAACCACCGAAATCGCCTGAATTATCGCCGATTGAATTATTGTGGGATGAAATGGATCGGCGTGTTCGAGATATGGCTCCTACTAATGTATATGACTTGTGGAACAAACTTTTAAATATTTGTGAGCAAATATCAGAGCAAACATTAGTTAAATTAATTAAAAGAGTGCCACGCATTTGTAATGCAGTTATTCGAGCAAAAGTGGTAATATTGATAAAATATATTTATGATTGTAACAAATTATATTTTGTAACAAAATTTTCCACAAATTATGTAAAAGATTATATATAGTAAATACGTCTTCTAATTTTGTATGTATAAACAAATTTGCACATATAATATAAACGTTTATTATGTTTCTTATGTATATATATATATATATATATATATATATATATATATATATATATATATATATATATAAATATATATATATATATAAATATATATATATATATATATATATATATATATATATATATATATATATATATATATATATATATGTATATATATATATATATATATGTATGTATATATATATATATATATATATATATATATATATATATATATATATATATATATATATATATATATATATATAATTATTGCATTCATTACAAAAATATAATGAAGGCAAGTGGCGACCGATCACTAGTAACTATTCCGTGACACATTTATACTTCCATCATGGTTACAACCAGATATTTCTATAAAATCCGTATACGTTTAATTTGTATTTTTCTTCACAATTTTCCCATGGCGGTTGTTGCCTAATTTAAACAACCTTTTATAGTCTCGAGATAGTAATGATGACCATGTCAAAATGAATAACCTATAAATCAATTTACGATATAAAACTATCTTATTTTTTCCGTTTGGTCTCGTTCGTGACTAAGATGTCGTTGATCAAATTAATGTACATTCGATTGAAACATACATTCAAATTTGAATATACAAGAATAGTAAAAAAATATATAAGTATTTTTAAAAAACCTACATTTTCCATTAAAACATGTAAATAAAAAAAAAATCAAAATGTTTTACCGAATAACCAAATTTCCCAACATCAAAGAGTAAAAAATATTCGCGAAGAATTTTTGTAATATTAAATGGTAATGCAGGTTCACAAAATACTTCAAGATTATTCAATGATGGGTTATGTAGTAGATAAAAATAATCTTTAATACTTGAAGCAAGTACGTGGTAATAAATATACGTATGCATAAATATTTTCCTAGTAACATAATGTCCATTGTATAACCCACAGCTTAAAATCAGTTCTTTAATAGCAATTTCAGATAATACTTTATATATATACCTATTATCATTATTATTAAAAGAGACGTACATGCCTATGCCAATAAATACTCCTACCCGTAAATAGATCAACTCCATAGAATAGTTTAATAATTCATTAAAAATATTTGCGAAGCTCTTATTGTAGATATTCTTCTTCAAGGTATTTATTATTTTAAAAAATATCTTAAATTAAATTAGGGTTAAAAGGTGTATCGGTTTGATCCCAAACTTGATTTTTAAATAGTAGCCTAATAATTCTTAGAATATTTATCAAGAATTCAGCATAAGATATTCTTCTTTTCATATTATAAATTTTCTTTCAAAACCAATAGATTTATAATATTAAGCCTGAACTTCATATAAAAGCCTAATAATCACGGTTAAATTGGTTCATATCAGCATAACTCTATAAAATAGTTGAATAATTCATTAAAAATATTTGCGAAGTTCTTATTGTAGATATTCTTCTTCAAGGTATTTATTATATTATAAAATTTCTTAAATAAAATTAGAATTAAAAGGTGTATCGGTTTGATCCCAAACTCGATTTTTAAAGAGTAGCCTAATAATTCTTAGAATATTTTTCAAGAATTCAGCATAAGACATTTTTCTTTTCATTTCATAAATTATCTTTCAAAAGCAATAGATTTATAATATTAAGCCTGAACTTCATATAAAAGCCTAATAATCACGGTTAAATTTGTTCATATCAGCATAAGACATTCTTAAGTAATTTAAATATCTTGATTTTGATAGTAATACATTCTTAAACTAATTTTAATACACTTATTTTATTGCCCAACTAAATGAGTAAAATTGACGGTCGAACAATGCATAGTGTTCGCAAACATTAAAAATTAATTTAATTTAACAATTTTCTTGTCGATAAATGATGATATAGATGGTAAATTTTATAACTAGTAAATATAAATAATTTCATTTTAAAAACAAAAATATTTCAATATATTATCCGAAAATTAAATGCAACGTGGTGTCAAAATTTGCATACCTATACTAAATAATCGTTGCGGTTCTATATTTTAAAAATATTTTATTTACGGCTGGATATAATGTTAATATTTCAAAAAAAAAAATAATAATCGGTAGATATTAGTGAATACCAAAATATATTGTAAGAACCTAACCTAATATATAGACCGCTCAGGGAATAGGGATCACTGCAATGTTACAGAACTATAACAAGGGGAATGCGGATGTAAGAGAAGTAACAATATTGTCCCTTGTTACTAGCTCATCTTTATATTCGTGCAGCAGTTTTGAGCACCTAAAATGAGTTCACTGCTATCCAACATTTGTATAGGCAAATCAAATTCGGCTCATGGTATTTTCAGGAGACGCTAGACACTTAGTTTTTCACACCTCATCTACTATATTACTATGGTATGTATAAATTATAAACATATGTTAATAATTTTTAACCAAATATAACCTAGATATTATTTTACAACTAAAAATAAAAAGAACAATCATGAAAAAGCAAATTTTACTACATGAAGAAAATTGAAAGTCTGACAAAAAAAAATATATTTATAAAACAAATACATAAAAAGAAAGATATTTTTATTTTCAAATTTACTCTTGTTCTTAAAGTTTATTTTATTTGTGAGGTAATTACTAATCCGTATAATAGTTATCATAATTAAACAACGAACAGTATAAAATGTTGAAAATATTCTATGTTCATTGCAGTTTCTAGTAACCAATTAAAATATTCTGCACTTATTTTCTTTAAATACATTTGTTAGATTTTTTTTTGCAAATGTATTTTATGATTGTTTATTTTAAACTCAATTGAGAGTATATTGGCACATTTCAAAATACTTCGTCAACAGGAATTAAAAAAGAAAACAAGTGATTTGGTCTGGTTATCTTTAATCACAATTTATAATCAAAAGTTGATTTTTATCGTCAATATTCTTATTTATGTGAAGTTTTAAATTTCATATGAATTAAATAACCCGTAAATATACTGTGCTGTTAGTGCTCAAATTATTTTCACCAGTCTAATTTATTAATTCTTCGTCTGGCAAAGAAACAATTTGAATCGTTAGAAGAATAATTTTTGGTCTCTCATTCTGGTTTGTACAACTTTTACTAACTAAGATCTTCTTTTTCCAAGTCCATATCAATAAAAACATAATCATCAATAAATAGTTAAATAACTGTACTTCATCTGACGTAATCCGGATATTATAGTGCAATGTAGTGTACTTTTAAACATTCTTAGTGGGGTTCAAGCTAAAATCGCCATGTTTTCTTATAAATTAAAATAATGTAATCCATTCGTAAGCACAAATAAAATATCTTCCTTCTCTAGGTCATCCCACATCATAGGAATGACAGAAATTCTCTGTACTATTTCCGAAAAACAATATATGCCATGCCATATTTTCGGTTCCAGATTTTTTATTATAATAGCCAAAATTGTATCCTCTCCATAGTTTTTATTAAAGTTTTTTCCACTATGTTTTTTTTTACGGTAGACAACGCACATTAACACATATCTGCATTATTCAAATTTTTACAATTTAAGCAATCGAACGGATTATTACATTTTTAGGCGAATTGTGTATCTGTTTTTATTGCGGTGGCCAAAGAATGACTAAACACTTGTGTTGCCAGTTTAATGGTCATCATTTAAAATAAATTCGGGAAAATATGAGCATTTGTAATTTTTGTTAATGTTCTAACCGGACGACGCTCAAAACGACTTGATTTTTGAATACTTTCTTATTCTTATTTTCTTTCATATGTAACAGTGCTTGTCCGATTTATTCTTGAGCGAATGACCTCACGCGTTTAGGTTTCAGGACATTTGTATTGAATTCTTGACTGTGGATATTGTTGAATGAGACACACCGAATTCCTTCGTAAGAGTTACATTCGATTCTCCAGCTTCTAAACGCTGTATTATAGTACTTGTTTCTTCAATTGAGAAACATTTTCGTTTCATCGAACTCATTGTTGAGCGCGTAATTATAAGAAAATGTGGTGTTTCATCAATAGGTGACAAAACACGGATTTATAAGGAGCAATCGACCTGCGTCGGTGGGGGGAGTGAGCGGAGGCGACGAGATATGGTCTTGACTCGTGAAATTAGAAACGCGCGTCGTTCTAACCGAACGATTTTTCAGTAAATTACGACGCTTAAAGAGGTTGATCGCTAAAACCGGAGTCGTACTAAACAGACGTACTTTCATAGTAGTTTATGTTATGAAAACTTAACTTGAGGTCGCATCTACCCAAAAAGTATGTATTTTATATCATTCCAAGACACTTTTATTTCCAATGTATATATCGTGCTTAATTATTATATTTCTGATACTATTTATTAAATGAGGCATATCAAAAAGTGTATGCAATTTTTACCTCCTAAATAAAATATGGCTGCTGTTCTGATATATTTCAGCCGTTAAAAATCATACGATTATTGAATCATTGATCAGCCCTTACATGAACACCCAAAATATGTAATTCATGATTAAATTTTCTATTATTTGTTTTAATTGAATGCTATTTATAGATTCATCACTCACAAAGTTAACAGTAAATTTCCAAAATGCCAATAATCTGCGAATTATAAAAACAAGCGACTGAGTACAAATTGTTGGATATACTGTCGAACATCGTTAACACGAACCTTGATAACACGAAAACCTCTATAGCCGGAAGAAATTCTCGTTTCCCTTCCGTAGATATGCAAAAAGCTCTATAAAACGAAAAAAGACACCCTCTTAACACGAAGTCGATTTTTCACCAATCCACACCTCTATTGCACGAATTTGATGTTTCCGACCTCTATAAACGAAATTTACTTCTATAACGCGAAGTGGAAGAGAGGGAATTAGTGTCGCGTAAGCTGTTATCACGTGTTATCATTTATTGTTAATCTGGAAATGTCTTCTGCAAACAATCGCTCACTTTAAAAACATAATTTAAGCAAATGCGTGTCTAAAATGTGAATATTAGTGGATTCTCGATAACACGTTTTTTTTTTTTTAAACTCCATAACGCGAAATCTCGATAACACTGCATTTTCCCTCGGTATCGTATTAACGAGGTTCGACTGTATTTAAAAAAACATAAGTCACAGAATCCGTCCATGATGTCTTTTATATTCAAGACATTGACAATTCATCAGAATGTAGAATAAATTGTTTCCATTTGAAATTCATGGTGGTTATTTAAGAAAAAATTAGTAAATGTATATATGGTTGTAGCACAGCTACAGAACTAATATTATTACGTTAAATGTTGTTCACAAAATTATTTGGTAATAATTTTCTCACGCACTCTTTTCGATGATAATGTGTTAAGCGACAACTGTAATAAATTTACATTTCCTCAATGTTTCAACCACAATTCACACCGTTTCTCGTCTTTCCCAGCCAATAAGATGCCGCTCGTGTTTTCGGGAAGTTTTTAGTGTTGTTGTTGGTTAGCAGTCTATATATTGAGTTAAGTCTATGATTGTACCTAATAATAATAACAATTTGTGATGTTTTAATCTTTTATCTCTTGCACAATAAGATGACTGATTTAATTTATATAGACATGATAAATAAATATTCAACAAAATCATCAGATACGTTGAAAGATAATTTATCTAGATGACACTTGAGATCATTTTTTTCTAGATAATTCGCAACACTGACCAAGATGCAATATTCGTCCGCCATTTTGTAATTTTATCAATTGACGCGAAGTTCAATATAATAGTACTTCACTCATTAAAAGAAAATAGAAGATATATAATTACATAATTAAAAATTAATTAATTAATTAATTAAATGCGTATAAAATAAAAAATATTTTTTTATTTGCGATTAATAAAATGTTCATTGGAATATATTGTTATGTTCATTCATTGCGTAGAGTAAGTAAACCCCATGACGGAAATATACAGTCCTTTATTAATTTAGTGTGGTCAGTTTACTGTTCGCAAAGTATGTTAACGATACACTGCCTATCTGGAAATAATTGCTTCCTTCTGCCGATGCCATAATACTGGTTTACTTGTTCTGACATGTACAATATTTTTAATACAATGTACATTGATAGTATAATTTGTAATAAATTTTAGACAATATATATAAAATAAGCTTAACGCTGACACTGTCAACAATTGGCACGAAATCACATGTCAAAACAAATATCAACAAAACAGTTATGGATACAACGTTGCCGGTTGACACAGTAGTGCAGAACGACTGTACCACTCGATGTTAAAACATTTTGCGAATATGCGTTAAGTGATTTCATTCTGATGATTAGTCCACTTGAAAAAGTTTTGTACTTTCGACATTTCATTAACACTACACATATCTGCAGACCTAACTAAAACTTTATAAAACCGAATTGTGTAAAACAATTTAAAATTGAATTAACATAAAGAAGATATATTACCTAGAATTATACCAATTATAATAAAATAAATGTCAGACAATGACGATTGTTTTAGTTTCAAAATGGCGATATGTTTCATTTAATCACTATACGAAAGATAAAAAACTTGCATAAGAGTATCTGCTTTTCCATGTGTTAATACCGCAAAAGTAACAAATTTCAATCCTAATTTGTTGCAAAATCGCCATATTGAACAACTATTTTGTAAAACGCTGCCTTCTATACTAATATTATCGTAAATTATCCACGAATTTTTCAATTTTTAGACTATAAAATAATTTTCACAACTCACTAGTGAACTTTCAATTAGCCTCACTCCCTAATCTAAAAAATTAACTACTAAATAAAAATAAATCAACAATCAATGCCATGTAATACATAAGAATTTGATATAATCACAATGTTTTCGCAATTTTGAAAATTGCAAATTCAATCTATATTATGTGCATAAAATTAAGATAAAAATTAAACATTTTTCAATAGCCGTGAAATAGCTTTTATTTTTTTGATTAAATGAACATAAAATATTTATTACGTCATCACTTTTATTTTGCTATACTGTAGTAACTATAAGTAAGCGCTGCAATGACAACGAAAAATTATTTCGACTCCTGGAGCACAAAGGTGACATTGTTTATAAAAAGCGCTTTGATATAATTATGTAGAAATACGTATACTACTGTATAAAGCGATTTAATAATATTAAATTGTTTAAAATCTTGAAAACATAGCACCATTCGTTTATGCTCAGACTGTATTTTCCAGAGATACATATACAATTCATTGCTATGCAAAGCAATGAACTAAACTTCAACTATTAAAATTTTCTTCTTATCATTAAAAAAAAAACAGAAACTTATCTGTAAAAACCTGGCGCATAAAGGATTGTTCACAGCGAAACAATCAGTAATTAAGCTTAGAAAATTACAAATAACAATCTAGTTTGTATTATGACCCGCAATGCTAGCATTCCAAGCAACAAAATTAACACAATGTATGATCAATTTTGTTGCTGTGAACGTTAACTTTGTATGTCATATAACAAACTGGAATTATTACTTATAATTCCTATCCTTAAATACTGATTGTTTCGCTGTGAACAATCCTTAAGAAATAAATAATCGAATATATGTGGTAACTTGTAGCTACACCTGTAATATATTATAAAGAAAACAAAAGGAAGCAAATTGCACGGCAAAATAATTATAAATGATATTAAAGTATACGTTACCATCGGGTTAATGGGGTTTCCGCCATCTCCACCTGAACAAGAGAAAAATTAAATAAGCAATATAATATACACAAAAGTATGTATTCATATCTCCCTTTTTATACAACATTCAATTTATGAAAGAATAAGAGTAAAAAAAAAAAGGAAAATACAGGTAACTCTCAGTTTTTGAACGTGTTCCGTTTCGAGACGTTATTTGTCAAATGTATCTCGCATTCCTGAACTTGTAACATACGTATCGTATAATGTATTTGTATTATAAGATACGCTAACCATATAACACCTCTTTGTTAGGGGAACAATGAAAATGGTACGCATCTACATTATAAAACTATTCGGCTGAAAAAATTTATAACTTAGATGCGTGCCATTGTCATTGTTCACCTAACCAAGGGGCGTTATATCGTTTTACGCTGGGTGACACATCTAATAATACTTGTACTTTACCTAGAATGTTAAAGCCCTTACAACTGTCATAAACATAAGTACCAGCATAAGACATAAACAAAAGAAAGTTCAAATATATAGTCGAGGGGTTGACCACTTTGTGAAATAGTGTACACTAAATTACCATTTCCAAAACATTGCCGAAAAATTACCCAAATTACAAAAACATTACTGAGAAATTACCAATTTTACCTTGACATTATCAACATTACTAAAAATTACCAAGACATTACCCAAATTATCATAACATCACCAACATGATATTATAGTTGTTTTCAACAATTTGAGAATTGCCCCTAACAAAATAACAATGCCACGTCCAATTCGCTGTATACCGCCTGGCGCGTGCCAACAATGCGTACTGCTGAATTTAACAAAATTATGGAAAAAAGCGGAATTTATTCGCTCCATTTAGAAGAACTGGAGGTATTAGTGTGTATTATAAATTCACCATTGTTTGTTAAACAATTAAATTTTTCAACTTCTTCACGTATTAAATTCGAAACACTAAACAGTAGAAGAGGAATTTTTTCTACGTATACTCCTTTTTAAATTGCCCCAAATTAATTCAATCGTATTGAATATATAATAACATGGTGGTAAACATAGAACCGAATGCCCGTACTTTATTGCAACTTCATCAATGAAATGGCATTTAGGAAAATTGTGTGCTATTACAATGTCTAGCAAAATTTTCTTAGTGCTATTCATTGGAAATGATATCTGTTTTTTTTTTTTGCCTCTCCTACAAGTAGTGATAGTGTTTTAAATTTAATACGTGAAGAAGTTGATGCCTTATCTCCACAAATTTGCACGAACAGTGTCGCTCATGTAAAAACTATTGAGGAAAAAAATTTAATTGTTTAACAAACAATAGTGAATTTATAATAAACAGTTCTTCTGAATTGAGCGAATAAATTCCGCTTTTTTTCCATAATTTTCTTAAATTCAGTACGCTTATGCATTGGTGGCACGCGCCAGGCGGTATACAGCGAATTGGACATAGCATTGTTATATTATTAGGGGCAATTCTCAAATTGTTATATGATATTTCGCGCACGAGTCATGAAAACAACTATAACAACATTCCCTTGACTTTACCAACATTACCATGACATTATCAACATTACTATGATATTACCAACATTACTAAAAATGTGTACATCAAATTACCATAGTGGTTAACCCCTCGTATATAGTTTTATGAACGTGTTTATAGTACATAAACTTTACGCCTACATTTATGTAACATATGTACATAAAGTTGAATATATTTCAACTTAAAGTATTTCTTACGTATGACATACTCGACAAAAACCAAGAAGGGCAGCAAGAAATTTTACTAGTTCATATTTTCATAATTACAGCTTTCATTAAAGTCATTATCGATATTTGCTAAATATACTGTATATATCATTATCCTTAATTTTAGGGTACTTTGTGAAGCTATTTTGTACAAAATGGTTATATTTGTAAGATCTTTGTTATTTGGACCAAATACATTAAATATTTACGCATAAATCTCGTACGAAAATAATATGAATAAGACAGCAATAGTGTCAAATATACAGTTCATGTGTCTACATTAATCCAAAAACATGATTATTGAGCATTTTAATATATTATACAAAATTCTGATATAATTCAACGAATGTCTTTCAAATTTATAAACAATTTCACTACGAATAAGAATAAAATATTCCTATATCAACATCATCTGTACCAACCAAAACGACTAAAATTATAAACTAAAGAAAGCTGTGTTGTGAATAATACAGAATTATTATTCTAATGCGTATGTTTGTGTCAATTGATAAAGGGCACTTAGTGATCGAACGTTCGCAGACCGAAAATTACCTGTATATGAAATATTCTACAAAAAAAATGTATGTGCGTATGAACACGACGCAAAAAGAATCGCATTAAATCCACTTCTAACTTAAGAGTGGCCATCTGGTCTAGAATTTTCAAAAGATCTTTTTTTATTTTTATTATTGTAATCTATAGTAGATACTCAGAATGAATGTAGTAAAATTTCGAATCGCAATTAGGCGGTCTTATGTACCTACGCCGCAATATGAAAACCACTACTCTCGCGTTGCAGAGACAGACCACTTTTTTCTTATGGCGTGCAAGATATCTCGAATTGTAGTATATCAATCATCATAATTTAATTTTCTTATTATTATTTAGTTATAGGACTATAGCATGAACTAGGATCTAGGCAAAATATTGCATAGTACGGGTTATATTTAACTTTTAGTAACGAAATTTTAGCGGTATTTCGAACTCTTAACTTTAAACACGCGCCATTTTCCGCCATTTTGTTTTTATGCCTTTATCCTAGTTCTTGCGATAGCTTATGTAACAAGAATGTTAAAAATATGTTTTTTTTTTTAATTTTTCAAAGCTGTACTCAAGATTCCATGCACGCCGTGGAGCTACAGGTATTTTCTCAATTAACACAGACTATATATGCAAAGGCCCAATAGTGCGCGAAAAAAAAATTGTATATTTTTTGATATAAATAATAAAATGTGAAAAACTTAAACCTTAATATGCTTCCCATTTATTACAATAAAATATGGAAAAACCTTAATTTTACAGTATTCTAGACCAGAAGCCACCCTTAACAAGATCAACATTTTACATACATTACTTCGTTGGCTTAGCTAACAAAGGCATAATCAAAAAATTTAATTTAAGAAAGATCTACATACCGGTTTGATCATAATCAGTATTGTGCGTATTTTCGTTTGGAGAATTGTATGATTGCATTGTTTGTTCCTGTTGGTCCAACATGTTGGTCAGCTGGTGCGCCTAAATACATAAAATTTACACAATATAAATATATACCGAGTAATCATTAATGTTTGAACGTTACGTCATCGGTAGTTGTTACCACTATTATCAAAACTATAACTATGTTTACCTGCAGTTTAGAAACCAGTTTCAAAACGTTTTTAGTTTTCAAAACTGCATGTATACACTACCGAAACGGGTTTTACTTGACGGGAGTCAAGTCCAAACTTTATGGGCTTCACATGAAATTTAGTTTTCAAAACTGACAGTCACAACCGTCATTCATCAGAATACGCCTGCGTAGTGCGCATTCATACTAACATTCTTGTTCTGGAGCTAGTGGCGGTGCTAGCGGACACCTTTCATTTTCCCTTGATCATTTTCTGACCCCACTAATTTTGCAGATGAAATATTTTTTTGAGTAAACATGCAAATATCATTCTAAAATTATATAAATGTGCCCCCTAATTGTATTCTTGCTCCCTACTGAACAAAATGTCATGGCCTAGCGCCGCCACTGCATGGAGCTATTTATTATTATGTTATTATCGTTAGTATAAAATTAAATATGTCCAGAAGGAATGTGTGGAGATATTGTGGAGTTGACTACATAATAATGATTATGAAATATGAAAAATAGATTAACTTATTAGACGGTAAAAGATATAAAACAATATAAAAAATATAAGGCTAATTAAAAAACACTGATAGGTGAAGAATTCCTCTAAATCATAATTGATTTAAAAAAAATGTTTTCTACATAAATAAAAACAATCCACCAAATAGAATATACGGCGAGCTTGATTAAATTTTTGATTACAATTATGATGAACGTATTATAATTTCAGGACGAAACTTACAATTGTTATAATGCTAATATCTCTGTTATTTTGTTGAAGAACAGTTGGTGACTGAATTTTGCAAGCAAAAACAGAACCAGTTAAGAAAATCAGATACTTTTAAATTATGTATATTCTTAAATAATTTACATGTAATATATTGCAATTACATATTTATGGTGGTAATTGTTTATTTTTATAATTTTCCCTTTTTAGTTTTCCTTTCAAACGATACATAATTTATACAACAATTAGCAATAATTCTTGTACAAGTTATTTACATTTTCTGTACCAATTCTAGAGTTGATCGTATTATGGTTTAAATAAATATGTACTATATCAAAAAATAACAATTTTCTACATTTATTTCCTTATCTATGATTTTAACATTGTCAAATTCAAAAACATGGCCTGAATTATGATAGTGTGTTGCAAGAGCTGTTATATTATCTATATTCATGTTGTTATATTTGCAATCGTATGGGGTAAAACGTATAGTGGTTGGACAGTATATAGTTATAGGACGTTTCATACAGAAACCGCTAAAATAAGGATTCTACTAAACATATTTAAACCAATTTTCAATACATGGCAACAGCGTTAATTTTACTTTGCATTGCATGAAAGCGCAAATTGGTTTACCGTCAGTGCTGGAAGTGTTTTGGTCTGGACATAGTGTAGGTACTAGTTGTCTGGTATGCATGGCTTCTCACTTTGTTTAGAAATATATTAGACAAAACAAATTTTACGCTTCTTAGTATTCCAATAATTAAAATGTCTATACAGTATAAGGACTATTAGTGACTTGTAAATGAATTGTGTATAAGCTGGTATCGATTTTAATGCAATTATTGTAGAAACTGTCCAATAACTGTATATTTTTGCATATTTTTCTTTTTCTTATTTTAAAAACAAATTCAAAATGTTTATCCAAGGTCTCAATGTACATATATGAAAACATAGGACCAAGTTATGATTTTTTTATTAAATAATTTTCTTAACTGTCCAATAGCTAAACGTTTTACCCTATATGGTTTTATTTATTCTGTTACTTAAACATTGTTTACTTTGTCTAATATATGTATATATATATATATATATATATATATATATATGATTACATACATGAACAAAGATAAAAAACAGCTCTTGCAACACACCATTTCAATACAAGACAATGTTAAAATCATAGATAAGAAAATATATTTAAAAGAAAAGGTAATTTTTGTATATGGTACATATTCATTTAAATAAAATATGATCAACTCTACAATTGACACAGAAAATGCATATAACTTTTAAATTATTTGTTTTGTTTTAAAGGGAAAATAAAAAGGAAAAATTATAAAAATTGCCACCATAAATATACAACTGCTACATGTTCATTAATAAAAATAAAATCAAAAAAAGATATCTGTATTTCACTATCAACTGGTACTGTTTTGGCTTGCGTAAGTCAGTCACCAATTCTGACAGTTTTCCCCTTCTCACGGTGAGATACTACTCACCCATCACGGGTGAAACATCAGAATAGCTTGTTAGTTACTTTTGTTAGTGAATCTAGTGTTAAAGAGTTGGTAAGTTGGCAGCATTGTCAAGAATATTCGAAAATGTGTGGGCGTATTTGAATATTTTGCTTGCTCTTTATATTTCTATATATTTATACACAAATTTAAAAAACAATTTTTTTTCAAGACTATTATTTTCCTTATTGTGTTTTGTGTTTAGTTTGTGTTGAAGTTTGATCTGGTATTCTTACTTGGTGTTTCAATTAATAAATTAGTATTTTCTTCTGTATTTTATTGTTCCTCTATTGTTGAACCATCCTTATTTCTTTAATCTTGTACTATATTTAATAATATAAAATATCAAATAACTAATTTCACACTGCTACAAAAGTTATCACCCGTTTCTCACCACCTCGGCTAATGGTGAATACCGAAGGTACCGAAAATATCCACTTAGTGAACACCCAGTCACTTTTCACGTCTAACGTGTGATAAGTTGTGTCAGAATCATCCTCCTATCCTTCACCCAAACAACATCGATATTAGTATTGTAACAAATATATTTACAAACAAATTTGATTTTCTCCTGAAATATGTTCATCATTTTTGTAATCATAAATTTATTCAAAGCAAGAACCGAAACATCAGTGGATTTAAAATGTTATAATCTTGTATATTTGTCATTTGCCCCATAATATAAATAAACATATTTGATCACCTGCATGAACAAAGTATTTTCCTGCTGGCGTCTACGTAAATCTTCTTCTTGATGATGCATACGCATTTGCATTTCTTCTTGTTGACGACGCATTTGTTCCTCATTGCGCAGACGCTGTTCTTCAGCAAGACGTTCACGTTCTTCCCATTCGCGCTTTTGACGATCACGGTCCATTTCCCGATTACGCAACTCTGTAACATACAAAAATAAAAATATTTGCGTGTAGTTATAAAGAAAGAAAGAAAGAAAGAGGAAATATTAGACGAAAAGATAACTTACGCTCACGTAACATTTCTGTTTCGTTCTCAAATTTAGCAAACTGCATTTGAGCTTCGAGTTTATCTTCCTCCATGGCCAATTCTTGTTTCAATGACATCTCTTTTTGTTTGTAAAGTTCATGTAATTGTTTCCAACGAGTTCCGTATTCATGCTCAAAGCTGCCAGGAGCTGCAAATCTTGGGCCCACCTATACACCAAACAAACAAACAAAAAACAGGTCACATTTACTAAAATCTCAGAGATGGTAACATTTGACTTAACCTAGTAAAGGCCTCTATAAATATGTTAAAAAAAATTATAAATAGTCAAACCAAGTTTATTTTTTCACTATGATAAAAGTGGGAGTTGGAAAACAAAATGTTTCATAGCAATACCTTTCATATATATATTTTTTTTTTCTATGCAATCGACTTGGAGGCATATTTTACCTTTAAACCCGGCTAGAGACTTTATTGATATATAATTATATATATTATATAATATAAGTAAAAATTCTGTAGCAATAAAAACATAATTTATGTTTAAACACCGTAGTTTATACATTTAAAATTTGGCTTGTAATATAATTTCAAATAATTAAATGTTAAAACTAATTCAACAAGGATAAAAAGACCTATTGTGGACACATTTTTAATTTAATTTCATTTTAAGGAAACACAAATATTGACTATTACTTCAGGCATTAATTTGATTGCTTATAAAGAGAAAATATATAAATAGCAACAAAATGGGTTATAGAGTGCAAATTGAAACTAACTTCACGAGCTTGATGATAATCAGGGCTCTTCTTCATCAATGATTTTTCGGGATACCCATCGATGATGTCCATCTGATCATAAGTGTCAACAATCACTGGACGTAGCGAAGATGTTAAGAAGAAGCAGCCTTCGCTGCAGCGTTTCAAAGCACTGATCGCACCCGGTTTACGGGCGAATTCAACAATGCCCTCGCCGGTTGATTTTCCACGGTCGTCGACAATAATCACGCAACGTTCGATCTAATACACACAAGTAAAACAAAAAGAAATAATATTCGCAAGTTTTAACATGTCTTGCATCGCATACCTCGCCGAAAACGGAGAATGCAGCATAGAGGAGCTCATTTGAGATCCATGTGGTTAAATTTTTAACTTTTATCGTCGCTCCGTTCGGAGCAAAGCGGATTTTCAGAGTACGTCCTTTGCGGACCGTTCCGTCAAGTTCACGCTTTGCTTTCTCAGCATTCGCGTGATAGTCCTAAAAGAATAATAACGAAACATGTGCTACAATATTACAAATCTTCAAAAGTTTCAGAAATTGGCATTATTTATTAAATATACGCCCTATTATAATAAAAATCATCGTCAGATTATTGTCACTTCCTCAAAATAAATTTCTCTCCGTGAATAAATCAATTATTTTTACCACAAACTTTAAAAAGATAGAACTATTTTCAATGAATATAGAGAACATATTTAAGCTTATTGGTAACTTACCAATCTGATAAATCCAAAGTTCTTCTCTTTGTTGATGAACAACTCGCTGGTTTCTCCATAAGGTTTGAACATTTCACTGATCTCATCCTCGTTGATATCGCTTGCTAGATTACCGATATAGAGGCGATTGCGTCCAGAGAATTTTTTCTCACTCATGTCAAGTATGGGCAGTTCAAAAGTAGGACCGCCGATAGCAATAAGTCGTTCGTTAACGCGGTCCTCGGGGTTACGCGACTGGCCATCACCCATGTTTCGGTTGCCGCCGAAACCCCGACGGAGTGGGCGACGATCTTCCCGATCAGATTTCATCTTTTGAAGAAAAAAACAACAACAAATAAGAATACTGTAAGATTTATTTTTTGTTATATAGCTGCAGCGTTAAATAAATATATTGCTATTATGTAAGGATTCGCTACCTATTATGGTAGTGGATTGCAATACTGTTTTTCAGTATACCGATATTATGGCATTTTTATTTATACCGAAATACCATTATTTACCGAGTTATTATGCCAGTATCTCGGAATTTAGGCAAAAAAAAAAAATGCATTTATTTATTATTGTATGTTAAAATCAGGGGGGTTGCAGGATTTTATCCTTCTGTTTGGAATTCGGGATTTTCGTGTCTAATACATGCTTTAAACATAATTTGTCACGCATCTTGACTTGAGAGAATGTTGCTTTAAACCAGAGGAGTATAATTGATTTCATTATATGTGATGAATGTCTGCGAAGTTTGGTAATTGATACGAGAGTAAGGCGTGGGGTTGAATTGGGTACGAATGAACATTATTTAGTTGTTTTTCGTATGCATCTAGCACAATGATGGCGTAAAAAAGTGTAAAAGACTGAGTGCATGATTAGGCTAAAATCAGCCTGCCTACAGTGTGAAACAGTTAGAGAAGAGTACGTCAGTAAATTGAATACAGATTTATCTGTATATTTGGATGAGTATATGATATAAATGTTGTATGGAAATAATTTAAGAATAATGTTGTAAAGAGTGCAACTGAGATATGTGGTGTTTCAAAAGTAGGTGTAAAGGTTCAGAATGCTTGGTTTAATGATAAAGTGAAAGAGGCTGTTCGTAGAAAAAATGAAGTATATCTTAATTATTTGAACGTAAAAGATGACTGTTTGCTTCGGTATAAATTGATGAAAAGTGATACGAAAAAGATTGTGAAAAAATGCAAAGCAGGGTATTGAATGAAAAGCTGATGTCTGATTTTAATATGAACAGAAAGTTGTTTTAATGTTAAAGGTTATTTTTTATTAATTTGTTAATTATTGTGACTTTTGCTCGATAAAGTCAATATTTGAAATTTGTAGAGGGAAAACTTAGAGAGAAAAAAACCGTTGGTATATTTCGACCAATATATGATCTTCTTCAGAGTTTGAGATGATCATCACCATCAATCATCACAAACTCTCTGAAGAATAACATATATTGGTCGAAATATACCAACGGCATTTGTTTTTTCTCTAAGTTTTCCTTTAACAAATTCCAAAAATTGACTTTATCGATCAAAAACTCTCAATAATTAAGAAAGTTGTTTTGGTTGAGTGTGAAAAGAATGAGAGGTAGTAACAACACCAACAAAGTGAAAACTGTTAAAGATATAATTGGTGAGTTAGTTTGGAATGTAGATGGGCTAGCTAGGTGATGTGAATATTTTAAAGCTTAATATGGGGGATCTAGTGATCCTTATTTGACTGAAGACGAAGATGATGTTGAGAATACAGTGGATGAGTGGGATATAACTGAGAATGACGTGTTTGAGCCATTGATGCGTATGAAATGTGGAGAAGCTGTTGGTATAGATGGTATAACGATTGTAATGTTAAAATTTGATAGAGAAAGAATGTCTTATTGGTTGGTCAAAATATTTAAGTTCTGCCTTATACATGGCGTAGCTCCGAATGACGTTTTCTAATCGTATGATTGTCGAAATGTTGCTTGCTTATTTTGCGATTTTCTCGATTTGAAGACGGCGTACGATAGTGTTGTACGCGAGGGCTTATGGTATATTTCAAAAGAGTATGGTGTCGGCGGAAATTTTTTGAATACGATAAAAGTGTTGCTTGAATGTAGTAAGGCGATTGTAAGAGTTGGTGGTAGATTGAGTGAATGGTTTGATATTGATGGTGGAGTGAAACAAGGATGTGTGATATCGCCTTGGTTGTTTAATTTATATATGGATGTTTTGTTACGTAGGGCTTTGTGTGATTGAGTGATCCTTGGCGATCTAACTGTTCCTGCTTTGGCTTTTGCAGATGATTTGGTTTTTGTGAATCAAAAGAGCAGTTATGTAGAATGATAACGAATGATAGTGTGATTGGAAGAGGTATGAATCTTAAATTGAATGTTACAAAATCAAAGGTTATGGTGTTTGATGTTGTGTTTCTTTAACGACATGCAAGGCTGCAGCATCAGCTTGAACAGATGAAACAATTTGTTTATTTAGGTTGTATGTTTTCTAGTGTTGGTACGATTGATTGTGAGATTAAAAGGAGAGTGTCTGCAGGTATAAGATTCTGGGTGCATTAGAATTGTTTACTAGGAATACTAGTATTTCTGAGCATGCGAGATGTGTATACAATGGTGTGTTGATGCTAACATTAACGTATGAGAGTGAATGTGGGGTATGGAACACGAAACAGTGACTGCAGTGGAAATGAGGTTTTTGAGAGATATTTGTGATGTTACAAGAGACTGAAAGAGAAATGCATGGGTGTATGAGAAGTGCGACATTGAATGAAATTTTCGTATGTAGAGTGGGTGATGGACAAATGCGATGGTTTGGTCATGTCGTGAGAATGTCGAATGAAAGGTTAACAAAAAAGATTTATATTGGTGATGTAAATGGAGTAAGAATGCGGGGTAGCCTCCGAAATAAATGCATCAATATGATTGAGAATGAATTGAATGTAAGGCAAGTTGTAAGCAAGCGGAACAAAGGGTGTGTATGAAAGGTTTAATGAATGCATATGAAGTGCGTGAGGTCTGAAAGGATAGAGATGAATGGAGGAAGATTGTAAGAATGTGATTGTAAGATTGTAAGCGAACGAACGCGATCCGTCGCTTGTCGGTTTCTGTAAAAACATCAAGGAACCTGTTCGCTCAGTCTGGACGGGGTTTTGCAAGTTTTAATGTGCGCGCGCAAATTCATGGCATGGAACAATGATTTGGCTCTGCAACTACTAGACGGATTAGCAACATTGAACTGTTCAGCGGAACATTGCGAAACACTGAATTGTAATCCAGAGAGATTTTGGTAACTCGAAAACTTCCAAATCAATACGAAACGAGCGTTGTCAGCGAACGAACGACAATGCGAAGAGTTTTTTGATTCCACAACAATTCGCGATGCTAGCGGCCAATATGTAGTGCGACTACCGCTTCGTGAGGATTCGATTCAACTAGGCGAATCACGAGATATTGCAAGTAAGCGACTGACTCAATTAGAGCGTCGATTCAAGAGCAAAAATATATTGCATCAGTAATACGTTGAGTTCATGCGCGAATATTTAGAACTTGGACACATGTCACGAGTTGACTGCAATCATTCGATAGTATATTTACCGCATCAAGGCGTAATCTAGGAATCAAGTACGACCACGAAGCTTCGTACGGTATTCGACGCGTCTTGCCAAACCAGCACTGGTTTGTCATTAAACGATATTCTGCATGTAGGGTCAACCTTACAAAGCACTTTAGTCGAAATAATCATGCGATTTCGATTCCACAACATTGCTCTGACTGCAGAATATGTATCGGCAAATTACCATTCATCCAGACGATCGCGATTATCAGCGCATTTTATAGAGATTTTCTTGCGAAGAGGATTTGCAAGAGTTTCAATTGAACACGGTCACGTATGCTGAAGCAAGTTCAACATATCTCGCAATCAAATGCATTCGACTCGCAGAAAATTCAAAACACGAATACCCTATCGCCGCACGAGTCATTCAAGACGTAATTCTAATAATGGCTTTGAAACGCTCAAATGGTGCTCAAATCAACCAGAGAGTCTAGCACAGGTTCCTTCAGAGCGAAAAGAGAAAATGTCCAATCACGGTATCAACGTAAACGATACAATCAAGAAATTTGAACTCGAATGGAAGCCAAATGAAGATCAATTTCAGTTTTCAGTTCAAACCACCGAAATGGCAACCACAAAACGACAAATATTATCAGCGATCAGTAAATTCTTCGGTCTGATCGGTCCAATTTTATCATCAGCGAAACTACTAATGCAAGAGATTGTAATTGGGACAAACCATTACCAGAACCATTTAGCGCAAAATGAGAGCGATTCCGACGAGTTTAGTAGATAAGTTACTAATCCCTAGACATGTAATCGCATGTCAACATCCAAAGCGAATCTACCTGCGACGCATCTGAGGAAGCGTATGGTGCATACTTGTACATTCAAGTTGCAGACGAAGTGGGAACATTCACTTCAAGATTATTGTGTTCCAAAGCACGAGTGGCACCAATAAAACAGTCGTCCATTCCCCGATTGGCACTATGCAGTGTGGTTCCACTCCACATCTAATTACGAGCGTTCAAAGATGCCTACGAATACAAATCGATGGTGTACGAGCATGGTGCGACTCACAGATTGTGCTATATTGGATTCGCGGTGACGTTTTACGTTGGAAAACGTTCGTAGCAAATCGAGTATCCGAAATTGTCGAGATGCTACCGGCAGAATATTGAAATCATGTCAATGGCGAAGAAAATCCAGCTGACTTGATTTCACGCGGCCGCAATCCTCTTTAACTTCAACGAATTTAAAGATTCAGATATTTGGTGTGCGAGACCTCGGTAGTTATGTGGAGACTTCTCAGATTTCAACAAAGAGTCATCTAGTGAACTAGCGGATGAAGTTATCGATAAAAGGTTAACATCGAGGAACGCAAAGAGACACAAGTATTCAATATTTGCAGCGAAGGGCAATAAGTCCTTCAAGAGTTATTGAGAAGGTTATCGTCACTTATAAAAATCGAGCGAGTTTTAGCATATTGTTTGAGGTTCATCCATAATCTCAAAATAGAGCCGACACAGCGAGTCCGCGGGCGATTAACAACTATAGAAGTACGAGAAGCACATCATTATTAAACACACACACAGCAGATTCATTTCGCAACAGAAATTCTAGTGCTGAGAAAAACAAACGCAAGTTGAAAGCTTCAAGCAAAATCATTCGATTGCAATCGTTATCTCTTATTGATGGTATCATTCCCAGATCATTCAAAATCACTAGCGTTGACTACGCGGGACCCATCACAACTTTAGTGAACAAGGGACGAGGACGCAAAACTAATAAATCGTACATTGCATTATTTATTTGTTTCTCAACTAAGGCTATTCATCTGGAAGCAATTAGTGAATTGACAACAGCGGCATTTATCGCAGCGCTTCGCAGATTTATCAGTAGCCGAGACGACTATGTTATGCAGTGACAACGGTACCAATTTCGTTGGCGTAGCATGCGAGTTGATGGAAGCGCATCGATTCATAACAGCTGGCTTACGGAAAGAAATCGGCGAAACACTTGTAAGCGAGGGAATCGAGTGGAAATTCATTCCCCCTAGGAGGCCTATGGGAAGCAGGCGTGAATTTACGCAAATATCACCTCAAACGCGTCATGGGAAATACTCTATTCACGTTTGAAGAATTATCAACAGTATTGTCACAAATAGAAGCTTGTTTAAATTTAAGACCACTATCACCAATATCAGCAGATCCAGCGGACATTCAACCGCTCACTCCAGCACACTTTCTTATTGAAGCGTCGTTGACTGGTTTTCCAGACGCAGAGATAACCGAGATTACGATAAACAGATTAGATCGTTGGCAAATGATTCAACGATTATATCAAAACTTTTGGAAATAGTGGGCGGCAGAGTACGTAAATACGCTACAATCTCGCACAACGTGGAAGATTGCAGAGGAAAATTTGAAAATTAACGATTTAGTCCTTGTAAGAGATGTACCATGTTCACATGGAAGATTCAATATTGGAATGAGATTGAACTGAATACGTTCCTCATGGGTTCACATGTCCGGCATTGAATTTGAGTTTCAATACGATTAAAAGTTCTTAAGAATCCCGATAGGTGCGCTGTCGTCAGCTGATGACGCTGTTATTTAGGGGGGTCGTTAGGATTTTAATTCGTGGGAGGTGCACAAATTTACGGATTCAGTCATACAAAATGCAAATTTGTCATGATATTCTGTAGGTGACTATATTTAAAGATTAAATATTGGGATGAACAGGGAGAGCGCAGTTTAAAAGAGAGGAGGCGCAACGACGCCCCTGCTGTCACTGATAATGCGCATGTCTTATATCAATCCGATGCGTTCACAAGGTAAAATTGAAATCAAGTTTTCAATCTAGTCCCACTAAAAATAAGACTGGAATGAGTCAATCCAATCCTTGCTTATTGTGTTCACATACGGGATTCAATACCGATATCGAATTCAATACCATATTCAATCCTCAATGTGAACATGGTAATGACAATAAACCACCGCTCAAATGAAAGATGGGAGGAGTAATATAATTGCATCCAGGCATCGATGATTTTGAGATATGCTCAAATAGTGACCCTGATGAAAAATATAAATTTGCGACCTTGTGAGGGGGCCGCGCAAGCCGCCATCTTGAATGAAAGATTAAATAAATAGGTTTTTACCTAATAACTCGGCAACAGTTGATCCTATGAGAAAATATGTTCAATGCAAAGATGAAGCTGATAAAATTTCCCATAATGGTTTTTAACGTAAGTCTAATTAGGTACGAGATACAGTGGGGACAAGATGAAATTTTGCTAAAAGAAATTGATATAATTGCGAATATCTTCGTTAATATATAAGCACTAATTATTCAAAGAAATAAAAAATTCAAATGTTGGTGCTATTGTTAAGTTGGCACTAAATCGTTTATTCAATGAATCTCTCCCTATATTATAGATGGAAGACTTTTTCTTGAGGCACTATTAGTCACTAAGTAAACACTGATTATTAAGCTACAAACTAGAATTAGTGCCATACTTTAGGATGCTAACTTCACGCACCCGTTTATTTAACTAAAAATATCGTGTTATATGTATATATACTTAAATATATATTGTGTACTTAATACTTAAGTACATTTTATAAGTACTTTAAGTATTACTGGAGAATTTGTACTTAAAGTTCTTTTTGAAAAGTGCTTATTCCTAGTGATTGGCATAATCGAATTCTACCGATTCGATTATTTAAATAATCGGATGATAATTCGAATTATTTTTCATTCGGTCCAGGTGACAGTACTCGAGCTCTAGCTATATAGGTTAGAATATAGCCGAGCCAAAAATCTCTCGCCTCGACTCGACTGCGCACGAGTATAAACGAATTAATAATCGGATGATAATTCGAATTATATTTCATTCGATACGGCTGACAGTACTCGAGCTCTAGCTCATAGATAGGTTAGAATATGTCCTGACTGCTGACTTGCTTTGCGCCGTAGCGCAGTTTGTTTGTCGGCACTCGTCTTAGGAGCGTATGGTTGCAATGTCAGTAATCAATTTTGTTGAGTTCTGAATCAACTAATTCGATCCGAAATGTAAACACGGCGATTTTCTAGAGTCGTTATTTTTCAACTGTATTACCGATTATTTTTAATTCTAATTACGGAATTTAATAATCGAATTGTATGAATTATTTCAATATTACTTAATACTTAAATATTTCTCTTGAGTATTAGTCCCAGCTCTGGGTACATGCACCTATGCCTTTAACTCGCCTTATAAGAAGTATATTCGATCAACGCGACACTTCACTACACTATACATTGTAAGATACGGCCCCACGCTACTCCCCGCATGCGTATATTTTAAATTTAAAAATAATTATTTCTAAAATTTGGTACAAGTTAGCATACACGGCACCAGTTTGATGTTGCGTTGCGCACAAGAAACCTAAACTAGAATTTGTTGCGGAATTAAATGAGGCCTACATGTACGAGGGCTGTCCGACATATACTTAGCCTCACCGGCCTATGGCGCCACTGTCGCAAGAGACATAACCTATTGTGTAGTACATTATCTTAGACGGCTACTGTTAAAATTTCAGCCGAATCGGACTCGTAGTTTTGTTTTGACCGCGTGTAAAAGCGGGAGTATCCGCAGATTTTAGAAAAATGGAAAAAGAGCAATATCGGTCGGTGATTCGTTTCTTGTTTTTGGAAGGGAAATCGTGCAGCGCAGCGAAATCAAAGAACGCTTGGATGCTGTGTACGGCGACTCTTCTCCTCCGACCGACCGTCAAAAATTGGTTCAACGAGTTTCAACGTGGTCGCACGACGGTTTTTTATGAGTCTCGCCCACCGCCCAGGTGCCCCGTAAACGGCTACCACGAAGGATAATGTGACAAAAATCCACGATCTCGTATTGGAAGACCACCGATTGAAGGTGCGCGAGATAGCGGAGATAATAGGCATCTCAAAAGACCGCGTGAGTCATATCCTACATGAAATTTTGGGCATGAGAAAGCTATCGGCGCGATCGGTGCCGCGTTTGCTCACTCTGGACAACAAGCGCAACCGTGAGACCACTTCAGAGCAGTGTTTGACGCTGTTTAAGCGCAATCCGAAAGAGTTTCTGCGTCGTTTCGTGACTGTTGACGAAACATGAATCCACTGCGCGATTTCCCTTCCAAAAACAAGAACCGAATCACCGACCAATATAGCTCTTTTTCCATTTTTCTAAAATGTGCGGGTACTCCCGCTTTCACACGCAGTCAAAACAAAACTACGAGTCCGATTCGGCTGAAATTTTAACAGTAGCCGTCTAAGATAATGTACTACACAATAGGTTATGTCTCTTGCGACAGTGGCGCCATAGGCCGGTGGGGCTAAGTACTTGTCGGACAGCCCTCGTACTTTCAGTTTTCTCTTTGGCAAAGTGTACATATATCACATTATAAATTCGCCAGCTGGTCATAAACAGTGCATCGCGCATCTTTATTCTTTGATAATTGAAAAACCCAATAGAAAAAAGAACAAATTTCACCTGTCCGTCGCGATCGCTTCTATTGTGTCCTTCGTCGCCGCCGCGATCGCCACCGCGGTCTCCACCTCGGCCACCACCGCCGCCACGACCACCCATATATCTCCCAGGACCTCCTCTTCGACCAGCGTGGCCATGTCCTTGGTGTCCTCCTCGTCCACCACCGCTGCTTGCTCCGCCAGCACCTTCATGATTTTGGGGAGATTGTATCTCCTGAGCGTTACCATTTTCGGTCATTTTAGTTTCCGTCTTCACGGGACTATCTTGATTACGTAAAGCCATGATCCTGTAAAAGAAAAATAAATCATAATCATATCAGGATGTTTACTATTCATTTTTGTCCTACAATATCCAACACAGTATTAAGACTGCGATTGAAATTGTGTTGCATTGAGCACATTTTGTATTCAAATGCAGGCAATAACTAAACACGTATGGAATCCATGATGAAAAGGTGTTCTCGACTTAAATACCAACTAAAACTTACTATATATGCCATTAAATTATTTCAAAATAGTAAATTTATTACACTAAACAATATAACGGTTACATTTGGAGTTTAAACGCTATAAACATAGAATGTCTAATGCATTATTTCAATTTAGTATTCCCAAAATATTGTATGCCATATATATAATATTGCCTAAATGTTTATACTGGATGTGCTGTTTCCCGCCAAGACAATTTGCGAACTTACGGCTTTGCTTGACAATCAAAATTATACAATCGGTTCAAGACCTCTATTTACCTCAATTACAAAATGTAAATTATCTACTCTCGGAATACGATCCAAAACCTTACGCTTGAGTAAAGAGTTCACTCGAAATAAACTTCTAAGCGTTCCAAAAGCTTCACAGTTTCCTGTTTCAGATAACGCTTTCAACGCTACGACAAAAAATATCTGGAGTGGCCTGCACTCAACTTTCTTTTACGTAGTGTTCAATAGATAAATATTAATATACATATATATATATATATATATATATATATATATATATATATATTTATATATATATTTATATATATATTTATATATATATATATATATATATATATATATATATATATATATATATATATATATATATATTCATGAAAATAATTATACCAATTTATAATGGATCTAAATTTGAAGTACTTATCGTATTCACTCTTAAACAGTCAAACTCCACAGTAAAACTCTGAAATTGTTAATTAATTATGTTAGCAAACATAATATAAATTGATTCTATAATAATTTACCTGATACAATGTATTTTAATAAGGAATCAATATTTTAAATAATAATTCATACAGATAACTGTCAATGTAATGCTTGTTTGTTTTCAATAAACAAGAAACAAATGATGTAACTCATGGTTGATCCGATTTAAAAATAATAAAATTTGTCAGAAGTATAGGTATAACTATGGCAACGTAAATAAGATATTTGAGTTTTTTCGTAGCAGTTATCTCATAACTGGTACAATTTATGAAGAAACTTTTCAAACAAAAGTTGTGCGAAATATTAATATCTTTCATTATGAACATAACTATTTTTGCCGTAAGTGTAGCCGTTCTAGTGATATTGCAGATAGAACAAAAAATATATATACACTACCGGTTTGAATATTCTTTTCAAAAATAGGAGGTGCACATCTAGGGCATATACAAGTCTTAAGTTTGAAGTTTCATAATTTTACGTTCAACAGTTTTGGCCCTAGAGCGTTCACAGACACACACACACACACAGACGTCATGCCGAAAATAGTCACATTCGATTCAGGGAAGGTCAAAACATGTATATCCGTTGAAATCTCAAGTTCGAAATTTTTCATGATTACAATACTTACTTATTACTCTGTAAAAGAAAGTAAAAAGGTAGTATAGACTCGACATGCGCACTAGTTGAATAATTTAAAAATTGCATTGTTCCCTCCATTTTAAATGTCAAATATGTTTTTATTGCGCTATGAATCATATACATTTTTATTAAGTTAACAGTAGTTTCATATTTCTACAAACGACAAATTTACATAAGACAAACAATTTAGAAGATAATAATTTTTTCAAATTGTATAACAATACAATTTAACAGTTATTTATATATTTATCTTTAACATAATTATATCTTTTTAAAAGTTCTTGTTCAATTAATATTAGAACATCTTTGTCCATATTGATAATAAAGGTTTTAGTAAAATAATACTATAAAATTTAATGTCAAACAATATTTGTAAAAAAATATAATTATTTTGCAAATTAAAAATCATATCTACGCCAGTAACTCCACATGCCGTTTAACTATGAGCAGCTGATCAAACTTTACTCCGAGTTAATTTTACGCCAGAGTAAGGTTTTGAAACGTACGCCAGAGTAGCAAAGAGTTCTCGTAAATTATCATTCCAATATTTTTCCTTACATCAGCGCAATATTGAAAGAATATAACCAAGATAACAAAATTACAATAATAAAACTCATTTTAAATCCATTTCGCCAACAATCAAGTACTCCAGACGCCTATACACAGATATCAAACAACCGATAACAGCATTTAGTAAAATGCCGTGCAAGTATTGTACATATATTAGCACCGATACTTCTGTTTCTAGTCTACAATTACAGTCTAGAATGTAGCAATACATTTAAAATCTAAAAAAATTACCTTATAAATAATACAGAACACGATTTTGTTTGATTTGTGAATTCTTGATGTGAACACAGGAAAATGTTTACAGTTTAGTACAAGTCAACTAGATACGTTCTAAAAATGGCCAGTAGAATATGATCAGTAAAACTTGCACATGCGCATAAGACCGTTGTTCAAACAACGAAAACATTGGTGGCGTTCACCCGACCCAACAGTTGAGTGAACGGTGAGCGCTCTATTTGTTGCTCCAAGTTATAATAAACGAAAAAAGAAAGTGCATCACGATTTTCATGAGAGTAATATAAGTACGGAACAATAATACAAATGTTGAAATTTCGCGGTCGGTTACAGAAATTCACTTTTGTTTTTTACATATATACATTATGTTACATTTGAATATATGCACATTACATTTGCGCTCTAAATGTAATATCTCTGAGACAGCTCAGATACATGTTGGTTTTAGTGGGCATACATTTATATTTTCGCGTTCCCTTACGTGATCTTGTTCTGTGAACCACACGTATTCACTTAATAGCCAATGATAGATATGAATACGCGTATGATACCCTTGGGATTGGTCAAGTGCCTACGTCAATTAGAAAGAATAGCTAGCTACCCTACCGCTTGTCTGCCACTTGCGTTGCGCTCAGAGATAATACGAGATATGACAGCTCTATGTTAAATTCGGTGAAAGAGTTGTCATCAGCGCTACCATTCGGATTACCTTTAACTAAAATTAATTTCGCGGGAAATATGAATGCTGAATCCCTAAATCCCGATACATAATGTTACTAAAAGCATTAAAATGAAAACAACTACTTTTTATGAATAAATGTATTTATTTATTTTACAAATATTTACATATATATATATATTACATTTTTATTATTGATTATTTATCTTTACTTTAGCATAAACACGTAAATACTCATCTATAATATGATTTGGACGGGTGTCCTTTTTTCTTAGCTTTTTAGCTCGCCGTACGTAGTACCGAAGAAGCTAAACCATTCGGTCGTGTGTCTGTAGCATTCTCGGATCAAAAAATTTCATTAAGAAAAAGTGTTCGTCTCGTCGCCCTGATTCCGAAAATGTATATAACTTATATACTTGGATGTTAGTCGTCGCTCGCTCGCTCGGTATCTCGTAAGACCAAATTTGTGCCCTCTACTCCTCTGAAGGTACCGGAGCGATTCACTCCAAATTTGGTACACAAACTATTTGGCATCCCATTTGAATCCGCTCGCAGTTTAAATCCAATCGCCCGTATACTTCCCGAGTTATAGGGCCCCAAAATTTAAAGCCCCCCTTAATACTGCCCTTATAAAAATAATTGAAACACTTAAAAATTCTACTAAATATTCTAAGATATTTTATGTCTACAAAATTTTTTCATTTTGTTAACCCAAAGCCCGAAAAAAATTATTAAATATTATAATTTTGAATTTTAAAGTATGAACTAAATTATTTTTTTATCAATATAATCTAAATTTGGTACACATATTATTTGGCATCCCATTTGAATCCGCTCGCAGTATAAATCCAATCGCCCGTATACTTCCCGAGTTATAGGGCCCCAAAATTTAGAACCCCTCTTAATACTGCTCTTATAAAAATAAATAATACACTTAAAAATTCTACTAAAAATTCTAAGATATTTTATGTCTACAAGATTTTTTCTTTTTGTTAATCCAAAGCCCGAAAAAAATAATTAAATATTATAATTTTGAAATTTAAACTTTTTTTTATCAATATAATCTAAAATTAAATGTAAGACTTTTTACACCTATAATATATTTTCAAATTGTTAACCAAAAGGCCATAATAATTTAAAACCACTGCTCGCAACGCATATTTTACCTAAGGGCGAGCTCTGCGCGTTGGTGCGTTTTACGCGTACCAAATCTTGTTTCTTAGCTTTTTATTTGTACATTTTATAAAATGTTTTAACATAACATGAGAAATAGTTAATATCATTTTCTCTTCTATAATACATTTATGTTCCTCACAAGGATTTTCCAACGTGAAAAAAGGCTTGGCAAATAGACATAATTGTTTTATGATTTCTCCTTTATTGTACTGGAGATTTGGAAATAATGAAAGTTCGTCGAACATTAAAATATAGTACCGATCTATCTCGGCTTCTCGTTCTGAATTCAGAGCAATGTATTCAAAAAGTTTATCGTTAATCCCTGGATAAAGAATAATATTTGATAAACAACGGTTTATTGTACGCGTTGAAGGCATAGCAAAAAAATGTGATAAATATTTATACCCACGTGGGTAGTGTTTTTGTAGGGCAACAAAAAAAGACTTTTCCTCCAACGTCCAACGCCTTGCCTTTTTCGTTGTTCGGAAATGTTTTATTTGACTGCTAATGAATAATTTCATTGCGCTTGTTCCTTGAGATACTTTACCAACTTGCACCATTGTTTTTGCCAATGTTTTTTTTTTATTCTATTCGCTCGTAAGACCAAATTTGTGGCCTCTACTCTGAAGGTATCTGAGTGATTCACACAACATTTGCTACACATATTATTTTGTACATTTGATTTAGAGAATTATAGCAGTATAATATAAACTTATATCATTTATGTTGAGGGTGTTAAGTTGAAAGTTCATTTCGAAATATAACATTTTCAAAACAATATATGACATTTTCGTTTGACATACCTTTAATACATTTTTATATTTCATCTGATTCAGCAATATATGCAATAGAATGTGATAATTGTTCATTATTATTTAATTTAATACATAGTTTTTGGCTAAACGCAATATCATATGATGATAATGATACATAATAATATTTCAAGTTTCGACATTTCTCAGAAAATTTTTGGAAATATGAAAGTTTCCAAAATATTATAGTTTCCTTATATTTCAAAAATTTCAACTCCAAATTGAATCTTTTTTCATGAAATTAAAGAACACTATTCATGATGCTAAATTCACGTTTGGTTTAATCGTATCAAATACTTACATTTAATTAGGTTAATCCCCGAGTAATTATCTATGATCTATGATTAAAGTTGAAGAATATACAACCGAAGAAACCAGATCTAATAAAACATAGATAATAATATAAAAAAGAATATCTTACTCTGCTATTCCTGAAAATAATTTATCCATTAAGTTACGCAAATGGGTTTTAAAGCATAATGTTACACATTCAGCCGTAAATGGTTTATTATATATTTCAAACGGAGCTGTACTTGTTGATTCATTAAACAAAGACGTACGAACACTCATGGGCAATGAGCAATGAGCATTCCCAAACACACAGGTTAGCACAGGTTAAAATGTTGTATTTATGTTATACGTATGTTAAATATTTATTGTAAAGAATTGTCATATTTTGTTTTGTAATGAAACTTATTGGAAAATAATATAAATTTAAAATTGTATATAGACTCACAATATCGACAGAATTTGAAAAGGGCACCTTTTTTGTTTTGTGAATGGGCGGCACTCAGTGTAAATCCGACCCTTAGTGTGACCATATGCATACATTTCCATATGTTGATCTTTTAGCATGATCGTGCTCGATCGATAGCACTTTATCAGTGTGATCACGGTATTATCTAACAGTATAAATATATTGTGATTTAATGACAATAATGTGACACGGCTATAAGATAAGCTAGATAAGAGCTAACAACAACAACAATCAAAAGTGTTGCAGCTATATAACGGCAGTAAGTAGTAAGTAGTAGGTAGTAAGAGTCTAGCGATGACGCCAATCGACGGTTTCACCACCCAATGTGTTCATAAGCTAGTGAATAAAACAACAATTCCCAAATATACAATATTATTTCTTATGAATACATTTTTAAACAATTCATTAAATTATTTACAGAATAAATAATAGGGTTATTTCTCTTTGGTTATAATACAAATATGTATCGTGAAATGTTAGTGGCTCATATTTTAAGTTGGATCTGACGAAGTTTCTCAGTTATTGTAAAATAGTCGTATATCCGCATCCTTTACAGCTAGCATAATGTTTTCTAGTAAAGTCAATTTCCTTTTTTCGCTAAAATGTTCGATTGGATTAATGAGTATACGCAATACAGGATCAAGATCAGTTGAAAATTGTGTATCTACAAAAAATTCAATTTCTCATTATTTTTTTGAATAATTATTATTCGTAAAGGTGCTTTAAGATCACTATACAATAAACAAGGTATGATCACGCGCGTTCACATTTTCATTGCGTTCACACTTAAATTCTGAATACATACTTTTTACATTCACTATATATATATATATATATATATATATATATATATATATATATATATATATATATATATATATATATATATATATATTTATATATATATATATATATATATATATATATATTTATATATATATATATATATATATATATATATATATATATATATATATATATTTATATATATATATATATATATATATATATATATATATATATATATATATATTTATATATATATATATATATATATATATATATTATTTATTATATGTACATATACACATACATATATACAAAACAATTACAAGTGAATTGTTTTGTATATATGTTTATTCAGTCCTGATGATGACTGTAAAGTCGAAACACGTGTCGAAATAAATTAAAATATTGTGAAACAACCAAGTGTTCTTTTATTTAAATATTAACATGTTTCACCAAGTGCCAACCACTACATCCATTAATAATAGCAAATGTATATGTTTGATTTTTCAGTTTTTATTTATTATTCATTTATAATAATAACTGAAGTAAAAGCAAATAATGTTCTCAATGTTACTGTGAATGCATCTGTTACTTTTTTTATAAAATAGTGCAATATCAATTTTGATTTATTTATTCAATATATAAAGTCGCACCGCTGTGCAAAGATGTTCGTATGTTCGTTTACTTGTTTATTGTATCATGATTTAAGTTTACGCAGTTTTGGTAACAATTATTTGCAGTGACTGAACCTACCCGATTCGACCATTTTCCATTTGAATGAGTCGCGCAACGCCATTTCCGAAACATTCCAAACAACCGACCAAATCAAAGTGAACACATTTCTTTTGCAAAGGCAACCTCTAAACTTCAACTTATAAAATCCTGTTAAATGATCTAATGTCGCAACTAGATCCTCTTCATATTTCACCCGAAGTTTCTTAATAGAATTGTTTCGATGTAAGCACAAGTCATTATATTGTGCCAGATTGTGAACTGCTTTTCCAATTAAAGTTGGATTCATGGCGTAAAAATTAAGCATCTCAGCCAATTCTAGCTGATGTGCCCCGTCCGTCATTTGTATTCCTAGTTTCTTGAAATTGTGTGAACAAACGTCCGTTTCGGAATATTGGTAGCCAATCGTCTGATTCCAAATAATTGATAGGACGAATCGTAGCTTTTTCACTTGCGCTAAGACGTCGTAGTGGAACCAAGGCATGCCGTCCTCTACAGGTAAAGCTTTCATAGCAACGTGCTTTATATTGAAGCCAGTAAACGAGAATAACGATATTAATTTGGGTTGTTGCATTAATGTACTAGTATGGGCTGGTTCAGCTGCAGAACCATCATTCGATGTGCATTGTTGAGCCCGGACTCTTTCGGCCAATTCTATGACTTTCCTCATTTTATCCGGGTCTTCTGCTGCAGCTGTTACAAAATTGTGTTCGTCTGTTAATTCAGCAACTTGAGATAGCAATCTACCCATAACTGACGTTAACTCCTCAATAGTATTCATTGTGCGAATATTTTACACGACACAAATATGTTAAGTGTTTGTCTTTCAACTGGTGTATACCATACACATAATGTAGTAATAGACCGCGCAAGCAAGATGGCGGCAATGCGGAAATATGAGCTTATTTGCAAAGCGGAAGTTATAAAAACTGCCTTACTGTTTTTAGATATGTCAGTAAAGTTCTCCAATGTTACCAACCTAAAAATAACAAAATCCCCTTCATTGATTTTGGCGCTACTATTAAAACAAAATTACTTCCCATAACTTAAATATTTGACAACCACAACGTAACCACAAACAGCGAAAATGTAAATAATCCGTTTGTACACAAAATCGCTGTTTGTGGTTGTCTAATTTTTAAGTGATGGGAAGTGATTTTGTTTTAAAAATAGCGCCAAAATCAATCAAGGGGATTTTGTTATATTTAGGTTGGTTACAGAAATCGTGGAAGGAGAAAACTCTGGACAACTTTACTGACATTAGAAAACTGTGGATAACTTTATTGACAAGTTTTAATAGTAGCACCAAAATCAAACAAGCGGATTTCATTATCTTTAGGTTGGTAAAGACAAACGCTATTAAACCTAACCTCAATCATCTGTCAAATTACGATTTTCGCGCGAATAAATATGTCTGCTAAAATGCAGTAACTCTCAAGTTGGTTGCATATCTGCGCAGCAATCGTAGAAATATCTACTAAGCAGCGTTAATAAAAAGCAGTTATCTGCAATGCAGCCAAAAGATGTAATAATAAAAAAACGCCTTTCTGCGCAGATATGCATATAGGATGTATGTACATCTGCTGAATAAAGGGTGCTTTCCAACAAGGACAAGAAACATGCCCAGCCCTGATTACCTATACCAGATAGACCAAACGTATGGAGTGAATGGCTGCGCGTGATATCGTATAAGTGTAGTTCAAAATATTTCTACTAGATGGAGAAGTCGGTACTCTAATTCTACTGTCGTGTATCTAACACCGACAATCCCTGATTACATTGTATATACTTAAGGATTGTTCACAGCTAAAGAAAGTAATAATTCCAGTTTGTTGTATGATATACAAGGTTAACGTTCACAGCAACAAAATTTATCATAAATTGTGTTGCTTGGAATGTTAACATTGCTTGTCATAATACAAACTAGATTATTATTTGTAATTTTCTAAGTTTAAGTACTAATTGTTTCGCTGTGAACAATCCTTTATGCTAGGCCAAGTATTACAAAGGAATTAATGTGATTTTAATTTAATTATTATTTTAATAAAATGAACAAATAAATATATTGAGCAATCATTTGTTAACTTATTTGCCACATTTGTAACTTAATTGTATTATTTATTATAAGCAAATGTAAACATCATAAGTAATACTTCGTCGCGTCGACTAATAAATTATATCTTATAACTTAGGCACTGTATATACAAATAGATCATTTAGCAGAAAATAAGAACAATATTAGTAATATTTCTAATCGAGGCTTTGCTTTGGTTGAGTTTTAGTTTTGTATGCGCTGTTGTACTGTGTTTGTGTCTTAAGAAACAATATAGTTATTTTCCCTTAAATACGCTCTTGTAAATAATAAACGAATTAGTTTGTGCACAATATTTAATATGCCTAACATATGTGAATATTACAACTGTAGGCGCCGTAAGACTGCCAAGTCGAATATCAAAATGTATCGTTTTCCGGTGAATAATCCCGAGAAAATGAAGAAGTAGATAAGAAATTCTGGTAATATATGTAATATGCATATATATATATATATATATATATATATATATATATATATATATATATATATATATATATATATATATATATATACGAGTATATAATGCAAAATTTTAATACATCGTATATAAACTGTGCATGTAAAATTTAAATGCAAGGAATAAGTTATATTAAGGGGGTATTAACATCATATTGCCAAAAATACGGTTGTGGCCAACATAGGACTTTCTCTTACGTAGCTATCATTAGAAATTAAATATTTTCCAAACAAACTGTCAAAAAATACTAATATTCCACAGGAATACCCTGAAATTGTACCAATTAGCTTTTTTTTTTAATCAAATATTGTTTCTTCAATATGAAACAAAGATGTTGATTCTTTAAGTTTCACAATTTTACGTTCGACAGTTTCGGCTCTAGTGCGTTCATACACAGACACACTAGTCATATATGATTCAGGAAGGCGAAAACGTGTATATCCGTTGAAATCTAGAGTTCGATTTTTTGATGATCCCTATACTTATTACTTCGTAAAAGAAAGTAAAAAGGCTCATTTATATAATTTTTTCGAAATCTTTATTGTTTATATAAAAATGAATTATGCTATGTTTATGTTAAACGCTTAAAGTTTAAAATATATATATATATATATATATATATATATATATATATATTTTGCTTCATGGCTCCCGTACGCTCATTTTATTACGGCACCAAGAAATATAAAAGATTAAAACTTTGCAAGTGATTTCTCGTCACAGGATCGTTTGAAAAAAAAATTAAAACGGGATTTTAAAGATACATTAAAATACTGAACCTCTAAGGTGAATTTTTTATTGAAATACCCATATTTTGCATTTTATTCAAAACGCACTTTTAGAGGTTCATGTGTAAAAAAAACAAATTCGAAACTCAAAAATATTTTATGTTCTAAACATTTCTTCATATTAGTAACCCAAATGCCGTAACAAAATATTATAAATAATAATTATGAATTTTAAAATATGCACTATTTTTTTAAAGAAAACAAAAAATCTACAAAAAATTGTCAAACTTTTTATATCCGAAACATTTTTACTTTCTTTTACAGAGTAATAAGGAAGTATTGTAATCATGAAAAATTTCGAACTTGAGATTTCAACGGATATACACGTTTTGACCTTTTCTGAATCGAATGTGACTATTTTCGGAATGACGTCTGTCTGTGTGTGTGTGTGTGTGTCTGTGAACGCTCTAGAGCCAAAACTGTCTAACGAAAAATTATGAAACTTCAAACTTAAGCTTTGTATATGCCCGAGATGTGCACCTCCTATTTTTGAAAAGAATATTCAAACCAGAAGTGCATGTTTACTCTATGCATTTTTTGTTCTATCTCCAATATCACTATAACGGCTACACTTACGACAAATATAGTTATATTCATAATGAAAGATATTAATATTTTGCACAACTTTTGTTTGAAATATTTCTTCAAAAAATGTACCAGTTGCAAGAAAAATGCTACGAAACATTATAAATATCTTGTTTACGTTGCCATGAATTCGCATGTAGCTTATAAAATCGGATCATCTGCTTTTTTCTCAGGAAAACTAAAGACTCTATTAGATAAATGATATTTCAGAATATTTCAGTAGAGTATTGGTTAGTTTGACAGCAAGTTTTGGATATATATATATATATATATATATATATATATATATATATATATATATATACATATATTTATATCTAGTGAAAACTGCGTAAAAGAAAGTTGAGTGCAGACCACTCCAGATAATTTATTTTGTGAAAGGGCGGCATTATTTACTAGTGCCCAAGGGCGGCACTCAGTGTAAATCCGACCCTTAGTGTGACCATATGCATACATTTCCATATGTTGCTCTTTTAGCATGATCGTGCTCGATCGATAGCACTTTATCAGTGTGATCACGGTATTATCTAACAGTATAAATATATTGTGATTTAATGACAATAATGTGACACGGCTATAAGATAAGCTAGATAAGAGCTAACAACAACAACAATCAAAAGTGTTGCAGCTATATAACGGCAGTAAGTAGTAAGTAGTAGGTAGTAAGAGTCTAGCGATGACGCCAATCGACGGTTTCACCACCCAATGTGTTCATAAGCTAGTGAATAAAACAACAATTCCCAAATATACAATATTATTTCTTATGAATACATTTTTAAACAATTCATTAAATTATTTACAGAATAAATAATAGGGTTATTTCTCTTTGGTTATAATACAAATATGTATCGTGAAATGTTAGTGGCTCATATTTTAAGTTGGATCTGACGAAGTTTCTCAGTTATTGTAAAATAGTCGTATATCCGCATCCTTTACAGCTAGCATAATGTTTTCTAGTAAAGTCAATTTCCTTTTTTCGCTAAAATGTTCGATTGGATTAATGAGTATACGCAATACAGGATCAAGATCAGTTGAAAATTGTGTATCTACAAAAAATTCAATTTCTCATTATTTTTTTGAATAATTATTATTCGTAAAGGTGCTTTAAGATCACTATACAATAAACAAGGTATGATCACGCGCGTTCACATTTTCATTGCGTTCACACTTAAATTCTGAATACATACTTTTTACATTCACTATATATATATATATATATATATATATATATATATATATATATATATATATATATATATATATATATATATATATATTTATATATATATATATATATATATATATATATATATATATATTTATATATATATATATATATATATATATATATATATATATATATATATATATATTTATATATATATATATATATATATATATATATATATATATATTTATATATATATATATATATATATATATATATATATATATTATTTATTATATTTATATATATATATATATATATATATATATATATATTATTTATTATATGTACATATACACATACATATATACAAAACAATTACAAGTGAATTGTTTTGTATATATGTTTATTCAGTCCTGATGATGACTGTAAAGTCGAAACACGTGTCGAAATAAATTAAAATATTGTGAAACAACCAAGTGTTCTTTTATTTAAATATTAACATGTTTCACCAAGTGCCAACCACTACATCCATTAATAATAGCAAATGTATATGTTTGATTTTTCAGTTTTTATTTATTATTCATTTATAATAATAACTGAAGTAAAAGCAAATAATGTTCTCAATGTTACTGTGAATGCATCTGTTACTTTTTTTTATAAAATAGTGCAATATCAATTTTGATTTATTTATTCAATATATAAAGTCGCACCGCTGTGCAAAGATGTTCGTATGTTCGTTTACTTGTTTATTGTATCATGATTTAAGTTTACGCAGTTTTGGTAACAATTATTTGCAGTGATTGAACCTACCCGATTCGACCATTTCCCATTTGAATGAATCGCGCAGCGCCATTTCCGAAACATTCCAAACAACCGACCAAATCAAAGTGAACACATTTCTTTTGCAAAGGCAACCTCTAAACTTCAACTTATAAAATCCTGTTAAATGTTCTAATGTCGCAACTAGATCCTCTTCATATTTCACCCGAAGTTTCTTAATAGAATTATTTCGATGTAAGCACAAGTCATTATATTGTGTCAGATTCAGAACTGCGCTTCGAATTAAAGTTGGATTCATGGCGTAAAAATGAAGCATCTCAGCCAATTCTAGCTGATGTGCCCCATCCGTCATTTGTATTCCTAGTTTCTTGAAATTGTGTGAACAAACGTCCGTTTCGGAATATTGGTAGCCAATCGTCTGATTCCAAATAATTGATAGGACGAATCGTAGTTTTTTCACTTGCGCCAAGACGTCGTAGTGGAACCAAGGCATGCCGTCCTCTACAGGTAAAGCTTTCATAGCAACGTGCTTGACATTTAAGCCAGTAAACGAGAATAACGATATTAATTTGGGTTGTTGCATTAATGTACTAGTATGGGCTGGTTCAGCTGCAGAACCATCATTCGATGTGCATTGTTGAGCCCGGACTCTTTCGGCCAATTCTATGACTTTCCTCATTTTATCCGGGTCTTCTGCTGCAGCTGTTACAAAATTGTGTTCGTCTGTTAATTCAGCAACTTGAGATAGCAATCTACCCATAACTGACGTTAACTCCTCAATAGTATTCATTGTGCGAATATTTTATACGACACAAATATGTTAAGTGTTTGTCTTTCAACTGGTGTATACCTTACACATAATGTAGTAATAGACCGCGCAAGCAAGATGGCGGCAATGCGGAAATATGAGCCTATTTGATAAGCGGAAGTTATAAAAACTGCCTGTTATCCACTGTTACTAACCTAAAAATAACAAAATCCCCTTGATTGATTTTGGCGCTGCTATTAAAACAAAATTACTTTCCATTACTTAAAAATTAGACAACTACAACGTAACCACAAACAGCGAAAATGTAAATAATCCGTCTGTATACAAAATCGTTGTTTGTGGTTACGTTGTGGTTGTCAAATATTTAAGTGATGGGAAGTAATTTTGTTTTAATAGTAGCGCCAAATCAAGGGCATTTTGTTATATTTAGGTTGGTTACAGAAATCGTGACCGGAGAAAACTGTGGATAACTTTACTCACATCTGTTTTCAGATATGTCAGTAATGTTATCCATAGTTACCAACCTAAATATAACAAAATCCCTTCATTGATTTTGGCGCCACTATTAAAACAAAATTACTTCCCATCGCTTAAAAATTAGACAACCACAACGTAACCACAAACAGTGATTTTATGTACAAACGGATTATTTACATTTTCGCTGTGATCTTCACTAAAAATCAAACCAATTTTGTACTTTCTACAACCTGCATTGCATATGGCATTCATATATCCCGCCCCTCGTTTAGTTCAAGCTCCATACACATTGGAAACACTCTTATAGCGCTTCTTTATGGAGTCGACAGTTTATTAGTGTATTATGCAGTGTTACCAACTGCAGGGAATTTTCCCTTTTTAGGGAATTTTGAAGTGCGAAAGGTAAAAGGGAATTTTTTCATGAAAATTAGCCAAATAAGGGAATTTTTACAATTTTTTTTTATTAGCCATAAGTATTCTTTTTATATGTTACTGTCATACCGCAACAGCAAGTTTTGAAACATAAAAATAATAACTCGGGGAAGTACAATGATCATGCGATAAACGTAGTCGTTGAGTCGCTCAAGTTGATGTCAGTAAAGTTATATGTCAGTAAAGTTATCCACACTTTTCTCCAGCCACGATTTCTGTTGCCAACCTAATAATAAGAAAATCCCCTTGATTGATTTTGGCGCTACTATTAAAACAAAATTACTTCCCATTACTTAAAAATTAAACAACCACAACGTAACCACAAACAGCGATTTTGTATACAAACGGATTATTTACATTTTCGCTGTTTGTGGTTGTCTAATTTTTAAGTGATGGGAAGTAATTTTGGTTTTAATAGTGGCACCAAAATCAATCAAGGGGATTTTGTTATTTTTAGGTTGGTAACAGAAATCGTGAGCGGATAAAACTGTGGATAACTTGACTGACATAAAGTTATCCACAGTTTTCTCCGGCCACAATTTCTGTTACCAACCTAAATATAACAAAATCCCCTTGATTGATTTTGGCGCTACTATTAAAACCAAAATTACTTCCCATCACATAAAAATTAAACAACCGCAACGTAACCACAAACAGCGAAAATGTATATAATCCGTTTGTACATAAAATCGCTGTTTGTCGTTACGTTGTGGTTGTGTAATTTTTAATTTACAACATATCAAATTTTTATCAGGGAATTTCGAACCTAAAAAGGGAATTTTCAACTTACACAAAGGGAAAATCTGCTGTATAGGGTTGGCCACACTGGTATTATGTATGAATGGTACTAAAATATAATTTACTGTGGCAACACTGCTGTTGAGTTCCAGAGGCGACGCATTTTGACGTAGAATATTCCCCGTGAATTTAATAATATTCTAAGCTGATTGTGATAACTAAAGGATGGCCGACGTATTAGATATCAATAATTCGGTCGACTTAGATGTTGACGATGAGGGTGAACGTAAGTTGTCAATATTTTGCTTCGGTTTATATTCGTGGTTATGATCACATTTTGTATATAACGGGAACTTAATTGGGAAGAATTTATATATTTCAGAGGGTATTGCCCGTTTGAAAGACAAGGTCAGAAAACGCAAGGGTCGTGGTTTCGGAGGAGAACAAGTTGAGCACGAAAAAATTCGTGGATATGAACGGGTAGAAGTTGAAGGAGCAGGTGGAGACGAGCCTGGCCCTCAAAAGTGTAAGTTCATTTCTATTATTTATCTAGTACTCTTAAAATCTAACTGTTCGAAGTTGCCTTATATAATTGCACATTTGATTTGGAGAATTATAGCAGTATAATATAAACTAATATCATTTATGTTGAGGGTGTTAAGTTGAAAGTACATTTCGAAATATATCATTTTCAAAACTCATCAATAAGCCAAAAATGTAGGAATTTTTTGTAAGATATAAAAGACAAAAACCTGAACATTTCAAAGAAATAGATGAAATTTTCATTTGACATACCTTTAATATATTTTTATATTTCATCTGATTCAGCAATATATGCAATAGAATGTGATAATTAGCTCGCCGTACGTAGTACCGAAGAGGCTAAAGCATTCGGTCGTGTGTGTGTAGCATTCTCTGATCAAAAAATTTCATTAAGAAAAAGTGTTCGTCTCGTCGCCCTGATTCCGAAAATGTATATAACTTATATACTTGGATGTTAGTCGTAGCTCGTAAGACCAAATTTGTGCCCTCTACTCCTCTGAAGGTGCCGGAGCGATTCACTCCAAATTTGGTACACATATTATTTGGCATCCCATTTGAATCCGCTCGCAGTTTAAATCCAATCGCCCGTATACTTCCCGAGTTATAGGGCCCCAAAATTTGGAGCCCCCTTTAATACTGCCCTTATAAAAATAATTGAAACATTTAAAAATTCTACTAAAAATTCTAAGATATTTTTTATCTACAAGATTTTTTCATTTTGTTAACCCAAAGCCCGAAAAAAATTATTAAATATAATTTTGAATTTTAAAATATGCACTAAATTATTTTTATATCAATATAATCTAAATTTGGTACACATATTATTTGGCATCGCATTTGAATCCGCTCGCAGTATAAATCCAATCGCCCGTATACTTCCCGAGTTATAGGGCCCCAAAATTTAGAGCCCCCCTTAATACTGCCCTTATAAAAATAATTAATACACTTAAAAATTCTACTAAAAATTCTAAGATAATTTATATCTACAAGATTTTTTCATTTTGTTAATCCAAAGCCCGAAAAAAATTATTAAATATTATAATTTTGAATTTTAAAGTATGAACTAAAACTTTTTTTTATCAATATAATCTAAAATTAAATGTAAGACTTTTTACACCTATAACATATTTACAAATTGTTAACCAAAAGGCCATAATAATTAAAAACCACTGCTCGCAACGCATATTTTACCTAAGGGCGAGCTCTGCGCGTTGGTGCGTTTTACGCGTACCAAATCTTGTTGTTAATTTCTATTTAATTTACTACTTAATTTTTGGCTAAACACAATATCATATGATGATAATGATATATAATAATTTTTCAAGTTTCGAAATTTCTCAGAAAAATTTTGGAAATATTATAGTTTCATTATATTTCAAAAATTTCAACTCCAAATTGAATCTTTTTTTCATGAAATTAAACAACAATATTCACGTTTTGTTTAATCGTATCAAATAACTACATATAATTAGGTAAATCCCCGAGTAATAAATTACTTTTCAATGACGGTTAATCGATCTTTAATATATAATTATTTCGCTGCAATAAATATACCGTGGCTGATCTCTTAATAAAGAGTTAATATTTTCAAATATGCAATGTAATAATTCGAGTGCTCTTTTTGTTTCGCTATGTACCCCCCTCTTAATCGAAATGATCTTTGTTATGTTTTGTGTAGCCGTAGAAGGTTGGATTCTTTTTGTGACGTGTGTTCATGAGGAAGCGTCGGAGGAGGATCTCCATGACAAATTCTCCGAGTATGGAGTTATCAAAAACATTAGTATTAATCTAGATCGACGCACGGGATTTTTGAAAGTAAACAAATAAATGCAAACGCGAATCAATCGGCTTCTATTATATTTTGAGTGTTTGTTTTTAGGGTTACGCTTTAATCGAATACCAGACATTCGATGAGGCAAACAGTGCCCGCGAGGCTCTTGATGGTTCGGATATTCTTGGCCAAGCCATCGGTGTCGAATGGTGTTTTGTTAAAGGACCAAAAAAGTAAGTTGTACTTTCAATCACTATTCAATGCTATTATTCACTATTACGGCAGCCATCTTGTGTCTAACTTTTGATCCAATTTCAACATGTAATGGACTACAATAGTGTCACGTCAAATTAGTTTACTCTAGCCGCCTTGATCTTTTTTTCTTATGGGATTTAACATAGAGATAAAGTTTGCATTATTATTTTTTTTTGTAATTGGTTTCAACTATAGATTCATGTATTTATACCATAATTAACTAGTTTGAAATGAAATATTAACGATATTATGGGAAAATATCTTGGTAACTAACAGTTCTAAATGTGACCATTTTTATGAAAATACGACTTTTAGCCGTATCTATCAACATTATTCAACCTATATTTTAATATAATATAACAGGTAAAGACCCAAAAATGTGTTTTAAGATATTTTATTCATATCCGAATATTTGTTAATAATCATATTTTTAGCTCGCCGTACGTAGTACCGAAGAAGCTTAAGCATTCGGTCGTGTGTCTGTAGCATTTTCGGATCAAAAAATTATTAAATATTATAATTATTGAATTTTAAAATATGCACTATTTTTTTTTATCAATATAATCTAAATTTGGTACACATATTATTTGGCATCCCATTTGAATCCGCTCGCAGTTGAAATCCAATCGGTTGTATACTTCCCGAGTTATAGGGCCCCAAAATTTGTCGGACCCCTTAATACTGCCCTTATAAAAATAATTAAAACACAAAATTCTAAGATATTTTATGTCGACAAGATTTTTTATTTTGTTAACCCAAAGCCTGAAAAAAATTATTAAATATTATAATTTTGAATTTTAAAATATGCACTAATTTTTTTTTTTTTATCAATATAATCTAAAATTAAATGTAAGACTTTTTATATCTATAACACCAAATCTTGTTTGACATAATTTCACTAAATCGAACGAACGAGAAGCAATGACTAACATCCAAGTATGTGAGTTATACATATTTTTTGATGACGCAACAAGAACTTTTTGTTAAAAGAATTATTTATATAGAATACATTTTTTTAACCACTGATATTTAATGAAGAACTCTTATTTATAATCACTGAATTTTGTAAAGATAAAATTTAAAGATTGATTGTAACAATAGCCAGTTTTGTAATGCGATCCCTACAATGTTTTAAATTTCAAAATTACGTTTACTTTTTTCTGGTCTTTGAGTTCATATACTGATAAATCAAAATTATGATTTTTCATATATTTTTTTATAGCTTTCGGACTCACAATTTGAAGAAAATTGCTAGACATAAAATATTCTAAAACTCTTTGTATTTTTTTTTTCAATTAGTATTAGGCCCTATTACTCCGAATCTGTACTGACGATTGAATTTAAAATGTGAAGGGAACTTCTTGACCACGCAAATTTTATCTATACTAAATTTTAACAAAATCGACCTTCAGAGGAGCTGCGGTCACAAATTCAGATTTAACTTCCGAGCGAACGCGACATATGCATCCAAGTTAATGAGTAATGAATATTTTTGAATTCAGGGCTACGAGACAAGAATTATTTGTTAAATTCTTTTTTGATCCGCGAATGTTACAGACACACAACCAAACACTATAGCTCTCTTGTACATTCTGTACGAAAAGTTAAAAGTAGTAGATTAAAAATGAAGCTGATGTTATAGTTAGTTACTTTGTTAATAAACATTTTCAATAACAAGGATTTTTGATATGTAGTTTATAAATTCCCCGCATTCGATCAGCTTTCGGTCACTTAAAGGTTATAATAGTCGCTCATGGCAGTGTAGAGCACGGTTATTTTTCTGAAAAGTAGTGACCGATCATTCCACATGATCTTGGAATTGTTTAATAATCCATGTTTGTTTGGTTTTTTCGTTACAGAAGTTGGAAAAGAAATAGAAAGCAACGCAGAGTTGTGGAAGAATCTAATGCAAGTCTAAACTAATTTTATTATTAATTATGATACATTTTCTGATCAATATATAAAAGTGTATGTAAGCATAGAAACATATATTAAGTTATATTTATACATTTTCTTATGTAAACATTTATTTCATTTAAATATATTTCACTACAATGTACTTTTTCAATTATATTTTGATGAATAACAATAAATTGGTTGTATTAATCGTGTTCATATGTTTATGATTACATCTAAACTATAGAATTTAACTGTATACTAATAAATCCACCCTTGTGTTTAATAAAAAACGCGAAAAGATTAATTTCAAGTCATGTTTCCTCTGCCAATTTTCTGGGTTTATTATATTTATAGGACACGGACCAATTTTAATTTAAAATCAGACTGTTTCAAGTGTTTGAAACATATTTCTTGATAAAATATTGGTAACACTAATGAAAATTAGTCAGCAAAAAAATTATTGCCGTTTCGTGACAGTGACTTAGGCGGTGGTGAGACAGAAATATGATTGTCGTTTACACTGTGTCTACACCAACACTTTAAGTGTGTAACTTGAAGCTGTCATTGCGTGGTTTAGCAACTTTAACCCGGAATGTCACCTACACTAAAAAGTTCTACAAACTTCAAGTTACTCACTCAAAGGCTTGGACCAAATATTAACTACGTTGAGCAACGTTCGTTTTACTGAAGGCCAGTCAGACAGCTTCATCGTTGAGTGAGAATTATTTGTGGAAGCTGATATATATATTTTTACTTTCTTTTACAGAGTAATAAGTAAGTATTGTAATCATGAAAAATTTCGAACTCGAGATTTCAACGGATATACATGTTTTGACCTTCCCTGAATCGAATGTGACTATTTTCGGCATGACGTCTGTGTGTGTGTGTGTGTGTGTCTGTGAACGCTCTAGGGCCAAAACTGTCGAACGAAAAATTATGAAACTTAAGACTTGTATATACCCTAGATGTGCACCTCCTATTTTTGAAAAGAATATTCAAACCGGTAGTTCATGTTTACTCTATACATTTTTTGTTCTATCTCCAATATCACGAGAACGGCTACACTTACGGCAAAAATAGTAATATTCATAATGAAAGATAATAATATTTCGCACAACTTTTGTTTGAAAAGTTTCTTCATAAATTGTACCAGTTATGAGAAAACTGCTACGAAAAAACTCAAATATCTTATTTACGTTGCCATGGTGATACCTACAATTGTGACAAATTTTATTATTTTTAAAACGAATCAACCATGAGTTACATCATTTGTTTCTTGTTTATTGAAAACAAACAAGCATTACTTTGACAGTTATTCTGTATGAATTAATATTTAAAATATTGATTTCTTATTAGAATAAATTGTATCAGGTAAATTACTATAGAATCAATTTATATTATTTATTTGCTGACATAATTAATTAACAATTTCAGAGTTTTACTGTGAAATTTGACTGTTTATGAGTGAATACGATACTTCAAATTCAGATCCATTATAAATTGGTATAATTATCCAGTTATTTTCATTAAATTATATATATATATATATATATATATATATATATATATATATATATATATATATATATGTATGTATATTAATATCTATCTATTGAAAACTACGTAAAAGAAAGTTGAGTGCAGGCCACTCCAGATATTTTTATTTATTTTTTTGATCATGTAAAAGTCAGATTAAGGTCTATATTATATGATCCAGTAAATACTATATAATTATTGGATACGACAGCAAACCAATGTAAGGGCCTAAAATTATTGTAGAAAAATGACAATTTATAATTTGCCGTCATATTTGGCGCAAGTTTCGAATATGAGTTCAGCGTCAATGTAAAATTAAAATGGATAATTTGGAAAAGATGGAAGAGTAGGAATATATATGTCCTATAAATACGTTCTTATGAACAATTCGACGAACATGTGACTTTTTTTCAGTTTTATTAATTAGAAATTATGCCCTTTTCACACCAAGACTATTTTTTAAATATAGAATGGTGAAGTGCGGCTGATGTCAAGGTCAACGCTAAAATAATATCGAATATTTTTACCGTGTTTTCGTATTCGGTAACGTATAAACCGCTAAAATTTTAACAAATTTCGTCAACTGTCACGTTAATTTTGTATATTTTAATGGCAATTTGAAAGGTAGTGTTAAAATGTTAACGTCATGTTTTCATAGTTATTTGGATTTCTTGTTATCGTTAAAAGATCCTCAATAAATGTCAGTGTTATTTTATAAGTGAATATTTGTAAAACTAAACATGTCTGCATTCATAAATAGTTAAGAAGAAGATGTTAAATCACGATATTTATTGAAAATTGCAATTATTATCGGCATGATCAAATCTTACAATGCATAATATTTAGTGATTGGGTACTCGAGTACAATGAATCGGTATGTAGTCGATTCTTGAAAGTACTCGCTGTACCCATAAATTAATATTACAATGTTGTAACACCGCCGCGTCGCCACATTCGTTCTGACATACGTTTAGCAAACTACCCAGTAAACCCGATGATTGCATTAGTTACATGAGCCTACATTGGTATACTAAGACGATATCATTAATTTAGTGAAATTACAAATTTAAAAAAGGAATAGGAAAAAAACGGAAAATACGTTAATAATATAATAACAAATATATGTCGGAATGAGAACCGGAGCGAAAAAAAAAAAATTACTTCGGTTTGGTACATGATTAAAACAAATATATTATGGTATAAGAAATTTTTAATACAAATAAAAACATTTACAAAATTTAAAAAGTAATCATTCTGTTTCACCGAAAAAACAGTAAACGAAAACCGGAACCGAAATAATATTTTTATTTAAATGAACCGGAACAAAAATCGAAAGGAAAGAAAATACTGTGCGAAACCCTGACTTAAGAGGACATAGCACCTTCAAATTGAAAAAAAAAAAAAATTACAAAGGTCAATTTTTTATTTAATATAAAGACATATCTTAATGTTTTATTGGTCTCATAGTATACAAAAAAAATTTTGCTACAATTTTTTTTAAAAACACCAAAAAATCACGGCGTGCAGGATAACTGTCTTCAGAAAAGTCTGAAAAAAAAAAGAATCGGGTTTTTAATCAGGATCAAAGCTGCCATGGAATGACCTAAAAAGAAAAAAATTGGTTGAAAAATAACAAAATGGCGGCGTTTTTTCGAAAATTGTCCCCAAAAAGTTTGTTGTAACCCAAAAAATTTAATGCCGATTTTTTCATCCGTAGGTCATTCTGAGCATTAGCATGTGTAGATTAACGTGTTAAAATTTCAGAACGATCGGATAAATACTTTTCTTTTAATCATGCACGCCAACTTGAAAAACGTTGTTTTGAGAAATTCGCTTTTAAAGTTAAAATACAATTTTTTTTTAAAAAAAACTTTACCAAAATTTAATCTGCAATGCCTGGGCCATACTTTTATATTATTAAAATCATGTTTTTAAAGGTTCATTCTAATATATTCTATCAACAAAAGAATTCGATTTTTTGAAATTTTGTAGGTGCTATGTCCCCTTAATGCGTGTAATAAAACATTGGACTCTGTTGGTTAGAGTTCATAGCTTCTAAAGCATTCCAACAAGCATGCGGCACAGTGTTCCGTAGTGTTTGGGAAAGTCTGACAATTACCATGTTCACATGGAGGATTCAATACTGGAATGAGATTGAACTGAGTACGTTCCTTATGTATTCACATGTCCGGGATTGAATTTGAATTTCAATACGATTTGAAGTTCTTAAAAATCCCGATAGATGCGCTGTCATTCAGGGGCGTCGTTAGAATTTCAATTCGTAGGGGGCGCAGAAATTTCCCGATTCAGTTACGTCATACAAAATTGTGAATTTGTGCTGATAATCCGTAGGTGTATATATTTAAAGAATAAATTTTGGGAAAAACAGGCGGGGTGTAGTTTAAAAGAGAGGGTACGTGCGCCCCCTCTGAAATGGCCTAGCAACGCCTCTGCTGTCACGATACTGCGCATGTCTCATTTCAATTCAGTCCCACTAAAAATGGGACTGGAATGAATCAATCCAATCCTTGTTTTTGTGTTCACATGCGGGATTCAATACCGATATCGAATTCAATACCGTATTCAATCCTCCATGTGAACATGGTAAATGTCTCTCAGAGTTCTCTTGCTGGAAAGCACCCAATGTGCCGCATGCTAGTTGGAATGCTTTAGAAGCTATGAACTCTAACCAACAGAGTGCGCGCAAGTCGTTACTTACCATTTACACTAATATCTAAATCTGGTGCATTCATATTTGACATCCAAAATATAAATATAACATGTACTACTCTCTGCTACAGTTTATCAGACTCTGTGTTACACAGTATCAACAAAGTACCCTGTTGGAAAGCACCCGTAATGTATTAATTTTTACGAAAATATACGATATAATGGAATAATTTTGCAATTTCTTTCAATTTCCTTATTTGTTTATATTTTTTGATAGAAAAATAAATTTTAGTGAGATTTAAATTTCCCGCTAAAAGTTGCTAAAATTTTAGTTTCTGCGGCAGCCATTGTGCGCCTGGCCATTCCCCTATGGAGACTGCCACCATTGCCCGCCATTACAAAACATGATTGTGGTGGGGGGTCATTACAGTTGACGCCCCCTGTCTGTAACAGTATTTTTTGTTTTCGTAAACAACTTATCGGGATAACCTTCAATAAAAAGCAAGTGCTAGATTAGAAAATTAGGTAAAGGTAGTCGTGCAAATACTTTCTAGATCCAGTTACACTGTTTAAATATCGAGTTTAATTTCGTATTTTAGTTAATGCTTTACCTATATCAAGATATTTGGGATGGCGAATCAAATTGTACCAGCAAAGATGAAATTTTGCTGTAATATATCTTTTATGTTCACGGAAGTCCCATTTGTAGACAGATACTTAAAGGCTCGCGAAAATGGATTTTTAGCAGTGGAAAGCGGATACCCATTTGGGCTTGATATAAAAGCTGTTCTTAAGGCTAAAAGTGCGGCTAAAATCGAGCAAGTAATGATCAACATTTTTACCGGTGAGTAAAAGTAGAGTCTACGTGTCTTTTTTTGAATATATAAGTACGTAATTGCCGTTTTTTGGCGACACACTATTTTGAAAACAGTTCGTATGCTCAGGGGCGGATTGTGATTTATTGGGGCCTGATGCTAATTAAATGTCAGAGGCCCCTACTAGCGTATAAATGGGGGGGGGGGGGGGGGGGGGTTGTCGGTTGTCTAAGGATGAAGACGAATTACTAACAAACATAAATATCAAAAGAAACAAGCTTAGGTACAGCGCACCTATGCCTCCAGTATATTAATATATGGGATGCAAGCAGCGAACTTTTTAAATTAAAAAATAATTGTTTTTTTCAAAATCATGGTTTTTTGTTAACAATTTGAAAACATGTTATAAATATAAAATGTTTTACAATTCTTAGTAGATTATTTTGATATAATAAAAAAATAATCTCAATGCATATTTTAAATTGCTAAATTATAATTTTTAATCATTTTTACGGCCTTTGAGATATTTACCATGTTCACATGGAGGATTCAATACTGGAATGAGATTGAACTGAGTACGTTCCTTATGTGTTCACATGTCCGGGATTGAATTAGAATTTCAATACGATTAAAAGTTCTTAAAAATCCCGATAGATGCGCTGTCGTCACCTGATGACAGTTGTCATTCAGGGGCGTCGTTAGGATTTCAATTCGTAGGGGCGCAGAAATTTCCCGATTCACTTACGTCATACAAAATGTGAATTTGTGATGATATTCCGTAGGTGTTTATATTTAAAGAATAAATTTTGGTAATAACAGGCGGAGCGCAGTTTAAAAGAGAGGGTACGTGCGCCCCCTTTGAAATGGCCTATCGACGCCTCTGCTGTCACGATACTGCGCATGTCTCATATTAATCCGATGCGTTCACATGGCAAAATTGAAAACAAGTATTCAATCCAGTCCCACTAAAAATGAGACTGGAATGAGTCAATCCAATCCTTGTTTTTTGTGTTCACATGCGGGATTCAATACCGATATCGAATTCAATACCGTATTCAATCCGTCATGTGAACATGGTAATTAATATGCAAAATACCTATAGAAATTATGGGTGTTTTAATCATTTTTAAGAGAGCCTTCAAATTTTGGGGCCCTATAACTCGGGAAGTATATAAGCGATTGGATTTCAACTGCGAGCGGATTGAAATGGGATGCCAAATAATATGTGTACCAAATTTGGTGTGAATCGCTCCGGTACCTTCAGAGGAGTAGAGGGCACACATTTGGTCTTACGAGCGAGCGACGAATAGCATCCAAGTATATAAGTAATATATATATTTTTGAATCCAGGGCAACGAGACAAACATTTTTTGTTAAGGAAATTTTTTGATCCGAGAATGCTACAGACACACCACCGAATGCTTTAGCTTCTCCGGTATTTCGTACGGCGAGCTTAAAATATATAATATTAGAAGTATAAAAAATATACTATGCTATAAATTGTCTTCCATATTTGAGCCTGGTATACTCTCTAATTGCTTCATCATACGTAATTGAGCTGCCTATGTCATTTTTAGCTCCCCGTCCGAAGTATCGAAGAAGCTAAAGTGTTCTCGGAGCAAAAATTTATTTAACAAAAAGTGTTTGTCTCGTCGCCCTGATTCCAAAAATATATATATAACTCATATACTTGGATGTTAGTCGTCGCTCGCTCGTAAGACCAAATTTGTGCGATCTACTCTTCTGAAGGTACCGGAGCGATTCACACCAAAGTTTGTAGTCAACAAAGTCCGAGTTTGAAAGCACCCAATATATCATTGCGAATGTGACGTCACCCTTTCCATGTTAACTTCAAATTAAAATTCCAAGTTTAAGAAATATATATGTATCTATTTTGAAATCTAAAGTTTATTTTTTATTTTTAATAATAAGTTTCGAAGAACATTAATTAAATCACGTTAAATATAGTTTTTTTGATTACTTTGATCACTTGAATAAATCGAAGAAACATGCCTGACATAAATGAAATCAATAAATAAATAGAACTATATTTAGAATTTTGAATTCAAAATTATATAGTAAATCGTGTAAAATAAATAATCATTGAGTTTTCGAAAAAATGATGTTGCAATAATGGTTTTTTGAGTATACTTTATGTTTTTACAATAATTAAATATTGTAGGTGATGTTAAAAAAGGCGAATTAGGTCTTGCTGCTGTTCCGCATAAAGAAAAGGAATTTCTTGACACCTTAACTTTGACAATGAAAGCTTGTAAAATACTAGGATGCAAGAAGTAAATATGCTTTAATGATATTTGTGCTGTAGGACATTTGTATTCATATTTTTTTCGTAGGATACATATTATGTCCGGAAAAAAGATTCCAGGCTGTCCTTTCAAGGATCAATTTGATGCATATGTGTCTAACTTGAAATTGGCCAAACCAAAATTGGAAGCAGAAGATATAATCGGTTTGATTGAACCAATTAATAAATTCACTGTCCCAGATTATTTTTTGGATGATTATAAGACTGGTATGTAACTTATTTTTTTGTTTCTATAGCTTATTTCATTTATCATACAGCTTCACCCTGCTGGTTCTTATTCACATTACATTATTTACAAGTGTTTTAATAGTAAACTATTAATTGTGTATACCAATGCATATTAAGGGAGCACTTCCATTTTTTGGCCCAAAAAAGGCTTGTTTTTATGAAAAAGATATTCTCAAACTACGATAAAGATATCAATTTGGGGTTTAAGCCACTATATTGTTTTTCTCTACCTAATTTTTTTTTCACATTCTGTTGTACACTTTGGCACCAATTTTAACTATTTTTTCACAAAAATGGAAACGTGTTACACCTTGGTGACTCATCCCTGGTCTCAGCAGAGGTGTGGGCATACACCGTGTTATTTTGGCTGTTGAAATTTTCCTCCACGCTGAACATTTTTTCAACCATAAATAAGAGAATTTCGTTGGCGCGCACATCTCGTCTCCATAATCGCCAATTAACTTTGGAGCAAAGAGATGGCCCGTGGATCTTCGAAATGTCATTTCTGAGAAGACACGACATTATTCATGTGGATACATCCAGTTCCCTGGCCATAATTTTCGGGTTACGTAGCGGATTGTGTCGAATACGTTCCTTTACAGTCTTAACCCGTTGACTATCTTTTTTAATCTGCTAGATACATTCAACAGAAATATAAAACATACGCATATCTAAGATATATCAGTCAACTTATAGCGTTTTTTTTTTTTTTTTGCTATACAAAAACCGCTGGTTGTTTAAAATTACCATAGAAAAACATAAACTGATCATATTTTTATAAGATATCAAATTAACAATTCTACGTAATTTGTACGATTTGTTAACAATAAATAGGTTACAAGTTGCGTCCACTACCACTACAGTGGACAAATTAAGTCAACGGGTTAACAACCCTAGCAATACAAGTGGGAACAACGTGATCGCTTTTCTCAGAGATCCTACTCACAGTGAGTGTATATCGCGTGTGTTGTGTGTTGCATGTTGCATTTAGGCTTTAGTATTTTGGTGTTGGTACATATTTATTTCTAGTTGTGTTTTTGTGATAGTGTTTTCTCTGAAGAAAATTAGAAAATGAATAACAGAGACATAGATATCAATTATATTTAAATGTCAATACAACTTTAATTTCAAATTAATGTTTTTTTTTTACGATATATTTATGTAATATCAATGGTCAATTCCATTTTTATTCTATGTTTGTGTCTATGTTCACTGTATTCTTTGGCAATGGCTATGTAATATGAATGATAATGCAAGCTCTCTTTTATGATTATGCAATGACTATTCCATTTATATTCTATGATAGTGGTTATACGTATGTTCCCAATTCCACGGTAATTCCCATGTTTTGGCATTATAATTTTAATGTAATTCGAGTGCATTTTACACGTTATTTCAAATTTTCAAGGTCAACTCCAAATCTGACCGCCACTTGTTATTATTTTTCCCGTTTTTGTTATTTTTAGTAGTATTTTTTGACAAAATTTCATCGAAATCGATGATGAAGTAGTACATCGACAGTTTGACCAGAAGTTCTATCTATGGTTTTCTGATTCTTATTATTATTAAATATTTGTTATCACTTGGACAATGGACCAAGTTCTACAAATAAATAATAATTAAAAAGTTTCCTGTTCAGTTGTATGCATATTTCTTACTGCGCATGCGTAATGTATTAACGAACATAACTTAAATCGGTATAATAAAGTTTAAAAATAATAGATAGTTATTATAAATTCGAAAGACACATTTGGTAAGTTTCACAAAATCTTTATTAATATACAATTGTTTCGGCCTCTCGGTCATCATCAGAAGCGAATTTATAATAATTGAAAATGTTTCACCAAGTGCCCACCAACGAAAGTGTTAAATTAAATAAAGATAGGTTATTTTCTGAACAGACCTCGTACATATAATTCGGTTAAGGTCAAACATCAAGCTCGAAAAAGAAAACCAACTGACTAACCTTTATAAAAAAATATATCAGTGAATTCGTAATTGCATAAATAATGCCTGGTAAAAATGTTTATTTTTTTGATCGTACAGTTTCGAAGTTAAAAAATAAAAACTATAAAGAATGACCTATTTTGGGGATTTTTATTTTTTATCTTCGAAACTGTACGTTCGAAAAAATTAACATTTTTACCAGGCATTATATATGCAATTACGAGTTCACTGATATTTTTTTTTATAAAGGTTAGTTGGTTGGTTTTTGCGTAATCGAGGTTTGTTTAATCATGATAGGTTTTGAGTTGTTTTATATAATTAAGAAATATAACTTTGACCAAAAGTATAACAATGTGTCCGTAATACCTTTATATTCAATAAACAGTCATTATTCGATGGAATATCTTTGATTATAGCGTAAAAATAGCTAATTTCTAATACTGTGCACATGATTTCTATCACTGGTTGCTTGAACATTCAATGTCGATGGTAGCGCCACCATCTAAAATAGCCGAGAGCGGAGCGGCATTACTTCGAACTAGATGAACCTGATGGTTTGTCTTAAAATAAATTTATTATACTTTTCGACGTGTGACTCCAAGTATAAAATTTTATGCTGCGGTCATTATATGTAATATTCGAATTTGCAATGAATGGAGGTGCAACTAGCAATCAATAACGCTAAATTTTATTTTTAGCTCGTGAGGCTATACGTCAAGTTCATAGCAAGAATATACGTTTGATGGTGGATGTTTTCCATTTGCAAAGAATCGCCGGCAATTTATATCAAAACTTACATGATTTAGCACCGGTTATAGGCCATGTCCAGATCGCTCAGGTTCCAACACGTCATGAACCTAATACTGCCGGTGAAATTCAATATCCGTACGTTTTAAAGCAACTGAAAGAAATTGGTTACGAAGGCTGGGTCGGTTTGGAATACACGCCGAAAAATGACACAGCAAGAGGACTTTCTTGGATTAAAGAGTTTGGTTATCAACTTTAAAGATACATTAAACTATCATGCCATATTTGATTGTTATTTGTTTTTCATATATGTTTTTGTTAATATTTCATATTGATAACTATACGTTTCTCAATCTTTTTTCACCTGCGGATCACCTTACAATTTCATTTATATTCCAAAGACTACTAAGAATTAGTTGGCGAACCACAGGTTGAGAAACACTGTATTAGGTAATATAGGTGCGGTCAATATTCAAATTTGGAGCGCTCAAAACAGGAAATAACTTCGGTACATTAACTAAAGTCTTACTCTATATTTTGCTCGGAGCGCTCTAGATTTCAGTATCAGCCGTAGTTATAAAATCAAAATATTTGTTTAATATTTCTAGAAACATATTTTGATTATTTATGTTAAATTCAAATGCAGTTCAGTTCCAATGCTTCCAAATTTTTGTAGAAAATAAATTAGTTGTCTTTGTTACCATGATAAAAATTCTCTTGATCATTTTTTTAGATATACTACGTATTTTTATTACTATGACTTATTTAATAAACATATTCTTGTTAAAGTATTTCTAAAAATAATATATATTTGAACGGTAATTTTGTTAATTTGAATAATAAATAAAATTGGTTTTCACCAAGCTTTGAAATGTTTTATTTGTCTTAACATAAACATAGTTTATTTTGGTTTATATTACAGTAATTATGCAAGGTAATTACAACTAAAACTCAGTTAAAAATTGAATAATATTCCATGTTCCTTCCCTTAATCTGTGAAAAGTTAGTTATTTCAACTAGTTTTGACAGATGTGAAAGTCAACAGCTGATTCGGTTATGGTTATCAGAATCGCATACTGTACGGTACTGATGTATACTGTACGAAATCAGATTTCTACGTCTACAACTCAAATTGAGCTATCATATAAATTGACACTGTTCGATTGCTTAGTTAGATTTATTTGCGTGGTTTTTGCTTATTTTCATTTCGTTTCTATATTCGAATTTGTCTTTAGTTTCGTTTATAAGCTTCGTGCTTGTGACTTTGTGACCGCAACTCCTCTGAAGGTATCGGGCCAATTCTAATGAAATTTGATATACGCCCGTCGCTTTTTATATCCAATCGTCTGTACAAGTCCGGAGTTATAGAGCCCCATAATTTGAAACCCTCCTAAATACTGCCCTTAGTCAATTTTTTTAAATATTTTCTACTAAAGATATTATTTTATTTAAACAAAGTTTTTTCTAACTGTGAGCTCGGGCTATAATAAAAAATCATTTCTTTTTTGTTATATCAAAAAATCTTCAAAAAATTATAAGACATTTTATATTTATAACATTTTTACAGATTGTGAATCAGAAGGTCAAAAAAAATTATTAGTTTTAATAATAATAAAATTTAAAATGTTATTGATTAATCGATTGTTGGATGATTTCCACAATAAATTTTATACTGTAACTATTCGTATCGATTTCATTATTGTATTTCATATGATTGTTGCTTGGAAGCACTGGTGCTTGCACCAATGCTTGTTTTATTTATTTTATATATATATATATATATATATATATATATATATATATATAAACTGGACGCATTGTACTCAAATATGTTGTTGCCGAAAAAAGGTCAAATCCAAAATTTCAGGCCCCTAGGTCATCCGAGTCCTTATTGCGGGCAACTTATATACCCGAAAATAGGCAAATTAGAGCATATGTTTAAATTTTTTAAATATAAGCGCCCTCTCAACCAAATGATTCGCCCATGGGATAATTTTTTTTGTTATATCCTCTAGAACAGTGTTCTTTGTCATCCAGTGGAACCCTTTTTTGTGATAATTTTTTTATGGAACCCTTCGTTCAGTAGCACACCCAGATTTGATTTTGAGGGGGTGTGTCGTATTACATATTACATGTTACGATTTAGGTTCGTCCCCTAAAACGTTTTGAGTGAAACCCTACGGTTCCGCGAATCACAGGTTGTAGAACACTGCTCTAGAATAAGCATATAATTTTTTAAGGCCCTGGGTTACAAGGGCTCGATTTTAAGTAAAAACCTTTTTTTATGACTATGTTTAAATGACTGTTTCGCCGGATCCTGACAACCAATTATTATCGATAGGTACTCGTTTTAAAGGTGTAACAAACGCGTTTGTTAGCGTCAACGAATTTTACCTAGTTGACATTATATACCGGATGCAGTGATTATTGCACCGTCAGTCGCTGACTCCAACGGAAAATTTGTTATTTTCTACCGATCGGACAATATTGGCCAAAGTTGCCCATTGTGATATTGTCAACCTATGCGATATTTGCCTAAGAACCGAGCTGAGTAGGAAAAGTCGATGTGATCGACCAGGTTTGGCGGCTGTAGCAGAAGTTTGGTCTTCTTCCGATGTTTATGTATTAACTTCATTCTTATTTTGTAATTTAAAGCCATTCTTTATTTTAACTTTCTTTGTAAATTAACTTAAGCGTTCTAAATTGTCATTATATTTTGGTGTGTCAATTTATTTATTAATAAATTATTCCTTATCCTTTGAACGGTAACCGTCATTTTAACTAGTTAAACTCCAGTGTAAATGATTCCACGATTTAACCCGCAACGAACACAGTACAGCTAAGTATATCCTTTTATCTTATTTGTACTTGACAATACATGAGACGTAAGACGTGTAGGGACTCGTTTCTAAAACCCTCGCGTATGTCTCAAAGGGCAACAATTAACAAAGAGAATGAGCACATACTGCTCAAAATCGGCTTTAAGAAACCAGAGATATAGCTGTTTAATAGTATAATTGTTCTGTATCACACGGTATCTTGTACATGTAACATGTCTGTAAACAAAATCAAATATATATATATATATATATATATATAAATAAAAGTTTTTATTTCATTTAATTAAAGAAAGGAACAAATTTAATTCGCGCTCTCCAGTTGGCGATGTTTGCTTTGTTTTGAGGTAACCTATCTGTGAAATTCAGACACGCATCGCGATGAGCACGCGTAAAGGTTTGCGGTTATTAAAAAATATCGGTACATTTCGAACCGATAGACTGGACAAACGTAAGCCGCCGCAAAAATGGAGCTTGGAATCGGAATCCGAGACGACTTTAAATGCAATTTTTACAAAACTATGTTTTTATTTACGGTTCCCAGGATATTTTTTTGAACGGTTTATCCAATCGTTTTGATTTTTCCCCCCTTGTAGCTTATAAAATTTGTCATCGTTTGACGGATTTTTTCCGGGAAATTTTCATTTTTTCTATTTTTTTTAACACAAATGAATACGAAAAATCGATTTGTTTTTAACAGGCCGCCATTTTATGACAAATACGAATTTTGAAAAAAGAAACCGTCAAACGACGCGAAATTAATTTGACAACAAAAATTCGTTTCGATTATTTGTTTCATTTAACCCAACTCGGAGAAATTCTGGGAACCGTGTCCCTCTGTTCTTTAAACATGGCCTACGGAATTGGGTGTTGGGGGCGGAATAAAGAAGTTACAGGGATGGAAATAATGTTTTTAAAAGAGAAATACATGCTCTATAAACTGCAAAAAGTTTCATACGACTAAGCCCCAACATTTAGAACCCTCCTAAATACTGCCCTTAGTTAATTTCTAAAAAAGTATTTTATGTCGACAAATTGTAAACCCATAGGTATAAAAAAAAAAAAAATTAAATAAATAATCATAATTTTTTTTTATTATATGAAAAAAATCTTCAATAAATTATAAGAAATTTTATATTTTTAATGTTTTTACAGATTGTGAACCTGAAGGTCAAAACAAATTATTAATAATAATAACATTGAAATTTAAAATGTTGTTTATTGATTGATTGTTGACAAAAAATGTTGTCCTCTAACAATTGCTATCGTTTTCATAATTGTATTTCATGTGATTGTTGTAGCTTGTTTGATATAAAATTTTATCTAAAATAACAAATGCAACCACAATGGTCAAACTATGGGTGCTTTCCAGCAAGAGAACTCTGACAGACATTGTCAGACTTTCCCAAACACTATGGGGACAAGAGTATTTGTTTTTAAAGTAATTTTTAACTACCCCAACATTCTGATTTTTTATTAGACTTAGAAAAAATGCCTACGTTAAAAATTACTTCAAACAAATATACTCTTGCCCCCACAACTAGTAGACCGTCGGCGCCTATGTACCGAATGCAAATGGTCACGAGGGTAACTATTCTGAGTGTCTCAACTCAATATATTGAAGTGAGATCTCACTCAAAAACGCTGTTGCCATCTATTGGATTCATTGCGTAAACATGATATGACGTCATGGATCTCAATCAATTCGTAAATTTATCTCACTACCTCAGTAGGTAGTGAGATCAGAAAAGTTACTAGTGAGAAAATTGATAGATTATTAGTTGTGTGCCATGACATCTTTGTACATGCGCAGAGATTAATGAAATCGCTTGAACTGACAGTTACCCACTTGTTACTTGTGAAATCTTTTGCTGGTCTCTTTGTGTTTTTTGCATTTTGTGTTTTCCTTGTTTAAAATTCACTTACAAACATTTCTGGGCTATTATATATATAATATATGTATTTACTGTAGTTTTAAATCTATTTAAAATAATAATTGTACTAAGCGTCAGTTCAAGTGTTGTAAACTTGAAGTCAGAAAAATCCCTAAAGATCTCACATGCGCGTCTCATTAGTGGTACGTCATCGTTATCTCAAATCTCACTTCAATATATTGAGTTGAGATAGTCAGAATAGGGGTCGAGGTGTCATTTCTCTCACTGCGCATGTGAAAAAATGTAATGGCGCACACTTATCTAATAATATACATTTTCAATTTGAAAATATATACCTTTATTCAAGGTGTTCGCGCACAATATCATGAAATATATTCAACTTGCTACTAATATATATTTATTTTTTTTAATTAAGCTTTGCATAATAGCTTGATGTTATACTAAAATAATTGTCGCCAATGCGCGCCATAAGAATAAAAATGTGACAACCACAACGTAACCACAAACAGCTGCGCCAAAATCAATCATGGGGATTTTGTTATTTTTAGGTTGGTAACAGTGGATAACTTTACTGACATCATCTGAGGCAGTTTTTATAACTTCCGCTTATCAAATAGGCTCATATTTCCGCATTGCCGCCATCTTGCTTGCGCGGTCTATTACTACATTATGTGTAAGGTATACACCAGTTGAAAGACAAACACTTAACATATTTGTGTCGTATAAAATATTCGCACAATGAATACTATTGAGGAGTTAACGTCAGTTATGGGTAGATTGCTATCTCAAGTTGCTGAATTAACAGACGAACACAATTTTGTAACAGCTGCAGCAGAAGACCCGGATAAAATGAGGAAAGTCATAGAATTGGCCGAAAGAGTCCGGGCTCAACAATGCACATCGAATGATGGTTCTGCAGCTGAACCAGCCCATACTAGTACATTAATGCAACAACCCAAATTAATATCGTTATTCTCGTTTACTGGCTTAAATGTCAAGCACGTTGCTATGAAAGCTTTACCTGTAGAGGACGGCATGCCTTGGTTCCACTACGACGTCTTAGCGCAAGTGAAAAAGCTACGATTCGTTCTATCAATTATTTGGAATCAGACGATTGGCTACCAATATTCCGAAACGGACGTTTGCTCACACAATTTCAAGAAACTAGGAATACAAATGACGGACGGGGCACATCAGCTAGAATTGGCTGAGATGCTTCATTTTTACGCCATGAATCCAACTTTAATTCGATGCGCAGTTCACAATCTGGCACAATATAATGACTTGTGCTTACATCGAAACAATTCTATTAAGAAACTTCGGGTGAAATATGAAGAGGATCTAGTTGCGACATTAGATCATTTAACGGGATTTTATAAGTTGAAGTTTAGAGGTTGTCTTTGCAAAAGAAATGTGTTCACTTTGATTTGGTCGGTTGTTTGGAATGTTTCGGAAATGGCGTTGCGCGACTCATTCAAATGGAAAATGGTCGAATCGGGTAGGTTCAGTCACTGCAAATAATTGTTACCAAAACTGCGTAAACTTAAATCATGATACAATAAACAAGTAAACGAACATTCGTTATCTTTGCATAGCGGTGCGACTTTATATATTGAATATACAGTTCTATAATTTTGATTTATTACGCAAATAAATCAAAATTGAGATTGCACTATTTTATTAAAAAAGTAACAGATGCATTCACAGTAACATTGAGAACATTATTTGCTTTTACTTAAGTTATTATTATAAATGAATAATAAGTAAAAACTGAAAAATCAAACATATACATTTGCTATTATGAATGGATATAGTGGTTGGCACTTGGTGAAACATGTTAATATTTAAGTAAAACAACACTTTTGGTTGTTTCACAATATTTTAATTTATTTCGACACGAGTTTCGACTTTACAGTCATCATCAGGAGTGAATAAAACATATATACAAAACAATTCACTTGTAATTGTTTTGTATATATGTTTATTCACTCCTAATGATGACTGTAAAGTCAAAACACATGTCGAAATAAATTAAAATATTATATATATATATATATATATATATATATATATATATATATATATATATATATATATATAAGGATTAGAGTTATGAAAAGTAATATATATATATATATATATATATATATATATATATATATATATAATTATTCAAAAAAATAACGAGAAATTGAATTTTTTGTAGACGCACAATTTTCATCTGATCTTGATCCTGTATTGCGTATACTCATTGATCCAATCGAACATTTTAGCGAAAGAAGGAAATTGTCTTTACTAGAAAACATTATGCTAGCTGTAAAGGATGCGGATATACGACTATTTTACAATAACTGAGAAACTTCGTCAGATCCAACTTAAAATATGAGCCACTAACATTTCACGATACATATTTGTATTATAACCAAAGAGAAATAACCCTATTATTTATTCTGTAAATAATTTAATGAATTGTTTAAAAATGTATTCATAAGAAATAATATTGTATATTTGGGAATTGTTGTTTTATTCACTAGCTTATGAATACATTGGGTGGTGAAACCGTCGATTGGCGTCATCGCTAGGCTCTTACTACCTTCTATTTACTACTTACTGCCGTTATATAGCTGCAACACTTTTGATTGTTGTTGTTGTTAGCTCTTATCTAGCTTATCTTATAGCCGTGTCACATTATTATCATTAAATCACAATATATTTATACTGTTAGATAATGCCGTGATCACACTGATAAAGTGCTATCGATCGAGCACGATCATGCTAAAAGATCAACATATGGAAATGTATGCATATGGTCACACTAAGGGTTGGATTTACAGTGAGTGCCGCCCTTGGGCAGTAGTAAAAAATGCCGCCCTTTCACAAAACAAAAAAGGTGCCCTTTTCAAATTCTGTCGATATTGTGAGTCTACATACAATTTTAAATGTATACATAATTGTTTTTAAATAATATGGCCTTTGGGTTCACAATTTGAAAAAAATTTTCGGATATTAAAACTTTGACAATTTTTTTTAGATTTTTTGTTTTTTTTTTAAATAGTGCATATTTTAAAATTCATAATTATTATTTATAATATTTTGTTACGGCATTTGAGTTACCAATATGAAGAAATGTTTAGAACATAAAATATGTTTGAGTATTTTAATTTACCATTCGGAATGGTTCCGAAGTTCGTTTGACGAAATTGTCAAATAACGAAAGGATAGGCGACGAGACGAACATTTTTCGTTTAGGTACAATGATCGGGTAGTCTAAAGCCGATTGGGCATTCGGTGCGGATCCAAAAAAAAAACATTGGCAAAAACAATGGTGCAGGTTGGTAAAGTATCTCAAGGAACAAGCGCAAGTGGCAGACAAGCGGTAGCTATTCTTCATATGAGTAATGGTGACCCAGCAAACCAACATGTATCTGAGCTGTCTCAGAGATATTACATTTAGAGCGCAAATGTAATGTACATATACAAATGGAACATAATGTATATATGTAAGGAACAAAAGTGAATTTCTGTATCCGACCGCGAAATTTCAACATTTGAATTATTGTTCCGTTACTTTTATTACTCTCTTATGAAAATCGTGATGCACTTTCTTTTTTCCGAAAATTTTTTATGCACTTATAAGGGATCTCTTATATACATTTTTTGGAAACTTTTTTTAGCCCCATTCTTTTTATACAATACAGTTAATTGGAATATGTGAATTAAAGTCGATATGTCAATTTAGTATAACCTTTGTTCATGGAATATTTCGCGGTCGCCATTTCAAACTGAAAATCATTGTGGGTGGTGGGTGCTTTCCAACAAGGACTTTGTTGACACTATGGGTGCTTTCCAACAAGGACTTTGTTGATACTATGGGTGCTTTCCAACAAGGACTTTGTTGACACTGTGTAACATAGTCTGATAAACTGCGTTCCAACTACGCTAGAGTACGACTCTGTGAGACACTGGGCATGTTTCTTGTCCTTGTTGGAAAGCACCCTTTATTCAGCAGATGTACATACATCCTATATGCATATCTGCGCAGAAAGGCGTTTTTTATTATTACATCTTTTGGCTGCATTGCTTTTTATTAACGCTGCTTAGTAGATATTTCTGCGCAGATATGCAACCAACCTAGAGAGATACTGCATTTTAGCATACATATTTACGCGCGCGAAAATCGTAATTTGACAAGTGATTGAGGTAAGATTTAATAGCGATTGTCTTTATCAACCTAAAAATAACAAAATCCCCTTGTTTGATTTTGGCGCTACTATTAAAACTTGTCAGTAAAGTTATCCAAAGTTTTCTAATGTCAGTAAAGTTATCCAGAGTTTTCTCCGGCCACGATTTCTGTTACCAACCTAAATATAACAAAATCCCCTTGATTGATTTTGGCGCCATTTTTAAAACAAAATTACTTCCCATCCCTTAAAAATTAGACAACCACAAACAGCGATTTTGTGTACAAACGGATTATTTACATTTTCGGTGTTTGTGGTTACGTTGTGATGGGAAGTAATTTTGTTTCAATAGTAGCGCCAAAATCAATGAAGGGGATTTTGTTATTTTTAGGTTGGTAACAGTGGATAACTGTACTGACATCATCTGAGGCAGTTTTTATAACTTCCGCTTATCAAATAGGCTCGTATTTCCGCATTGCCGCCATCTTGCTTGCGCGGTCTATTACTACATTATGTGTACGGTATACACCAGTTGAAAGACAAACACTTAACATATTTGTGTCGTATAAAATATTCGCACAATGAATACTATTGAGGAGTTAACGTCAGTTATGGGTAGATTGCTATCTCAAGTTGCTGAATTAACAGACGAACACAATTTTGTAACAGCTGCAGCAGAAGACCCGGATAAAATGAGGAAAGTCATAGAATTGGCCGAAAGAGTCCGGGCTCAACAATGCACATCGAATGATGGTTCTGCAGCTGAACCAGCCCATACTAGTACATTAATGCAACAACCCAAATTAATATCGTTATTCTCGTTTACTGGCTTAAATGTCAAGCACGTTGCTATGAAAGCTTTACCTGTAGAGGACGGCATGCCTTGGTTCCACTACGACGTCTTAGCGCAAGTGAAAAAGCTACGATTCGTCCTATCAATTATTTGGAATCAGACGATTGGCTACCAATATTCCGAAACGGACGTTTGTTCACACAATTTCAAGAAACTAGGAATACAAATGACGGACGGGGCACATCAGCTAGAATTGGCTGAGATGCTTCATTTTTACGCCATGAATCCAACTTTAATTCGATGCGCAGTTCACAATCTGGCACAATATAATGACTTGTGCTTACATCGAAACAATTCTATTAAGAAACTTCGGGTGAAATATGAAGAGGATCTAGTTGCGACATTAGAACATTTAACAGGATTTTATAAGTTGAAGTTTAGAGGTTGCCTTTGCAAAAGAAATGTGTTCACTTTGATTTGGTCGGTTGTTTGGAATGTTTCGGAAATGGCGTTGCGCGACTCATTCAAATGGAAAATGGTCGAATCGGGTAGGTTCAGTCACTGCAAATAATTGTTACCAAAACTGCGTAAACTTAAATCATGATACAATAAACAAGTAAACGAACATACGAACATCTTTGCATAGCGGTGCGACTTTATATATTGAATAAATAAATCAAAATTGAGATTGCACTATTTTATAAAAAAAGTAACAGATGCATTCACAGTAACATTGAGAACATTATTTGCTTTTACTTAAGTTATTATTATAAATTATTAATAAGTAAAAAACTGAAAAATCAAACATATATGTACATTTGCTGCGTGTACGATTAGAGTATAGTTTCATAACACTAATCTTTATTTATATATATATATATATATATATATATATATATATATATATATATATATATGTAAGAAAAATCACTGATATATATGTATATAGTGAATGTAAAAAGTATGTATTCGGAATTTAAGTGTGAACGCAATGAAAATGTGAACGCGCGTGATCATACCTTGTTTATTGTATAGTGATCTTAAAGCACCTTTACAAATAATAATTATTCAAAAAAATAATGTGAAATTAAATTTTTTGTAGATACACAATTTTCAACTGATCTTGATCCTGTATTGCGTATACTCATTAATCCAATCGAACATTTTAGCGAAAAAAGGAAATTGACTTTACTAGAAAACATTATGCTAGCTGTAAAGGATGCGGATATACGACTATTTTACAATAACTGAGAAACTTCGTCAGATCCAACTTAAAATATGAGCCACTAACATTTCACGATACATATTTGTATTATAACCAAAGAGAAATAACCCTATTATTTATTCTGTAAATAATTTAATGAATTGTTTAAAAATGTATTCATAAGAAATAATATTGTATATTTGGGAATTGTTGTTTTATTCACTAGCTTATGAATACATTGGGTGGTGAAACCGTCGATTGGCGTCATCGCTAGGCTCTTACTACCTTCTATTTACTACTTACTGCCGTTATATAGCTGCAACACTTTTGATTGTTGTTGTTGTTAGCTCTTATCTAGCTTATCTTATAGCCGTGTCACATTATTATCATTAAATCACAATATATTTATACTGTTAGATAATGCCGTGATCACACTGATAAAGTGCTATCGATCGAGCACGATCATGCTAAAAGATCAACATATGGAAATGTATGCATATGGTCACACTAAGGGTTGGATTTACAGTGAGTGCCGCCCTTGGGCAGTAGTAAAAAATGCCGCCCTTTCACAAAACAAGAAAGGTGCCCTTTTCAAATTCTGTCGATATAGTGAGTCTACATACAATTTTAAATGTATAAATTATTGTTTTTAAATAATATGGCCTTTGGGTTCACAATTTGAAAAAAATATTTCGGATATAAAAAGCTTGACAATTTTTTGTAGATTTTTTTTTTAAATAGTGCATATTTTAAAATTCATAATTATTATTTATAATATTTTGTTACGGAATTGGGTTACCAATATGAAGAAATTTTTAGAACATAAAATATTTTTGAATATTTTCATTTATTACCAAAAGACAGTATTAAGATGCTATAGAAAAATATAAATGTTATAAATTTGTCGAGCATGTATTAATGCCTCTATGTCCGCCACAAAATATGTCTATGTTACGTAACAGGAATTCTTTATTATATTAATATATATACCGTTTTATTACATCCGCATAAATATGTATTAATATTTTCTTTTTAGGTGAGGGTATTGTTATATCTGTCGTACGTTTTATATTTTTTTACCAATAATTTTTATTACAAAACAAAAAATGACAATTCTAAACAATAAATATTTAACATACGTATAACATAAATACAACATTTGAATTTGCGAACCTGTGTGTTTGGGAATGCTCATTGCTCATTGCTCATGAGTGTTCGTACGTCTTTGTGTAATGAATCAACAAGTACAGCTCCATTTGAAATATATAATGAACCATTTACGGCTGAATGTGTAACATTATGGTGTAGGACCCATTTGCGTAACTTAATGGATACATTATTTTCAGGAATAGCAGAATATGATATTCTTTTTTATATTATTATCTATGTTTTATTAGATCTGGTTTCTTCGGTTGTATATTCTTCAACGCCTTCTAAAAACATATCCTAGTTATATATATATATATATATATATATATATATATATATATATATATATATATATATATATATATATCATAAATAATTACTCGGGGATTTACCTAATTATATGTAAGTATTTGATACGATTAAACAAAACGTGAATTTGGCATCATGAATAGTGTTCTTTAATTTCATGAAAAAAGATTCAATTTGGAATTGAATTTTTTGAAATATAAGGAAACTATGATATTTTGGAAACATTCATAATTCGAAAATATTAAATTAGACAGAACATGAATTTGGCATGATATTATTATTATGTATCATTATCATCATATGATATGGCGTTTAGCCAAAAACTAAGTAGTAAATTAAATATAAATGAACAATTATCACATTCAATTGCATATATGGCTGAATCAGATGAAATATAAAAATATATTAAAGGCATGTCAAATGAAAATTTCATATATTTCTTTGAAATGTTCAGGTTTTTGACCTTCATATTTTACAAAAAATTCCTAAATTTTTAGCTTATTGATGAGAGTTTTGAAAATGTTATATTTCGAAATGAATTTTCAACTTAACACCCTCAACATAAATGATATCAAGTTTATATTATACTGCTATAATTCTCTAAATCAAATGTGCAATTATATAAGGCTCCAAATTTTGGGGCCCTATAACTCTGGAAGTAACAAGGACTTTGTTGACACTGTGGGTGCTTTCCAACAAGGAGTTTGTTGACAGTGCGTTCCATCTACGCTAGAGTACGACTCTGCGAGACACTGGGCTTGTTTCTTGTCCTTGTTGGAAAGCACCCTTTATTCAGCAGATGTACATACATCCTATATGCATATCTGCGCAGAAAGGCGTTTTTTATTATTACATCTTTTGGCTGCATTGCAGATAACTGCTTTTTTATTAACGCTGCTTAGTAGATATTTCTACGACTGCTGCGCAGATATGCAACCAACTTGAGAGTTACTGCATTTTAGCATACATATTTATTCGCGCGAAAATCGTAATTTGACAGGTGATTGAAGTTAGGTTTAATAGCGTTTGTCTTTACCAACCTAAAAATAACAAAATTCCCTTGTTTGATTTTGGCGCTACAATTAAAACAGAATTACTTCCCATCACTTAAAAATTAGACAACCATAACGGAACCATTAAGAGCGATTTTGTGTACAAACGGATTATTTACATTTTTGTGGTTACGTTGTGGTTGTCTAATTTTTAAGTGATGGGAAGTAATTCTGTTTTAATTGTAGCGCCAAAATCAAACAAGGGGATTTTATTATTTTTAGGTTGGTAACAGAAATCGTGGCAGGAGAAAACTCTGGATAACTTTACTGACATAGAATAACATGTCTACCAGCGCTGACCGCGACCACTTTGCTCGCCGCGCATGGAATGACGTCCTCATTTTTTCGCCCATAGGTTGAATTCATTAGCACCATCTATCGACAAAATATACAGACCGTTTGACAGTTAATGGTTTAAAAAGATGAACACTTTTTCCTAACCTTATTATGATCGTTCATTCGAAAAAGCTGTGTATTATTTTTATTATAACCTGAGTAAAATAAAATCGGTTGTGTTTATCGCAAAAAATAATCAACGTGTGTGACATTTATTTATACTATAACAATTTCTAAGGTCAGCCAAAAATAACTTTGTACTTTAGAAGTTATATTTGGTGTGTGAAAACCACGTTGGTAAACCAAAGTCAAGGGTAATTTGTATTAATAATTAAATATTTTTCTTCTTTATTTTTTCCATCTAGCGTTTAGGCTTTGGAGTTGTTCACTTTTGTAACTAATGTAAATTGATCGCGAAGCGATAGGAAAGAACAAGTAATTCAATATTCTAATTATATAATAGTGATTCGTTTATTAAGTGAGGTTACTGGACAATCTTTATTTCATTATAAAATTGCTACAGCTGCAGATTATCCTTGAAAATGGGCGGTAAGTTTCATTTTTATTCATCATTTTCGCATGTTTTAACAAGAATTTGCAAATTAAATGCCAGCTTTAAAACAAATAGATGGATCTAGTAAACGCGTTGTAAATATATATATATGTAAACATTATTTAAATGAATCAAAAGTTATGATAAATTTGATGACGCACATGTCACCCATTAATTTTTATATTCACATATTAAATCTATTATTAGATGCTGTGGATGTATTCGCTATTTAATTTAGGTCTTAAATTAGATATGTTTTAATGAATATTGTGAAATATATTATACATATTTTAGGATAAGTTTATACATGCGTTATTGTCAAATTGATCTTGAAATTAAAAATACTATTTTGCATATTCTATAATATAATTTTTAGTAACAGAGAATTAATAATTTGACTGAATTTTAGTTTTGGTTTAAATAAATTCAATTAGTAATACGTTTATACGTTTCTTCTATACATAGTGAAATATTGAAATAAAAAATATTTAACCCGTCAGCACTCACGTTATGAGCATTTTGCTCACGCTCGATTTAAAATGTTAATAGCTTTTCTTTTTCAAATGGAATGGGTAGTTGAAACTTTTTCTATCTTCAAATAATATTATCTATTTTGAAATTATAAATTTCCCAAATCCGACAATTCTAAGTAAAACTGGAAAAAATGATTATTTTCATGCATTTCGGAAATTGTGAGCATTTCTCTCATCACGAGAGTAAACGTGTATGCATGAAAAATTTACTTTCGGTAGTGGTCGGGCTTGATCGTGCATCTTCGTTTGCCTCCGGATGTTCGGCTACATTCGCTATAGCGCATTAGATTTAAAACTCATCCGTTACAAGTGCAATATACATTGTATAGACTGTGAAACTAAACTAAAAACAACACGACGAGGATTGTCAATTCAACTAGCTTTATGTGTTAAATTATTTTATAATAATTACATTTAATTTTAATATTTAAAATGAATAAATAAAATTTTAAATACAAATATACTGACACCAATTAATAATCTGGGTTATGATTAAAAGAAATTTTAATTATTGCCTTCTACAATATTTTACCTTTTGAAGATCACATAATAATCAGATAAGTATAATATTTTGAATTTGTTTATCATACATTAAAAAAAAACTATCTAAACATATGTTGAGGTTATGATTTATAAATTTAAATAAAAACTAAGCGCGCGAGATATTTGGCGCATGCGCACAGAGCGTGAGCAAATCTCTCATCACGCGAGTAAAGATCACCGAAAAGTTCACGTGAGTTCTGACGGGTTAAGTAAGTTTTTGTAAAATTGCAGTGGTACTATTTTAAAAATTTGATTTGCAGATTTTGGGTGGGTAACGTTGGCCACAAATGATTCGTACTCGTTAGGTGCCCTAGTTCTTGCACATTCTCTAAGAAAATGTGGAACATGTCACCAACTAGTGGTCATGGTTACCGATGGTGTCTCAGATGCCATGAAGTATGTGTTTTGGCCTGGCTAGACGAGCCAACTATACTCTTTAGTTACTAAACCCTTTAGTAGAGAGTCCACTCAAATGGAGAGATGCCCTTCATTCAACTACACTCCTCTTTCAACACTGTGTTGAAACCAGAGAGTCGAATCATAACCGAGCCCGAACCCAAAAACCAATATTAATCAACATTTTGGCCTAAGGTCATATCCGAGAAAAACTTTTATATTTATTTTTTACTGACCAGAAAGCGAATTTAAACTTATTTTTATTAACTGAGAACTGTTTTATAATAACAGAGAATACATTTTTTTTGAACATTTTCCTCAGCGAAATTAACCGATTTCTTTTTCGTTTTTTTCCCAAAATTTATTCTTTAACTATAGACACCTACGTAATATCATCACAAATTGACATTTTGTGTGACGTAAGTGAATCAGTAAATTTTTGCGCCCCCCACGAATTAAAATCCTAACGACGCACCTGAATGACAGCTATCATCAGCTGATGACAGCGCATCTATCGGGATTTTTAAGAACTTTTAATCGTATTGAAATTCAAATTCAATCCCGGACATGTGAACACATATGAGGAACGTACTCAGTTCAATCTCATTCCAGTATTGAATCCTCCATGTGAACATGGTAATTTGGTCTGGCCATTTATGATCGAATTGCTGCAAATTTTAGTAAACTAGACAATGAGTCTACAGGCACTAATTATATGTGTAAGAAACTGTTGATAGTAACTAATGAGTATAATAGGCTTATCTAAGCAGGACATTTTGCTATCATTTTGAAAGCAAATTTCAAATTAGAAATTCCAAAAAAAGAAAATTTATTTTGTCGTAGGGAAAAACTCAGAAGCGTTTTCAATTTAGTTCACGAAGTAAATATACTGGATTCAAAAGATGAAGAAAATCTTTTGTTATTGAAAAGACCTGAATTAGGGATTTCATTTACAAAATTACACTGTTGGCGTTTGACACAGTATAAAAAATGTGTTTTCTTGGATGCTGATACTCTGGTAAGTTGAGGCTTCGCCATTTTATTATTTATTATATTATAACACAATATGTGTAGTTCAACAAAGCAGACTTGTTATACGAGCTGTAAAATGAAAAAGAAAAGTGTAAAACACATTGGCTTTGCAGGTATTAAAGAATTGTGATGAATTATTTGAACGAGAAGAATTTTCAGCGGCACCCGATGTAGGTTGGCCAGATTGTTTCAACACTGGAGTTTTTGTCTACCAACCATCAGAAGTAACATACAGTTCCTTGATGAAATTTGCTACAGAAAAGGGCAGTTTTGATGGTAATATTTGTTTTAAACCAGGATTGGCCAATATATATATATATATATATATATATATATATATATATATATATATCAATATATGTAAACAAGATACTTCTATATCTCACTTGCACCCACTGAGTAGATTAGGAAAGCGGAAAGCCTCTCTTTCTGTCGAGAACATTTCATCTTATCAGAAAATTCAAGCAAATTTTAAGTTTTTAGAACAATATATTATTGCGTGTTAACCATATATTTTCGAATTGTGCATTTACATGTTAAACGGAATCGATGGGATCTAATCTAATAAATAATCTGTCATGTTGCCACGGTTCGCAGCGACGCGATCGCTAAGTTCAATCGACAATAATTAAAAATGTATATTTTTAGGTGGAGATCAGGGTTTATTAAATCTATATTTTTCGGATTGGGCTCATAAGGACATTCGAAAACACTTGCCATTTATTTACAATATGTGTTCAGTTGCCAGTTATTCATACCTGCCAGCATTAAAACAGTTAAGTAAAACTAATTTTTGTTAATTTAGGTTTTAAAATAATTCAGGTTTTGTGTTACAGGTACGGAGCAGATACAAAAATCATCCATTTCATTGGTGCCACGAAACCGTGGCAACAGTATTATAATACTGAAACGTCACAAGTTTCAGTAGTTCCTGGTCTGAGTCATTTGCGAGGTGTTATTCAGCTTTGGTGGTCATTGTTCTATTCTCATGTTCATTCAACATTATCACCGGTAAATTTGTATGGATGCATTTTTCCTAGTTGATCCCTACATCATTTTATTTTTCGTTTTATGCAATGACTTTTCATTTTGTTATTTGAGTTAAAAATAATAATTCTGAAATGACTCTGGGATTAACTGAGATAAATCATCTTGTATATAAATAACAAGCTATTTTCTTTTTAAACTACGTATACTTCCGCTTTTTATTTAACTGTTTTGTTTATTTTTTGTACTTGCAAAATCTTAAAAACAGCTCAAATGGGGTTTTCACTTGTTTTATTTTTAATTTACTACAAATTAGTCTTAACAAAACATCACTATAAACTTAGTGACTTCAAATTTGCACTATAAATGATTTAATTCTTGATATATTTTATTAATGTTTGCCAATTTTAATTTTATTAGTGTTATGACGTAGAAACGTGAAGGTGAAATACGACACATGTTTCTCGTTCGGTTAGAAATGTTTATAATTCAAATACAAACAAAAAATATATGTGTTTAACAAATCTTATTTTCTTAACCCTATCAGACGATGTATAATATGTTATAAAAATGAATGTATACATTGATACATTATATTAACTTAAACTCTGCACTTGTTTCTTTGACCACGACATTTTTAATGTTCGAAGAATATTAACGACTCTAGATTAATATCTTCCAAAAAAAAAAATGTTTGCTGAAAATAGAACTTGTTCAACATCAATTATACATCGTGTTATACGACCTTCATATATTAATTACTTTTCATACAGTTTAGTTTCAATACATAATTTATTTTTAACAAAAATTATGTATGTATTTGTATATATTCGGCTGTTGTGTAGTAACTGGTATCCTATTCTATTTCAAACCTCAACATGAAAACTACACCGCATATCGAACTTCTATACGTAACTACGTGTATAATCATTTTATTGACATTGATAAAATGCTCTTTATAGGACATAACTCCTAATGCTAATGATAATAATTAATTTTAACAAATTGAATATGTAACTAAAACATTATCTATTTGTGAAATATGCATCATATACGAGGGCTGTCCGACAAGTACTTAGCCTCACTGGCATATGGCGCCACTGTCGCAAGAGACAACCTATTGTGTAGTACATTATCTTAGACGGCTACTGTTAAAATTTCAGCCGAATCGGACTCGTAGTTTTGTTTTGACCGCGTGTGAAAGCGGGAGTATCCGCAGATTTTAGAAAAATGGAGAAAGAGCAATATTGGTCGGTGATTCACCGATATTGCTCTTTTTCCATTTTTCTAAAATCTGCGGATACTTCCGCTTTCACACGCTGTCAAAACAAAACTACGAGTCCGATTCGGCTGAAATATTAACAGTAGCCGTCTAAGATAATGTACTACACAATAGGTTATGTCTCTTGCGACAGTGGCGCCATAGGCCGGTGAGGCTAAGTACTTGTCGGACAGCCCTCGTAAGTTTTAAATTTGAACAAATATAGTCAGGCTGCCAATAATGAGAATTTAGTCAATGCCAATAGGCTACCCCATATAAAACATTGATTTCGAGTCGAAATTTGAATCAGAATAGAGCTCCTGTACTGCATGATTATGTTAATTTTTTTTTATTGTGTCAATTGTCCAGTGTTTTGTACGTCTTATTTGTTTTGAATTGTTCTTTTTTTCGTGTATATATTTTATAGTATCATATTGTTAGTGGTGTTTTGTATTTGTAGTTGTTTTTACACAATTAGTAGTATTTTTATTTTTAATTAAATCATCACATTTATATATTCGCGTTGCTACGTCACAATCTTTAAATTTTATATTTGTCTGAAAATTTTGATATATTATGATCGCTTATATGAATTGCATGGCAGTGAAAACTTCCATAATGGGTTTAATAATAGCGTTTTTCACTTACCACTTCAGAGCGTAATTTCTTGCACTCTGTGCTAGTTTCAGACCTTCAAATGAGGAGTCAATCACACTGAGTGCAAGAAAGTGGTCACTAAAACGCTATTTGATTTAAGAGCAAAACCGATAATATGTGTGTACATAGATACACAACATTTGATTTAATGTATTGTTATAAGTTGAGTAGTTTTTCGCTTAATTAGCCGATCTATTCCTTAAACTAAACATATTGCCTGCATTTTTTCTGTAAATATTTATTTTCTCCTTTTTGCATGCTTGTTTAGGCCCGGACCGAATCACGTCTTTTTGTTTTACCACCGCACATAATATCCTCATTTCAAATAGAGCAAAACCAACATTTTACAAAACGTTCCGAAACATCACACATTGAAACCATTTCTGTGGTTGATCTATGGGATAATTATAAGCCAGAATCTCATACCAATTTAGAATCAACTAATGCAAACATAGAATCATGTAATACACATTTGGAACCCAGCTCTACATATTTAGATTCTATACATTCCGAACTCAATCGTCCACATTTAGAAGCAAGTTCTAATGCAGAATTGAATTTGTTTGCTTCAAAAAGTCAAGTTGAAGTTGAATCGAATATTTTGTTTCATAACGAAGTAGTAAAAGTAGAAAGCTGCTTAAATGATGATGCATGTGTTAATAAACATAATGAAAGTCGCAGCTCATGTTTGCAAGAAGCATGTAGTAGCACTAGTAGTACTTTTGCACAAAAACTAAATATTATGCAAACATCCACCAAACATAACTCTATTATTCTGCAAGAACCTCTTGTAAATAGTTCCTACGAGCAATCTTCTTTCGATGTTTCTCCCAATCCTACCAACTTAAATCTTGCAATTGGTCCCTATTTATTTAATAATCCTTGTCAGTCTGCCATTGCAAACGTAATTTGTGACCCAGATGGTGATGACGCAATTGTCACTAACATAATAACGAATGAACTGCCAACATTAACAATAAAAACGGCCGCTGATACTGTTAGCGAACCAGTTACAGACAAATGTGTAAGTAGAATTCATATTTGTACTCTATTTCATACAGAAGAGTGTCACTTATTTTCGATACATCATTTTCTGTCAGTCAATTTTCTCGTGCTTGCTTTTCGTCTATGTATAGTTATTATGTTTATTGTTTTGTGATTAGTCGATTCTTTCTAGGTCATTTTTTATATTGCCCTTTTCACACCAACACTTTAAGACAGGCTCACTTTAAGTGCGTTGATTCGTTTGACGCTCATACCAGATATTTAAATCGCTAGTGCTACCATCTATAATTTCATATTTATTCTTGGCTTAGCAACAGTTCGCGCTGTCTGAATAATGTTATTTCATGTTTCGGTTAATTGATTTTGCATTTATTCTATAAAATATAAATAAATTTGTGTCATATCATATATTAACATATATGGTACCTTCAAATACATAGATAAACACATTAAATAAATCATTTTAAAATCTGTCAATTGACGCAAACCTCTACCTTCAAGTTAGATGAACTTGAAGTCAAACATGCGCAAACACATTAGCACTTCAAGTAAGCCTTATTTGACCATCTTATCTTAATGTATTGGTGTGAAAAAGACTAATATTAGATTGATTTCATAATAGCGAACCATCATTGGTATGCGCATCTATACCTATTTTCAACTTTTATTATTGAGTGGTAAAACGCTGCTCGAATAGAGTAAATTTAAATATTCACTTAAATATCTAAATTTATATTTATTTTAAAAATTGCATTTACGTAATTCCCAAAGGGTGCAACTAACCCCAATGGTCGCATGATGATTTTGTTTTGAACAGTGAAATATACTAACATGTTCAACAATAATTTACAAAACTATAAAGGCAAATGACAATATCAAGAATAAGACTTTATTTCATATATTTTGAAATGTATTAATAAGTTGTAAACGTGTACAAAAATTATTCAAAACGCTAGCACTTCTTCTCTTTGCTACAACATAACAAAATAATTTTTTTCTGCTTTAGTTGCATCTCAAAGTTATATAGAACTTTGTACTATGTTTTATTTTAGTTAAAATTATTATTATTTATTCAAATTTACTAATTTTTATTGAATAAAATAATTGACGCTCTATTGTATAGTAGTATAGCTGTATTTCAATGAAATCAATTGTTCTAATGAAAATTATATTTTAAAAAGAATATGTTCTTATTAATAAAATGATAAAATAACATATGTACGAATATTTGAATTCTTAGGAGCAGCTAACCGGCGCAATAACATGTCCGTTTGAATCTCAATTCCGTCGCCAGGGCTGGGAATCAGGCCAAGTCGATTACCTGGGAACCGATTCATTTGACAATGTATGGAAGAAAATTTGTGAAACATTGGATTCAACATCGCTTGAACCAAAAGACACAACGAAACAATAATTATTAAAAACAAACAACTCATTCTGGCTTCGAAATACTCATACTTATACACAAAAAACAAACTATTATCTGCTTTAGATTTGCAAATCTAATATTTTTATGCGTTTTATTAAAATTTAATTGCAAAACATCGTTTGTGACATAATTTTTAATCCAAATTAAATAATTCGAACAGAAATATTAATGCACTCGTTTTACGAGGCTGAAAAAATGCTTCTACAAAATATTCAGTCCTTTCTTGAAATCTATTTACTAATACATTAATTATTTTTACTTTTGACAATATACGATGGTATTAAAACGGGTATAATGTAATTCATGTTGATAATATTTAATAAATGATTCAATATAGCACAAATTGATAATTTTTAGTAGGAATTTTGGCCCTTTAAATGATTTTTCTAAATAAAAATCATATCACTACAGAATTAAGTATGTTGAACAAGTTAACCCCAAACCACGTTAATAATTATTACAATACAAGAAAGAGATTAAATAGCGAATATAGTTCAATATATTGAAACACGTCTGTTTGAAAAATGGTGAAATCATCTTTCAAGACACATACGTTTCAATGCATTACTTCAGTGTCGTAAAATGAGTACAGTACGCTAAGGCTTAAGGCTTCAATTTGCAGATCTCTTGGCGGGAAACAGCACATTTCGTACTAAAATGTAGGTAAAAACTAATGACGTAAGATTTTCATGGAATAAATGTGTCATTTTCATGCATTTGCACTTAGTAAAAATTAAAAAAGTAAACTTATATGATAAATCTCTAAGGACCAAAAACGGAATCGATATTTTGTGTTTTACGGTAGTACCGGAACGGACATACTTATTTCGGTTCAAGTTTAAATAAATAAAGAAACAAATTTAAACGCTACAAACATCTATTTCATAATGCATTGGCTCTAATTTATTATTCCCAAAACATTTGATGACATATATAATAAGTTTTAGACACTATCTAAGAAAATTAAACATTTTCATCGTGAAAGTCTGACATATTCAGGTGTTATATAGCCAAGAGAGCTTTGAACGCAGTCTTAACGCATGCTCGCATTTATCGTAATATTATATAAATATTCTCATGCGTGTTTGATTTTTGTTCGAAAACCATTTTGTTTTGAGATTTCTTTAAAATATATATTATTTTATTTAACACTAATATTGAACAAAGAGAAATTGCTGATATTGTAATATTTGAAGTATTGTTGAGACTTTATTATTTTATTTAATATTATTATTATGTATAATTTTTGATGTAAGTTTGCCATAAATCAATTATTTTTGAGATTATTTGTTTATTATCGGCGTTTTTCTACGAACTCTGTAATAATAGAATTTCTATTATTACTACAAATTAATATACCATATTTTTTTAAATATTATGAAACAACCAAAAGTTAAGTTTTAATAAATAGCTTCGAATAAAACTCATTGAATCGTAGTCGAAGAAACACGCCTTAAAAATTTGAGAATTTATTATAAACCAGAACTGAAATGTTCTTGAATCAACTATTATATATTAAATCTGTAAAAACGAACAAAATAGCTTTACGATATGTTATAAAAATTATGTTCTCATTTAAGCAAATATCAACATTTTATTATTTAGTATTTCCATGAATAACTACACAATATTAGCAGATATTTGTCATTGAATGATAAATTACGAATATATTTGTTTGGGACACACTTTATATTTATATATATATTTATATATATTCATTAATTTAAGGCATGTTTAGTTTTTATTAGTCGGTAAGTACAGTGGATATGTATATTCCGTATAAAATACAAGTTTCTACTTGTAAATTAAAGTCTTAACTTTTTTTTTTACATGTTACCTGATGCGTGTTATGCAACATACACTAAAGTGAAATAATTTGGTGGGGTTCTCAAAAACATATATTGTAAGTAATAATTTATATTGACAAAATACATTTTAACATAGTTAAACTGTTAGTTATATAACATATTTCTGTTCTTATAATATTGCAAAGAATTGGGAGACAAATTTGATTAAGTCAAATATAGACAGTATCAAAATTTGAATGATTTCACAGCCCTAATCATGACAAATATTAGTTTAAGTAGTGTTTCATTTGGCTACGAAAATCTACTACATTCGGATATATACATCTTGAAAAATGACTGTTTATAAAATACAATTACAATACTAGTACTGGCGCCAGTCAGTGTGTTACTTTATTTGTTATTTGAGTAACGTTGTTAGTTCTTCTAAAATACTTTCATCTACGTATTGTTTTGCCTAAAACAAAAATATATTTATATATTAAAAAAGTTAAGTTTTAAATGTTTGATCCCCATCCGAAGAATTCACCCTCGACAATTCGTCCCTACCATATAAATATTAAGGGTAATCAACGAAAATAACTATCGATAAATCTCGTTCTCATATTTATCGAATCTGAATATATATGATAATTTAACAAGCACAATGTACAGGCACCAATGGTTTCAGCTCGCCGTATAGTATAGGCAATTTGTTATCTGGTAGGAACGAATTTGCCAGGAACCGTTTGATAGATTATTCAAAACAGCGAGTATGGTCACTTACTACTTTGCTATAGTATTTCAAATCCAGCTGAACTTGCTGTCGAATTTTCTGATCGTCTGATACTACAGATGTTTCTGAACTTTCTAAGTTGCTGCGTTTCTTGTTTAATTTTTTTAGTGATTGTTCCGTTTTTGTTACTGATGTAAGAACATTCTCTGCTAGTGTTTTGTACCTGTAAAAAAAATCAAACTTCAACGCAACCATTGTCATTTCTATTTAAATGAGCTCGAAAATTCTCTATTTGTATTTTGAATTTAATAGAAAACTAAAGTGAATTTTTATATCCGGCCGCGAAATTTTGTTTGTAAATTGTTTTTTTAGTGTGTTAATCCGCCAAAACTAGACTTGTCACTAGTAATTTCATATTATTATAAATATAGTTATTAATAAAACAAGCATAGATACAGGCACCTATACAATCAGCTCGCTGTATAATCTATTTGGATTTTTTAGCTCGCCGTACGAAGTACCGAAGAAGCTAATGCATTCGGTCGTGGGTCTGTAACATTCTCGGATCAAATAATTTCATTAACAAAGTGTTTGACTCGTCGCCCTGAATCCAAAAATATAAATAACTTATATACTTGGATGTTAGTCGTCGCTCGCTCGCTCGCAAGACCAAATTTGTGCCCTCAATTCCTCTGACGGTACTGGAGCGATTCACACCAAATTTGGTACATATATAATTTGGCATCCGCTCGCAGTTTAAATTCAATCGCCCGTATAATTCCCGAGTTATAGGGCCCCAAAATTTGGAGCTCCTCTTAATACTGCCCTTATAAAAATAATTAAAACACTCAAAAATTCTAATATAAATTCTAAAATATTTTTTGTTAACTCAAAGCAAAAAAATTATTAAATATTTTAATTTTGAATTTTAAAATATGCACTAAAATTTTCTTTTTATCAATATAAAATACAAAAAATTGTAAGACTTTTTTTTATCTATAACATTTTTTCAAATTGTTAACCAAAAGACCATAATCATTTAAAACCAGTGCTCGCAACGCATATCTTGCCTAAATGCGAGCTCTACGCATTGGTGCGTTTTACGCGTACTAAATCTTGTTTTAATTTATATTATATTTAATAATAAAATGATCACTACTGATTTTTGAAGAGATAAAATGATAAAAACAATAATGAAAGCAATTGTTATTGATTGATTGGCAAACTTTGAATACAGAATTTATTGTAACAATATATAGCCAGTGTATATAGTTAGTGTGCTCGCTGTTTTTAATTTCAAAATATAGACTTTTAAAAAGAAAAGAATATTTTTAAATTATTATTATTATTTTTTATAATCGCTCCTGTACATTCAGAGGAATAGAGGCTAAACATTTGATCTTTCGAGCGACCGACAACAAAGCCTCCAAGTATATAATTTTTTCAAGTACTTGAATAAGGCCTCTGAAGACACAAAAAATATTTGAATACTGTTTACGAATACCAAAATATTTGGATACTACCCAGTTCTGTTTTGTACTTCGTACGGCGAGCTAAAAACACAATTCTGCGCAGGTATGCTGTCGTATAAAACACGGCCAAACACATTCGAATTTGATTTAGGACAACGAAAAACATTAAGAACTATTTTACTTACTCAAAAATAATTCGTGTATGAACTTTTCCCAAAATTCGCCGCATAACTTCAATTTCCACGCAACTTTTATAGGTTTCATTATACATATTTATTGGTTTCGTCATTATAGACAAATACGTAGAAGGGGCGTTAGGCGAAGTTCTGTTCGTTTTTCGAAACAATCGTGGAATTTGTGAAATATGTTTCAAATGAACACTGCAATCCGTGAAAAGAATATGCACAATTAAATCTTCAACGGACATTAATATGATCTTAAATTGGTTTTGAGGTTCCGTTAGTGTTTCGAAAAATAAATGTCGAATTTGTTCAGGTACTACGTGCAAATAACTAAAACCAGTTGTAAATGGATGTTTTAGTTTCGTGTTAAATTGTACAATATCGTAAAAAAGATAAGTTAAGAATTTTAATTTTAAATGTATTGTTAACTGGTTTCTAGTTTCAAAATCAAGTTGTTGGACTTCGATTTTCACGGGGACGTCCTGAAAGAAAAATATTAAATGTTTTTTTTTTTAAACAGGTAACAAATCGAATATTTACTTGGTCTAAAATATGATCCACCCAAGTAACAATTCTTGACAATATATGCAAATTTAATTTCCAAAATTTGTCCAATAATTCTGATATGTAGACGTCTGGATCGAAACATCTAGTCATGGAATTCCAAATGTTTGCACTTGATAATAATTTGAATTCGCAGCCATTTTTCGTGAAGATTCCGTCCGAAATGACATCAGGTAGTTTCTCTTCCAGAAACTTAACAATTTCTAAGTGGCGTATTTCGTAATACACAACTAAATTCCAAAGTTGTTTATGTGAAACTAACGAATCATGCAGTCGAAATAGCATTAGTTCATTTTCATTCATAAAACAAGTTTCGAATTGTAGAAAAAATTGCCTTGTTTGCATGAAACGATTTTGGAAGGTTGTGGGATTTCCCGCCGCGTAAATAGAAGCAACGTTAAATCGCAGCTGATCATTTATTTCCGACCAAATACTGTTTAAAACAAAGTGAAAACCGGACAAATCTTGAGATTTGTGGACCACACTTAAAAAATATCGTAAATCCTCTTTAACGTACTTAATTATTTTCGCGTAAATTAAGTTCAAATTTCCGTTCGCCTTTTGTAAAACATTTTCGTTTATAATTTTGCCTAGGATCGGTCGTACGATTTGATTCGCGTACAATAGTTCAGCAGTTGTCTGTGAATTCATTAGCATGTACATTTTTAAACAGCGTATAATATGGTCGGTGTTATGTTGCAGGATTGCTTGCAAAAACATGTTGTTTAAAATTTGATTTAGGACAGTTATACTTTGGTTTATTTGTAACTTAATATTGCAGTTTTGATAGTACATTTCTTGTAGAATGTATTGATCAACGGAACGTTCTAATATCTCCATATTTAACTTTGAATCTTTCATATGAGACGATAGGATGCGACTGACTTTTTGTGATGATATTGTTATGCGGAGTTCGTAGATTTTCGTGGATTTTAACGACGTCATTAATTGCTTTTGTTCTAGAATATATTTCATTCTAGATAAGATTTCGTTGATAATTTTGTAGATTTGCTGAAAAACAAAGTTTCATCGCTTTAGAAGTATTTAAGAACTAATTAAGAATGTATTCTATTTTAAGTGAGCCCGTGCTAATGAATACGCAAGTGATAAGCAGCTCGTTTAAAAAAAAAATGTTAACAATTTACTAATAGCGATTTCGATTGGTATCAGCTGATTAAAATTTTCTATTTTTGGTATTACCGTTTTGTTACTTTTCAATGATTTCAACAACAAACTTATTTTAAAATGCTCGTTACTTTCTTTTACAGAGTAATAAGTAAGTATTGTATTCAAGAAAAATTTCGAACTCGAGATTTCAACGGATATACACGTTTTGACCTTTTCTGAATCGAATGTGACTATTTTCGGAATGACGTCTGTCTGTCTGTGAACGCTTTAGAGCAAAAACTGTCGAACGCAAAATTATGAAACTTCAAACTTAAGCTTTGTATATGCCCTAGATGTGCATCTCCTATTTTTGAAAAGAATATTCAAACCGGAAGTGCATGTTTACTCTATGCATTTTTTGTTCTATCTCCAATATCACTAGAACGGCTACACTTACGACAAATATAGTTATATTCATAATGAAAGATATTAATATTTTGCACAACTTTTGTTTGAAACATTTCTTCAAAAAATGTACCAGTTGCGATAAAAATGCTACGAAACATTATAAATATGTTGTTTACGTTGCCATGGATTCGCATGTAGCTTATAAAATCGGATCATCTGCTTTTTTGTCAGGAAAACAAAAGACTCTATTAGATAAATGACATTTCAGAATATTTCTGTAGAGTATTGGTTAGTTTGACAGCAGGTTTTGGATATATATATATATATATATATATATATATACATATATTTATATCTAGTGAAAACTGAGTAAAATAAAGTTGAGTGCAGACCACTCCAGATATTTTTTTACTTGTTGACCAATCGAAAACTCTACAAGACAACCATTATGTCTTTCAGATATAATTGTACATTGAATTAAGTAATACATACAATAGTAACATCGTAAAAATATATATGCGCATTTATAATATAAAGATAGTGAAAACAATAATTTATAAATCAATATTTGATAAGGCCTTTTATTCAAAGAAAATCATATATATAAACGTATATTACCAATACTTCTTCTCGAAATTGTCCTAGAGGTATTCGAATACTATCGAACCGATATTGTAACACTTTTAAATCACATGATAAATTCACAATCATGCTACATTCCCCATTTACCAAATCCATCATCAACACATGAAGATATTTGATAGAATTCCCCAATTCTTTGTGTAATTTGTGCAATCCAAATTTCGAACATTGTTCTTGCAAAAATTTATCCACATTAAAATTATCCTGAAACTCAAATATAAAAAGAATCCACTTTTGAAATATCAAAATATAACCAAACCTGTATAAAAATATTTGTTTCTAAACTTAAAGGCAAATCGAATTGTTGTTTATCCATTTTAGTCACTATTTATATCGTTACGAATTTATTTGGTACTATTTTACACGGCTTTTTATACATTTTATCTAAAACAATACATAAATATGAAAAATGCCACTGTGGAACTTCAGCTGTCACCTGTCAGATCTCTCTTCTCTCTCTTGAGAACTGCGGTGACTGCGGTGCAGCTCGGAGCTACTCCTTACTCCCGCAGATAAATATGTGAAATATCAAAATTGAGAATATTGAGAGACCAGAATCCATATGTATATGTGTGGATTGATCTTTTTTGACAACAAACAACAAATCACGACAGGACAGTGACAGATATTCAGGATTGCCAACTCTTGACGTTTAAATTATACTACCAACAGCAAAAATTATAGTATTTGAAGTGTAATGTTAGCAACCCGCAATACTTCCATGTAGATTTGATTGCGCTACTGATTTTTATAGATTATTACCTTAAGTGAGTGGTATCTATACATAGAAGTAAAGCAATAAAAAAAACAAAATTTAAAGATTAATAGATATTTATTAAAATTTCATAAGTCTTTTTTTGTTAAAAATATGGAAATCTTGGCACTATCCAATGACAAGTGCTCGTTACAGGTTACACCTCCTAATTCTAATGTCAGTAAAGATGTTAGTAAAGTTATCCAGTGTTTTCCGGCCACGTTTTCTGTTACCAACCTAAATACAACAAAATCCCCTTGATTGATTTTGGCGCTATTATTAAAACAAAATTACTTCCCATCACAAATTAGACAACCACAAACAGCGATTTTGTGTACATACGGATTATTTACATTTTCGCTGTTTGTGGTTACGTTGTGGTTGTCTAATTTTTAAGTGATAGGAAGTAATTTTGTTTTAATAGTAGCGCCAAAATCAATCAAGAGGAAGAAAACTGTTTTCAGATATGTCAGTACAGTTATCCACTGTTACCAACCTAAAAATAACAAAATCCCCTTCATTGATTTTGGCGCTACTATTAAAAACCAAAATTACTTCCCATCACTTAAAAATTAGACAACCACGTAACCACAAACAGCGATTTTGTGTACAAACGGGTTATTTACATTTTCGCTGTTTGTGGTTAATTTTTAAGCGCCAAAATCAATAATGGGGATTTTGTTATTTTTAGGTTGGTAACAGTGGATAACTGTACTGACATATCTGAAAACAGTAAGGCAGTTTTTATAACTTCCGCTTTTCAAATAGGCTCGTATTTCCGCATTGCCGCCATCTTGCTTGCGCGGTCTATTACTACATTATGTGTACGGTATACACCAGTTGAAAGACAAACACTTAACATATTTGTGTCGTATAAAATATTCGCACAATGAATACTATTGAGGAGTTAACGTCAGTTATGGGTAGATTGCTATCTCAAGTTGCTGAATTAACAGACGAACACAATTTTGTAACAGCTGCAGCAGAAGACCCGGATAAAATGAGGAAAGTCATAGAATTGGCCGAAAGAGTCCGGGCTCAACAATGCACATCGAATGATGGTTCTGCAGCTGAACCAGCCCATACTAGTACATTAATGCAACAACCCAAATTAATATCGTTATTCTCGTTTACTGGCTTCAATATAAAGCACGTTGCTATGAAAGCTTTACCTGTAGAGGACGGCATGCCTTGGTTCCACTACGACGTCTTAGCGCAAGTGAAAAAGCTACGATTCGTCCTATCAATTATTTGGAATCAGACGATTGGCTACCAATATTCCGAAACGGACGTTTGTTCACACAATTTCAAGAAACTAGGAATACAAATGACGGACGGGGCACATCAGCTAGAATTGGCTGAGATGCTTCATTCCGTTGCTGATGCAACTGGATTCTTTATCACCATCATTTTTATTTTTCTATCAACAAATTTATCGGTTTTTCGGGGTCTACCTTATTTTGGCGGGGAGATAACACTTTTTCTTTTATTCAAATTAGCAATAGCTTTAATAATTATTGACCGATGAAGGTTTAAATGTTTTGCCAATCGAAATTTGTTTCACACCACCTTGATATTTCTTTACGATCAGATTTTTAATATCATTTTACAAATATACACCTCGAGGCATTTCTATACTTTAAAATTAGCCTCTGAACACAAAATTGGTACCACTGCAGTACTAAAATTTGTTAATTATAATGCGTCCACAACGTTAACATTAAAAGCGTGATTTCTCTTGTAGATTTTAATCTTAACATAGACAACAAAATACAATTGTATTTGTGACAATAAAGTTTTAAATAAATAAAATATGTTCAAAAAATGATTTGTTTCTCTACTTATGAACGCAATGAAAATGTGAACGCGCGTGATCATACCTTGTTTATTGTATAGTGATCTTAAAGCACCTTTACGAATAATAATTATTCAAAAAAATAATGAGAAATTGAATTTTTTGTAGACGCACAATTTTCAACTGATCTTGATCCTGTATTGCGTATACTCATTGATCCAATCGAACATTTTAGCGAAAAAAGGAAATTGACTTTACTAGAAAACATTATGCTAGCTGTAAAGGATGCGGATATACGACTATTTTACAATAACTGAGAAACTTCGTCAGATCCAACTTAAAATATGAGCTAGTAACATTTCACGATATTTGTATTGCAACCAAAGAGAAATAACCCTATTATTTATTCTGTAAATAATTTAATGAATTGTTTAAAAATGTATTCATAAGAAATAATATTGTATATTTGGGAATTGTTGTTTTATTTACTAGCTTATGAACACATTGGGTGGTGAAACCGTCGATTGGCGTCATCGCTAGGCTCTTACTACCTTCTATTTACTACTTACTGCCGTTATATAGCTGCAACACTTTTGATTGTTGTTAGCTCTTATCTAGCTTATCTTATAGCCGTGTCACATTATTGTCATTAAATCACAATATATTTATACTGTTAGATAATACCGTGATCACACTGATAAAGTGCTATCGATCGAGCACGATCATGCTAAAAGATCAACATATGGAAATGTATGCATATGGTCACACTAAGGGTCCGATTTACAGTGAGTGCCGCCCTTGGGCACTAGTAAAAAATGCCGCCCTTTCATAAAACAAAAAAGGTGCCCTTTTCAAATTCTGTCGATATTGTGAGTCTACATACAACTTTAAATGTATAAATAATTGTTTTTAAATAATATGGCCTTTGGGTTCACAATTTGAAAAAAATGTTTCGGATATAAAAAGTTTGGCAATTTTTTGTAGATTTTTGTTTTTTTTTTTTAAATAGTGCATATTTTAAAATTCATAATTATTATTTATAACATTTTGTTACGGCATTTGGGTTACCAATATGAAGAAATGTTTAGAACATAAAATATGTTTGAGTATTTTAATTTACCATTCGGAATGGTTCCGAAGTTCGTTTGACGAAATTGTCAAATAACGAAAGGATAGGCGACGAGACGAACATTTTTCGTTTAGGTACAATGTTCGGGTAGTCTAAAGCCGATTGGGCATTCGGTGCGGATCCCAAAAAAAAACATTGGCAAAAACAATGATGCAGGTTGGTAAAGTATCTCAAGGAACAAGCGCAATGAAATTATTCATTAGCAGTCAAATAAAACATTTCCGAACAACGAAAAAGGCAAGGCGTTGGACGTTGGAGGAAAAGTCTTTTTTTGTTGCCCTACAAAAACACTACCCACGTGGGTATAAATATTTATCAAATTTTTTTGCTATGCCTTCAACGCGTACAATAAACCGTTGTTTATCAAATATTATTCTTTATCCAGGGATTAACGATAAACTTTTTGAATACATTGCTCTGAATTCAAAACGAGAAGCCGAGATAGATCGGTACTGTATTTTAATGTTCGACGAACTTTCATTATTTCCAAATCTCCAGTACAATAAAGGAGAAATCATAAAACAATTATGTCTATTTGCCAAGCCTTTTTCACGTTGGAAAATCCTTGTGAGGAACATAAATGTATTATAGAAGAGAAAATGATATTAACTATTTCTCATGTTATGTTAAAACATTTTATAAATGTACAGAAAAAAGGACACCCGTCCAAATCATATTATAGATGAGTATTTACGTGTTTATGGTAAAGTAAAGATAAATAATTAATAATAAAAATGTAATATATATATATATATGTAAATATTTGTAAAATAAATAAATACATTTATTCATAAAAAGTAGTTGTTTTCATTGTAATGCTTTTAGTAACATTATGTTTCGGGATTTAGGGATTCAGCATTCATATTTCCCGCGAAATTAATTTTAGTTAAAGGTAATCCGAATGGTAGCGCTGATGACAACTCTTTCACCGAATTTAACATAGAGCTGTCATATCTCGTATTATCTCTGAGCGCAACGCAAGTGGCGGACAAGCGGTAGGGTAGCTAGCTATTCTTTCTAATTGACGTAGGCACTTGGCCAATCCCAAGGGTATCATACGCGTATTCATATCTGTCATTGGCTATTAAGTGAATACGTGTGGTTCACAGAACAAGATCACGTAAGGGAAACGCGAAAATATAAATGTATGCCCACTAAAACCAACATGTATCTGAGCTGTCTCAGAGATATTACATTTAGAGCGCAAATGTAATGTACATATACAAATCTAACATAATGTATATATGTAAGGAACAAAAGTGAATTTCTGTATCCGACCGCGAAATTTCAACATTTGAATTATTGTTCCGTTACTTTTATTACTCTCATGAAAATCGTGATGCACTTTCTTTTTTCCGAAAATTTTTTATGCACTTATAAGGGATCACTTATATAAATTTTTTGGAATTTTTTTTAGTCCCATTCTTTTTATACAATACAGATAGTTGGAATTTGTGAATTAAAGTCGATATGTCAATTTAGTATAACCTTTGTTCATGGAATATTTCGCGGTCGCCATTTCAAACTGAAAATCATTGTGGGTGATGGGTGCTTTCCAACAAGTGCCAACAAGGATTGACAGGTGATTGAGGTTAGGTTTAATAGCGTTTGTCTTTATCAACCTAAAAATAACAAAATTCCTTGTTTGATTTTGGCGCTACTATTAAAACTTGTCAGTAAAGTTATCCACAGTTTTCTAATGTCAATAAAGTTATCCAGAGTTACTCCGGCCATGATTTCTGTTACCAACCTAAATATAACAAAATCCCCTTGATTGATTTTGGCGCTACAATTAAAACAGAATTACTTCCCATCACTTAAAAATTAGACAACCACAAACAGCGATTTTGTGTACAAACGGATTATTTACATTTTCGGTGTTTGTGGTTACTTTTTAAGCGCCAAAATCAATGATGGGGATTTTGTTATTTTTAGGTTGGTAACAGTGGATAACTTTACTGACATCATCTGAGGCAGTTTTTATAACTTCCGCTTTTCAAATAGGCTCATATTTCCGCATTGCCGCCATCTTGCTTGCGCGGTCTATTACTACATTATGTGTAAGGTATACACCAGTTGAAAGACAAACACTTAACATATTTGTGTCGTATAAAATATTCGCACAATGAATACTATTGAGGAGTTAACGTCAGTTATGGGTAGATTGCTATCTCAAGTTGCTGAATTAACAGACGAACACAATTTTGTAACAGCTGCAGCAGAAGACCCGGATAAAATGAGGAAAGTCATAGAATTGGCCGAAAGAGTCCGGGCTCAACAATGCACATCGAATGATGGTTCTGCAGCTGAACCAGCCCATACTAGTACATTAATGCAACAACCCAAATTAATATCGTTATTCTCGTTTACTGGCTTCAATATAAAGCACGTTGCTATGAAAGCTTTACCTGTAGAGGACGGCATGCCTTGGTTCCACTACGACGTCTTAGCGCAAGTGAAAAAGCTACGATTCGTCCTATCAATTATTTGGAATCAGACGATTGGCTACCAATATTCCGAAACGGACGTTTGTTCACACAATTTCAAGAAACTAGGAATACAAATGACGGACGGGGCACATCAGCTAGAATTGGCTGAGATGCTTCATTTTTACGCCATGAATCCAACTTTAATTCGAAGCGCAGTTCTGAATCTGGCACAATATAATGACTTGTGCTTACATCGAAACAATTCTATTAAGAAACTTCGGGTGAAATATGAAGAGGATCTAGTTGCGACATTAGATCATTTAACAGGATTTTATAAGTTGAAGTTTAGAGGTTGTCTTTGCAAAAGAAATGTGTTCACTTTGATTTGGTCGGTTGTTTGGAATGTTTCGGAAATGGCGCTGCGCGACTCATTCAAATGGAAAATGGTCGAATCGGGTAGGTTCAGTCACTGCAAATAATTGTTACCAAAACTGCGTAAACTTAAATCATGATGCAATAAACAAGTAAACGAACATACGAACATCTTTCCATAGCGGTGCGACTTTATATATTGAATATACAGTTCTATAATTTTGATTTATTACGCAAATAAATCAAAATTGAGATTGCACTATTTTATTAAAAAAGTAACAGATGCATTCACAGTAACATTGAGAACATATTTTGCTTTTACTTAAGTTATTATTATATATTAATAATAAGTAAAAACTGAATAATCAAACATATTCTTATATATATATATATATATATATATATATATATATATATATATATATATATATATATATATATATATATATATATATATATATATTTATATATATATATATATATATATATATATATATATATATATATATATATATATATATTCACATATATACACTGTCGCTCAAAAATAGAGAAACATTTGAAAAAGTAATTTTTTAAATTATTATTTACTAAAAAGTAGAATACAAACATATATTGTATATTATTAGTCTCTTATAATAGAAATTATGAACTTAAATTGAATTTCTTATATACATTTTACAAAAAGTTATAGAACTTTTTAATAACATCGTTGTTCAAAAGTAGAAAAACAAGTGAGAATTACACAAAATACAATAAAATAAAATAAAGATGACACAAAGTTATTAGTAATGGGTGGAGGAATACCCTTTAATCTTGATCACATCCGCACATCTGTTTCTCATTTGTCAATTGTTTCCTGTGATAAATCATCCGAGGCGTTCTTTAAAGCATCAAATCATTTATTCTTATTTTATATTTATTCAATCTAATTTTCACCCCAAAGGTTCTCTATTGGGTTTAGATCGGGACTTTGGGCTGGCCATTTAATAACATTAATTTTATTGTCAACGAACCAATCCTTAACAAATTTGGAAGTGTGCTTGGGATCGTTGTCATGCTGAAAGATCCACTTTAAGGACATGTTATCCTCTGCAAATGGTAGCATAATGATCTTGCAACATATTTTTGTTGTAATATCGGTCCATTTTGCCTTCAATTTTAATTAACGTGCCTATACCGAAACCGGAGAAACATGCCCATATCATCCATCACGGCGCCTCCTCCATGTTTTACAATTATTTTGTATACTTGAGATCAATTCTTTTGCTTGGTGGACGTCGCACCCATATTATACCGTCTGATCCAAACAAATTACATTTGCTCTCATCTGAAAAACGCACTGTTTTCCATTTTTGAACTGACCAGTTGAGATAATATTTTGCAAACTCAAGTCTAGCATTCTTATTCTTAGCAGAGATGAAAGAATTTTTGGCTGGCCTGTATCCATGCAAACCTACTTCTTTTACTTACGGAAATATTAGGTTCATTTCCCGCGTCTAATGATTTTTTTATTTCCGTTGCTGATGCAACTGGATTCTTTATCACCATCATTTTTATTTTTCTATCAACAAATTTATCGGTTTTTCGGGGTCTACCTTATTTTGGCGGGGAGATAACACTTTTTCTTTTATTCAAATTAGCAATAGCTTTAATAATTATTGACCGATGAAGGTTTAAATGTTTTGCCAATCGAAATTTGTTTCACACCACCTTGATATTTCTTTACGATCAGATTTTTAATATCATTTTACAAATATACACCTCGCGGCATTTTTATACTTTAAAATTAGCCTCTGAACACAAAATAGGTACCACTGCAGTACTAAAATTTGTTAATTATAATGCGTCCACAACGTTAACATTAAAAGCGTGATTTCTCTTGTAGATTTTAATCTTAACATAGACAACAAAATACAATTGTATTTGTGACAATAAAGTTTTAAATAAATAAAATATGTTCAAAAAATGATTTGTTTCTCTACTTATGAACGCAATGAAAATGTGAACGCGCGTGATCATACCTTGTTTATTGTATAGTGATCTTAAAGCACCTTTATGAATAATAATTATTAAAAAAAATAATGAGAAATTGAATTTTTTGTAGATACACAATTTTCAACTGATCTTGATCCTGTATTGCGTATACTCATTGATCCAATCGAACATTTTAGCGAAAAAAGGAAATTGACTGTACTAGAAAACATTATGCTAGCTGTAAAGGATGCGGATATACGACTATTTTACAATAACTGAGAAACTTCGTCAGATCCAACTTAAAATATGAGCTAGTAACATTTCACGATATTTGTATTGCAACAAAAGAGAAATAACCCTATTATTTATTCTGTAAATAATTTAATGAATTGTTTAAAAATGTATTCATAAGAAATAATATTGTATATTTGGGAATTGTTGTTTTATTCACTAGCTTATGAATACATTGGGTGGTGAAACCGTCGATTGGCGTCATCGCTAGGCTCTTACTACCTTCTATTTACTACTTACTGCCGTTATATAGCTGCAACACTTTTGATTGTTGTTGTTGTTAGCTCTTATCTAGCTTATCTTATATCCGTGTCACATTATTATCATTAAATCACAATATATTTATAATGTTAGATAATACCGTGATCACACTTATAAAGTGCTATCGATCGAGCAAGATCATGCTAAAAGATCAACATATGGAAATGTATGCATATGGTCACACTAAGGGTCGGATTTACACTGAGTGCCGCCCTTGGGCACTAGTAAAAAATGCCGCCCTTTCACAAAACAAAAATGGTGCCCTTTTCAAATTCTGTCGATATTGTGAGTCTACATACAATTTTAAATGTATAAATAATTGTTTTTAAATAATATAGCCTTTGGGTTCACAATTTGAAAAAACGTTTCGGATATAAAAAGTTTTTTTTTTTAAATAGTGCATATTTTAAAATTAATAATTATTATTTATAATATTTTGTTACGGCATTTGGGTTACCAATATGAAGAAATTTTTAGAACATAAAATATTTATGAGTATTTTCATTTATTACCAAAAGGGGCCCTATAACTTCGGAAGTATATGGATTCGATTGGATTTAAACGAAAGGATTCAAATGGGATGCAAAAGAATATGTGAGCAAATTTGGTTCAAATCACTTCGGTACCTTCAGAGGAGTGGACGGTCCAAATTTGGCGAGCGACAATTAACAACCAAGTATATGAATTATATATATTTTTGGATTCAGGGCGACGGTTAATTACATTTTTTGTTCCGAGAAAGTTACAAACACACGACCGATTGCTTTAACAATTTTGTACTTCGTACGACGAGCTAAAAAGTTTGAACTGTTTATAAATTCACCCGTGATTATTAGCTCGTCATACAAGACATCTATAGTGTGGTTGATCATATATCTGTAACATGGTCGGATCAAAATATTTTCTTGACAAAAAGTGCTTGTCTCGTCACCCTGATTACGAAAATGTATATAACATATATATGTATTTGGATTATGTTGCTCGCTCGGTCCCTTGTCCGTAAGAGCCTACCTTAATACTGCCCTTAGGCATGTTTTGAAAATTCGAAGATATTTTATATCAGTTTTTTCAAATTGTAAACCCAGGGGTTATACAAAAATAATTTAAAAATAAAATCATATTTTTCAATTATATCAATTCTATTATAAATATTACACGGCAGTACCTGAAGATTTTATTACCAAACATGCAACACATAACATACATCAAATGCTTGTAGTTTTTATTAAAAAATATCTGGAGTGGTCTGCACCCAACTTTCTTTTACGCAGTTTTCACTAGATATAAATATATGTATATGTATATATATATCCAAAACCTGCTGTCAAAATAACCAATACTCTACTGAAATATTCTGAAATGTCATTTATCTAATAGAGTCTTTTGTTTTCTTGACAAAAAAGCAGATGAATTGCAACGTAAACAACATATTTATAATGTTTCGTATCATTTTTCTCGCAACTGGTACATTTTTTGAAGAAATGTTTCAAACAAAAGTTGTGCAAAATATTAATATCTTTCATTATGAATATAACTATATTTGTCGTAAGTGTAGCCGTTCTAGTGATATTGGAGATAAAACAAAAAATGCATAGAGTAAACATGCACTTCCGGTTTGAATATTCTTTTTAAAAATAAGAGGTGCACATCTAGGGCATATACAAAGCTTAAGTTTGAAGTTTCATAAATTTTCGTTCGACAGTTTTGGCCCTAGAGCGTTCACAGACACACACACACACAGACAGACAGATGTCATTCCGAAAATAGTCACATTCGATTCAGAAAAGGTCAAAACGTGTATATCCGTTGAAATCTCGAGTTCGAAATCTTTCATGATTACAATACTTACTTATTACTCTGTAAAAGAAAGTAATAATAGAAAAGAGTGGGCATATCACATTAGTTCATTTTAGCCCGCGAAAAATATTTGCGTTTTAAACTGAGATCACGTGATATTCGTTGCCAACTTAAAATATAGCCTTGAAAATACAATTGTCAGATTTCAAAATGATTTATTTAATGCGTTTACCTACATATTTAAAGGTGCCAAATATATTATATTAAGACACAAATTTATTTTTATTTTATAGTATAAATACAAAATCAATTAATAGAAACATTGAATAACCTCAAAAATATATAAATATATTTGACAGCGCGAGCTGTTGCCAACGCAAGCATAAATATGTAAATATAGATGGCAGCACTAGCGATTTAAATATCTGGTGTCAGCGTCAAACGAACCTCAAGATTAGCGTACTTAAAATGAGCCTGGCTTAAAGTCTTGATGTGCAAAGGGCATAAGGTTGTCATTGAAACTTACTGGCAAATGCAAATATTTTAAAAAAGTTTTAAAAATGGCTTCCATCAATCAAAGGTGTCATATGTGTGTGTTATTTAATCTATGCGACGCCATTTTCGGTATATATCTGGTACTAAATTCGAGCAAGTACAAATCCGCGAAATTCAAAGGACTAGTATTAGATCTTTATTTACTATTAAGTCATTTCAATTCATTGATTCAGTGTTATTATTTGACTATGTATTTTTAAAATAAATAATATTCAAATTATTTTATAAGTAAAAATAAATGAAAATATTTTGCTGCTGGTTCAAGTAAAAAAAAAAAAACAGAATCAAATATGAACAATAAAAAACATTCAGATTAATTCAAACTTCATTGTAAATAACTTGCTGCAAATTATGTATTTATTTATTTTTAATACCCTACAGAACTGAAATGTGATATATATATATATATATATATATATATATATATATATATATATATATATATATATAGTTCAGTCGGGTATTAACTTAAATAGACAAAATTCGGTATATTTAACGAAGGAATTTGAACTCCCGCCCAAATTATAAAGATTATTATATTACAATGATTATATATAAATTTGTATCTCATGAGCTTGGTAAGGTTTGTATGCGTAAATATTTTTGTAAATTCTTAAAATGACAATGTTACAATCTGAATGTGTATATAATGTGCCCGGGAAAATTCGAGCATTAGGCTCGAGACCGAATCTGCGGGCGCCATTTTATGATGTAGGCCATTTAGGAATTATATGGCATTCAAGTTAAAATGGCTGCCGGCCACATTTCTTACAAACAGGGTGATATCAATAGTTATTGAAGTTTAAACGCGTATAAATGTGCATTTTCGTCGATCTGCTAGTTGTATAGTGCAAACATTGATTGTAAAGCTTAATTTTAATGATTCTGTTATGCGGAATGTATGTTAAAGGCCCGTAAATACGAAAGAAACTACAAAAAGTTGATATAGTTAAAATGGCGTTGCCATTGATCTCACAATTTGCAATATTTTGCGAGTGTTAAATAATCGGTTTACCCTGTCGTGAAATGTTTTAAATTACGTTATGATATTATTATGGTTTGTGTGGATGTATAAAATAAATTTAACGATTTAAATATATAGTTCAACTTTTACCAGAATCCTCTTGTCAAAATGCCTGAGGTAAGAAATTCTACTAAATTAACAATATCTAACTGGCTTTTGTGTACAATTCGTTTATCTAAAGTGTTTTAATTGAATTTACAACGGGTAATGCTAAGGGCGTGGTCATTTTACGCCGCATTTTTAACAGACTTTTCATTTGTGTTTCATTGTTTATAACATGAATTACCTTCATTTAACCCTTAAGAATTGTGTGTTCCACCTGTTTCTTTTGTTCATTTCATTGAACAAGATCAAATGATCACCTAGGCACCTAGTTTTTTTTTTTTAGACATAGACCCTTTTTAGAAATTTTAACGAAAAGTTTGTAGTTCTCAGGTGTCGAGTAGATGTTCGACTTGTAAACTACTATATTTACTTGTTTTACAACGAATTTCTATAGATTCTGCCTGACACATTGGGGGCAATTTATCCGAGTTGCCTCAAATACATTTACTCGAGTTTTCTGGCGATTTTAAGTTAAAACCTCGTCATTTTTACCCAAATAACACTATAAACATAACCAAATATGTTCTTAATTCCTGTACTTTGTTACAATTGTTGTACTAAAGCAATAGTAAACCGCAAGCCTTGGGGATAGCTTTAGAATTATTCACTTTTCAGATGGTTTCACTAAAAATATTGCCTTTGCAACACTCTAAACATAACCAAATTTGTGAAAATTCTTCTGTTTTCCTACCAAATCCATTGCGAGTTTCTATGCATTGTTTTGTATTAAGAATTATTAACTTTTCAGCTAATTTTAAGTTGATAAATGGCCATTTTGCACCAATTAGAACAACATTTGACCAGATTATTTTGCGTTTCCACCGTCTTTGTTCTAAATCTTTAGTGAACCCCAATCCTAAGTTTTAGATTCGTATTTTTAATTTAAAATTCTTCTCAATTTTGTTCCAATGACACTCAAAATATAACCTAATTTTTATAGATTCTCTATCGATTTTGATTCAAATGATTTGTATTTTTTTTTTTTTAAACTTTTTTATTAATTTTATTCAAAAATTCTTTATTAATTTTGTCCTAGTAACACTAGAAACGTATCCGAATTTGATTATTATTGTACTTTTGTACAGTTGTTATACCAAATCTGTACCGATTGTTAAAAGGGTTTAATTAATTTTTTTGGACGAATTTAATTCAAATTTTGCAATTAAAAATAAACCAATTTGTTATCTTTTCTTCTTTTTTCGTGCAGTTTTTGTACCATACCTCTTAAAAATCGCAGTTCTACTTAGAAAAATTTATTCAATACAAATAAATATATCCCTTTTGATTCAAATAATGTATTGATGATATAATTTGCTAAATGCATAAAACAATTTTTGTATGACATTTTTGAATGAGTGTAAATAATAAATATTTATTTATTTGGAAGAAATAAATTTATTTAATTCAAAGAAAGATTTTGGGTTTATTTATATGTAGGGTTACATTTTATTTTTAGGTTCTTTGGTTATAGGAAAATGTATGTTTGATTTGTTAATTTTTTTGTAATTTGCTTTAAAGAAGTGAAATGTTTCAGCCAAATGTTTGGTTCTAACCCGTTCCTAGTTGGGCGACATATTTATGGTACTGGTTGTTTCTGCTTGAATTTACCAGGATATTCTTGAATTTTACAGACTGGTAATCTTTTGGATTCTGACTCGGGATCAGGTTCGGACAATGACAGCAAAAGTGATTCTTCATCGGTGAATTCCGGCTCAGATAGGTAAGAAATTTTATGATGGTTTTGTACTGTCTTTGACGCCTACGACGAAACACACAAATATGTCGTCATTATTTTTCAACCATTCAAATGTGTATTCAGTCAATTTTGAAAATGGAAAGAAATGTATCTATTTTTTAATCACTTTTATTCATAGTTTGCAATTCGGATATAAAAATATATTTTTATATTTTCTTCTTTTCCATTTACAGTTAATCATTTTTTTTTTTTTGGAAATTGCTGCCTTTGATACTATACGCCTGATATATTTATATATTTATATATATATATATATATATATATATATATATATATATATATATATATATATATATATATGCAATATCGATTCTGCCATTAATTTAAGTAGGATTACCAACTCGGTTTCAGGCAGTAAAACTACTAAAAAAAATTGTCATTATATCTGCCGCTATTAATTTGTGAGCTTGTACGCGGCGAAAAACAATGAAACATGTACCAAAAAAAAAAGATGAAATATTTTTCTTATTATGCTTAGTGATTCCGGATCTAGTTCATCATCGTCAGAGTCCGCAGCATCCGTTAATAATGAACAGAAATCATCTGAAAGTCCAGTAGCATCGGTGTCATCAAATTTTAAATCCAAAAACAGTTACAGTCCCAAATCCAAAGAGGTTGGTGTTTTTATTTTTGTTGATATTTATTCTAGTGACTAAATATTATATAAACCTCAAATTCAAAAATCGTTAAATTTTGTATAACAAAAATTTCAGGTAGTAAGTTTAGTAAATTTACTAGATTAATTTTCTGTATTTTATTAGTTTTTATTGTACGATAATCTAAGTATTTTGGCTGTGGAATTTACTTTAAAATATATTTTTTATGTATAGAACTAAAATTTGAAATGTTTCAATTTTTGAGATCTTTTATACTCGTCGCCATAAAAATGAGCAAAATATGGTATTTATATAATCGGGGGCCTTAGGTGAAAATCATTTTCAGAATTCTACCATCATTAAAAAGGAAAAACATTCAGAATTATCAGTATTTTACTTATTTTCTTTTAATTCCAGACAGTACGAGTGCGATCTCGATAACCATAGCCAAATCAGCTGTTGACTTATTCATCTGTCATGGGTAAATTTGTGACATATGAATAAGTTAGCAGCTGACTCGGTTATGGTTATTAGGATCGAGCTCGTACAGTATTGTATCCGTAATTGCAGAAAATAGTAACAGTATAATTAGATAATAATATGTATGTGTCTATGTGACAATAATGCTAAATAGCAATGTAATTTTTGTATAAAAACCAAGTTGCTTTCCATATGCGTTTAATTGAATTGAGCCAAGTTTAACAATTCGAGTTTTTATCCCAAATTAGACACAGTTTTGGGACGCATCAACCGACCTTTATGGTATTCGTCGGTCAGGTAGATCGCGCAAAGAACCCGACCGACTAAATGAAGACCGTGATGAACAATCACCGAAAAAAGATCCATTGAAACCGCGCGAATCATGGAACTACGACGACAGCTCCTCCGACTCCGACGGCGACACCGAAATGTCACAACCCAGTAAGCGTTTGAACACGATAAAACGTGACACAACACGTCGCCCTGTACTTCAACCAAAAAATAAAACGCGAAACTCATATAGTAGTGATGAGTCTAGTGCCGATTCGGACGAGGAAAAGAAGCGAATGGTATCGCGGCGGTCTGCCGCTGCAACTGTCAGCTATAAAGAAGCAAGTGAAGATGAGAAGACCGATTCAGAAGATTTGGTGGAGGTAGATGTTGCGGCAGAGATGGAGATTGCCGCACAAGAGGCAGAAAAATGTGAGACTATCGAAAGAATATTAGGACAACGAAGAGGGAAACGTGGTGTGACCGGCAATATAACAACAATATACGCGGTTGAAGAAAACGGTGATCCTAACGAAGACGTTGATGTAAATGATTTTGAAAACACTGAAATGCAGTACTTAATCAAATGGAAAGATTGGGCGCATATTCACAATACATGGGAATCCGAGCAGTCACTACGAGATCAAAAAGTAATTATAATCATTTTTCCTTGTTATTTATAAATAAAATAGTACAAGTAGTGTTATGAAACGAACGAAAATATGTATTTGGAAAAATAGGTACATTTATATTTTACTGAACTATATTCAAATGAACTGACTTATTTTGCCTTTAATGTTCATATTCAAGTATTTTCATCTAAATCTGAAGATGCCACATTATTGACAAAACTAGTTGTCTTATACTTAATAAGTTTCATAATTCCAGCATACTTGTATTATTTGGTTATTTAGTTTATCAATTATATATTTATTTCGATGGATAGGTTAAAGGAATGAAAAAGTTGGAGAACTTCGTAAAACGTGAATTTGAACTTGATTATTGGCGAAAGCACGCAACGCCAGAAGATATAGATTACTTTGAATGTCAATTGGAACTTCAATTAGAGTTACTTAAAAGTTACATGAACGTTGAAAGAATTATAGGTGTGTAATATCAAAATAATATCATGACGATCATGTTTTATCGAAAACTAAAAATCTTGTAGCAAAATATGACAAACCCGATGCGGGTGTAGATTTTTATTTGAAATGGGAAAGTTTACCGTACTCGGAAGCAACATGGGAAGATTCTACATTAATTATACGAAAATGGCCTCAGAAGGTCTCTGAATTTCGAGACCGTGAAGAGTCCAAACGGACACCGTCTCGACATTGTAAAGTTTTAAAATATCGGCCGAAATTTCATGAATGTAAAGAACAACCCGAATACATGATGGGCAACAGTCGGGTAAGTTCAATTTTAACCATTCTGATGTCAGTGCTTTCAAATCTGTGTTATTTGTTTATTATATATTATATACTATTCGCTGTAATGTACGGTTGTAGTAGATGTTAACTGGGTCTCATGACTTAAGCATGCTATGAGTTTTGGGCACTACTATTAACATACGAAGTTTCATCTCGGACTTCAGTTCTTAAACCCGTGGGTTCCCTTCCTATATGAGTTAATACATTTAAATGTGAAATGTAGGTAGAAGTATTTAAAATGCAAATTTTATATACATATATATTAAATAACAATGCATTTTGAATTTTGCATTATATTATTTTTGCTGAATTCAATTAAAATGTGTTGCGCCGATATTCAGAAGTTTTCCATAAAATTATTAAAATGAATGTAAATGATAGTTTTCGATAGACTTCACACGTGCCTGCAACCAATACGATCATGTGTTATTGTTTACATCTACTACAAACAACCTTACACCGAATATATTGTAGCATATCTATTCATTATATATTATTGTAAGTTATTTTTGTTTGTTTGTTTATAATAGAATCTTATATTACGTGATTACCAAATTGAGGGGCTAAATTGGTTAATACACTCTTGGTGTAAGGAGAATTCAGTAATATTGGCCGATGAAATGGGCCTTGGAAAAACTATTCAGGTAAATTGAGCGACCGTATCATTTTATTCCCGTAGACCGTCATCGATTATAACCATAAGCTAGTATATCTTTGATTTATTGGATCCGGATATTTGTAGTTACAGATATTGTGTGTTTAACTTAAGGAAAATTTGTTTCTTATTTAGCTGCTACCATTTTCGATGAAAATATACATACATAAAATAGTACACTAATAAAATGAAGGTGCTAACAATTCATTTCATAGCTAATACTCAAATAATCTGCGATGTAACATAACTAGTCTATATACTAAATTTTAGAGCATAATAATAGATAATTGTATTAAATTTTTGACTTTGATCAAATGAAACAAGATGACGGCTGCACAGATACTAGTGTTGTTAATGCACTTTGCCAATGCACTTCCCTTACATTCTTTTTTATTTACTTCCAGACTATTTGCTTTTTATATTATATGTTTCATACATATCAATTATATGGGCCATTTTTATGCGTTGTGCCGTTGTCAACGATGACGTCATGGCAACGTGAATTTTGTCAGTGGGCACCGGAGATGAATTTGGTTACATATTTGGGAGATGTGAATTCCAGGAATATTGTAAGTGCTATTTATATATATTTTCAATTTAAATAATGTCCAGTATTTGATACTTTTTTTTTTTTACTTTACGTTTAAAATTTTACTTCTTTTAAGTTTATACTGAAGAATTATATGTCTAATTTTTGTTTGTAACATAATTTTGTTATTTGATACTTATAATTTAATAATGACTTCACTAAGGAGTGTTATTTATTTTTATAACATTATTCTTTAACAGAGATTCCATTCTGTTGAATTGTAATTTTATTATTTATTAATAAAAGCGGATAAGTGTCTAACTACAAGAAGTTATAATGTTTGTATCCCGAGATCTAAACATGATTTTAGTTTAGAATTAAGTATGATATTTATTATAGTTAAGACAATACGAATGGAGCTACGAAAGCTCGAAGCGTTTGAAATTTAACGCAATATTAACCACTTACGAAATCGTACTAAAAGACAAAGCTTTTCTTGGCGGAATAAGCTGGGCAGCGTTGCTTGTTGACGAAGCTCACCGACTAAAAAATGACGATTCTTTATTATATAAAGCTCTAATGGAATTCGATACAAACCATCGTTTACTGATCACGGGAACGCCATTGCAGAACAGTTTGAAGGAATTGTGGGCCTTATTGCATTTCATCATGCCTAATAAGTAAGCGAATTGTATTTTGAAATGTGGCCATTTTTTACACATTTAAATAGATTTCAGACTTGGGAAGAATTTGAAAAAGATCATGAAAATGCTGCTACGAAAGGATACAGTAAACTTCACAAGCAATTGGAACCTTTTATCTTGAGACGCGTCAAAAAAGATGTCGAGAAATCCTTACCGGCTAAGGTAGACATTCAAATTCATTATATATATATATATATATATATATATATATATATATATATATATATATATATATATATATATATATAGTTATATTTTATGTATTACTGAATACTTATTAAAGAAAAATTCTTAAGGTGGAACAAATATTACGTGTCGAGATGACATCGATTCAAAAACAGTATTACAAGTGGATTTTAACAAAAAATTATAATGCTTTACGTAAAGGTGTTAAAGGTTCAACAAGTACTTTCTTGAATATAGTTATTGAACTAAAAAAATGTTGTAATCATGCACTGTTAACCAAACCGATGGAATATGAGCAACAATCATCTCATCAAAACGCAGTGCAGGTACGCGAAGTAAGAAACTATATCGATGACAAACTCATTTCAAATACTTTTATTAATCCTCCAATGATAACGTGCTTGATCATTCTTCGTTTTATATTTTTAATAATTAATTCTTTTTTAACAATTTAATATCACTGTTTTCGTGGTTTTAGCTTGCTGTACGAAGTACAAAAGAGCTAGCAATCGGTAGTGTGTCTGTAGCATTCTCAGATCAAAAAATTTCATTAACAAAAAGTGTTTATCTCATCGCCCTGAATCCAAAAATACATATAATTTAAATACTTGGATGTTAGTCGTCGCTCGCTCATAAGATACTGAAGGTACCGCGGCGATTGTGACCAAATTTGCTACACATATTATTTAGCATTCCCTAAGATATGTTATGTTTTTTGATTTTTGCATATTAGTAACCCAAAGGCCATAATAAATTATTAAATATTATAATTTAGAATATTAAAATTGCACTAAAAAAATATTTTACAAAAAATTGTAAGACTTTTTATATCTAACATATTTTCAAATTGTTTACCAAAAGGCCATTATATTTAAAAACAATTATTTTTTTTATTTAAAAAGTTCGCTGCTCGCATTGCATATATTATAAGGCGAGCTGAACGCATAGGTGCGTCTTATCTAAGCTTGTTCGTTGAAATAAAGTCTATAAATGTTGTACTACATGCTTCGCAGTGCCTGTAAAAATAAAACTGAATTAACGTACGTTAACATGAAAGGGTTAAATTAAAGTTATTGTTTTCTTATTGTTTTACAACTAATATATTCCAATTATTTTAGCAATTATTACGTGGATCTGGTAAACTTGTATTATTAGACAAATTATTGACGCGATTACGCGAAACAGGACATCGAGTTTTGATTTTCTCTCAAATGGTCAGAATGTTGGACATATTAGGCGAATATTTACAAAAACGTCATTTTCCGTTTCAAAGGTTAGATGGTAGCATCAAAGGCGAGCTAAGACGACAGGCGTTAGATCATTTTAATGCCGAAGGCTCTCCGGTATGATACATGTTTTTTTTTTTTTTTTTTTGTAACTTTCAACATTCATAAATTGTTTTCTTGTTGATATCTCCAACTTTGAATATAAATATTCCTTTACAGGATTTCTGTTTTTTATTATCAACACGAGCGGGTGGTTTGGGCATCAATCTAGCCACCGCTGATACTGTGATCATATTTGACTCGGATTGGAATCCGCAGAACGACTTGCAAGCACAAGCGCGTGCGCATCGTATCGGTCAAAAAAATCAAGTAAATATCTACCGCCTGGTCACAGCACGATCGGTCGAGGAAGAAATCGTAGAACGAGCCAAACAAAAAATGGTTCTCGACCACTTAGTCATCCAACGCATGGATACGACCGGCCGTACAGTTTTGGATAAAAAAAGTTCTACGAATACGACACCTTTTAACAAAGAAGATTTGACGGCCATTTTGAAATTTGGCGCTGAGGAGTTGTTCAAAGATGAAGAAGATAAAGATGAAGAACCTACGGTATTAGAGAATTTTTCATTTTATTTACCAAAATAGGGAACAATACGGTTCTTCACTAAAATAGATATGAACAAAGTTGCTATTTTATTTAACAAAAACATTTATTCAAAGCCATATAATGATAATGAAGTTACGCATATATTTCACTTTTAATAATTATTAATAAATTTTCAAAATCACTTCAATTTTCAAAATTATCGCGTAACCAAAAACACTCGTTGATTGGTCCTTCCCGTGTACAGAGTTGTGAAATTCAAAAAGTGTGAGAAGCATGCTTCAGATTTATGAAGGTCGTTAATGATAATGATCTTATTTAGTTTATTATCAATGAAATTTTAAAGTCATATATCAAGGTCGAATATAAAAATAATATCGGTCGATTCGTAATTACATAAATAATTCCTGGAATAAATATATATTTTTTTCAATATAGAATTTCGGTGATATAAAATAAAAAGCTTCAAAATAGGCAATCTTTTGTAGTTTTTATTATTTATCTGCAAAACTCTGAATTAAAAAAAAAACAGGCATTATGTATTCAAAAACTGATCGACTTCTATATATATATATATTTATAAAAATAATCTGTTCTATTTATATTTTTCGTGGTTTGTTTCATCATGATAGGTTTTGAGTAGTTTTATGTAATTTAGATAAATAGTCATTATTCGACGAATTAATTCGAAATTGATGGTAGCGCCACCATCAGAAATAACCCAAAGTGGAGCGTCATTACTTCGAACTAGACGTACCTGATGGTTTGTCTTAAATAAAATATTATATTTGAAAAATATATGAACTAAAAAAATTTCATGAAAGTATAATATGTAACAAGTTATGAAACTTTGGAAAAAATGAACAAATTAGATGACAAAAAATCACATTGTTTATGCATATAAAATTGTTTTGGATTAATTTTTATTCAATGTTTGTAGTTCATCGAGGACAGTTTCTAATTAAGTACTAGTATGAAATTTCAAGTCGATTTGTTGAGTAGTTCTTTCTTATTTCTTCTTCTTTCAATTTGAAAAAAGTGGTTCTGAGAGAACGGTGTTTAAACTTTTGATTACAAAATAGTACTAGTTATTAGAAACTTACAGAGCTAACCTATTCCCATAAAACTTTCTTTTGTGTGGTTTACTAACGCGTTTAAAACTCTGTACAATTTTTCGGATATATTTTATCGTGGAGTACGCCTCGAAGATCGTCACAGAACTGTGATTAATACTATTTTGTCAATTAGTGTAAAGGATTGCGGCTCGACTGCCTCAGCGTGCTTTTTATTTTAATACTTCACAAACATATACTCCAAGGTTCACAGCATCGACTTACCCACAAACCAAAAAATCGAAAATTTCAAGTTTGAGAATGAAGTTCCCCCCTTAAGTTAAATATTAAATACAAAAGAAATGTGAATATAATCCTCAACATTCATTTTAAATGTTTTAGTGTAGTTTAAGGGTTTTTGTTCAGTGAATATAAATTTTATACTTTGTACCTCATATATGAAGCAGGCTCAAGTAGTACTACATTATTATAAATATTGTCTTTTGAATTAAAACCAAGTCGTATGTTACTATTTGATAAATATGAATCAAAGAAGTTATTAAATAAATAAATGATTACAAAATAAAGTTTTGTTCTGTCCTCTATTTAATGTTAAATATTGTTTTCAGTGTGATATTGATGAAATTTTGAGACGTGCTGAGACAAGAGACGAAGGACCCACTATGGCTGGTGATGAATTGTTATCTGCATTCAAAGTTGCTAGTTTTGCAGCGTTCGATGAAGAGAAAGAACCATCTCCACCCGAAATTGGACCAGATGACGATAGCAAAGATTGGGTAAGCAAAGCTTCTTCTACATTGAAATTGAAATATTGTCGAATTAAAAATAATAATAATAATAAAAAAAAACTTTTGTATTAGGATGATATTATACCAGAAACAATTCGCCTTAAAGTTGAAGAAGAAGAGCGTTCTAAAGAAATGGAAGATCTGTATTTGCCGCCTAGATCTCGTAAAACGTTACAGCAAATTAACCAATCGGAGAGTGATGGTAAGTAGTTGATGTCAAATCTATATATATATATTTGTGTAAAAAACAGTGTTTTTTTTTTTTGAAAAATTAAGGCGAAGGAGGCAAAGGACGTAAGCGACGTAAACAGGCTGAGGAGACAAGTTCGAGCGGTGAAGAAGGAACAGATGAAGATAGGCCGAAGAAACGTGGCAGGCCGCCTCTGGGTAACCGGGAACGGATCAAAGGGTTTACTGATGCTGAGGTAAGTTTTTTGAACCATTCATGTAATGCTATGCTAGCTACAGTCTTATGATTCCTTTTCAGATTCGGCGCTTCGTTAAGAGTTACAAGAAATTTACCGCACCTCTCAAACGACTAGAAGCTGTCGCTTGTGATTCGGAATTACAAGAGAAACCTTTAGCTGAACTCAAAAAACTAGGCGAATTATTACACGAACGTTGTCAATTATATATGGGCGAACACGTCGCTTTCAAAGAAAACAACGAATCTACATGTCCAGATGATTCTAGCCTATCCACAGCAAAGAAACGTGCACGTGGACCTTCATTCAAACTCGGTGGAGTGTCTGTAAACGCGAAGACCATGCAAGCGTGCGAACAAGAACTTGAACCACTGGACGAAGTCATTCCATCGGACGCGACGGAACGCACAAAATGGATACTAGAAGCCCGGACGAAACCAGCACATTTTGATATTGAATGGGGAGCAGTGGAAGATACCAAATTATTACTTGGTATCTACCAGTATGGTATGGGATCGTGGGAAGCGATAAAGATGGACCCATCCATCGGAATTGGAGATAAAATATTGTCGAATGAGGATAAGAAGCCGCAAGCGAAACATTTGCAGTCGCGAGCCGAATATTTGTTGAAAATTTGCAAGAAGCAACTGGATGTAAAGAAAGGTGTTACACCCGCGAAACGTCAACGCAAGAATAATAATAAAGAGATGAAAGTTTTAACGAAAGAAATTGTTGAAAATGATGAAGGTAGCTCGCCGGAAGAAGTAAACGCGGCGTCTGTCATTGTTGTAAATAGTAGTAACACTGCTAATAAGAAACCAAATAAGGTAAGAAAGACATTGCAAATGTTGTACTAATTTATAGAACTACATATTTTGTGCATTAAACTCATTTCTCAACAAATGGCACAGTTACGGTATTCGTAAAGTTATTCAATTCGATTTGTAAAATCACGACTCACGCCTGTTTTTCTATGATTTTATATTTAACAAGCATAATGGATCATTCAAGCATATGTGCAGACAATTATTTATCATATATGGTTATTCGATTTATGTTTATTTCATTATGAATCTATAGGGCTCTATATAAATTCCTTTCAAATATGTACAAACTTGATTCGGTGTGCATAAAACAATTCAAAACAGCAATGTAAACGGGCTACATACGAACAAGTGTATGAGTTATATCCATTTTTGGAAGCAAGAAGACGTAAAACGATTTTTTTTGTGCTTTTAATAGATTTTTGCGACAACCAATTAAATAGAACTGCATCCAGAAAAAAATGTATTTTATATTAATTTTCTTTATTGTTTCTTGTGATGTAGACTGTAAAACCAGAAGAAGAAGGACCTGAGGATTCGTTATCAATGTCTGATAACAAGAGCGAGAAGAAAGGCAAACGAAAATCGAAGAAAGAGAAGAAGAAAAAGAAGGCCGAGGCTGGACCGATGCACTTTACTGCGAATAATGAGCCTCGAGCATTGGACGTACTAGGCGATCTTGATCCTTCTATCTTCAACGAAGTAAGTCGATTTCATTATTATATATTTATTATTATTTTATATATATATATATATATATATATATATATATATATATATATATATATATATATATATATATATATATTATTAGTATGCTGATTATTAAAATATTAAACTGGTGAGACAGTAAATATACGCAATTAAAAACTGATACCTTTGAATATAACTTCTCATGACTTTCCTTTACTTAAAATGAACACTTGAAAATATAACGTAATCAGAGTGACCTCTCCAATAATTTTTTAGCAATTGTGAGTGGGGAAATTTCTGAAAATTTGATTAAATAATTATCGATATTTATCGACATATAATCTACTTCCGATAAATATCGATACATATCGATTATTATCGATAATGATCGATAAGTATTGATAGTTATCGATATGTATCGATACTTATCAATATTTTTCAATACATATCGATATTTATTGATACTTAGTGATACATATCGTAAATTATCGATAGTTATCGATAAATATCGCTATTCATGTATAAGTATGGATAAACACATTGAACAACTAATATTTATTTCGACGAATCAATTTTTTACTAACATGTAAACCCATGCGCGATAGTGCGTGCGTAAATAGTTCTAAGCCGTTTTCGGAAATTTATATTTAAGGCAATAATCCTGCAAATGTTTTAATAAAAATCCGAGAAAAAAGGATTAATAGGAGAACTTTTAAATATTTTTGGTTTCATACTATTTTATTGTGTTTAGCACTTTGTCGTCGTAGATCAGGGAGTTCAAGGGGCTTTTATAAAAACAGCGTTTAAAAAATATAAAGATTTACATGAAAGTGCAAAATCGCATATGTCATCAAAGTGGCATTATGAGGCTGTAATAAAATCAAATCACTTAATTGACTTAATTAATTAATAAAAAAGTGAGTGTAGTGCAACAATTAGATACTGCTTTATACAAACTAGTGGAATTAAATCGATTTTTTTTTTTTTAATATTCTATTGTTGAAACGATTTTGTTTTGTGGTATTCATGATATACCTCTTCGCGGCAAAACAGATGATAATTTCTAAACATTTCGTGTGATAGCTGGTGATACACTGTTAAAAGAACATTTTGAAACTAGTGCGAAAAATTCGTTATACATTTATCATTGAAATTGAAAATGAACTCTTTGATATATGTGCATGTATATTGAGAAAGCATATTTTATGTGACATAAACACTAGTGTAGCGTTTTCTGTTTTCGCAGACGAAACGATATATCCGGATTTGAACAATTATCTTTAGGTATTCGGTTCGTACACAAAGATTCGACGGAACAATTTTTGATCCGTGAGGAATTTATTGGTTTTGTACCACTAAAAGAATTAAATGCCAAGTTGATTGCGGAAACAGTCTCTTTAAACATGAATTAGACATGAACAAGTTTGTTGGACAAGGATTTGACGGATGTTCAGCTATGTCAGGAAATGTAGGGGATGTTCAAAAATTGTAAACGATAAATATCCTACTGCATTTTTCTTTCACTACGCATCTCACCGCTTGAACTTAGTACTTAATGATTTAAATTCAGTATGTGATATTCAAAAAACAATTGGAACAGTAAAAAAAATCCGCAAAGTGGCTAATATTCCTCTGTTTTGTGAAACGCGATGGTCGCCGAAATATAAAAGGATACATATTTTTTATACTAATTTAATAGACATTATTAAAGCTTTGAATGATCTATCCACAAATTCGAACAATACAACTAAGCATATATATTCTGCAGCAATGAATTCAGAATTTCTTGTATCCGTTAATATAATTTCATTTTACTCCGCAATATTAGAGCCGATAACCAATATATTTCAAGGTAATAATACAGATTTGCTAGGAGTAAGAAAACATGTACAAGAGCTCATTCAAGTATCACAGAGAAAATGCCGAATGTGAATTTAAAAATATGTTTCAAATTATTTTAAACAATGCCGAGTTATTAGAAGTGGGTTTTAAATGTCCACGAGAAATAGTTCAACAACTTCATCGTGCAAATTCTCCTTCTGAATTTGTAATTCAATATTACAGAAGATCTATTTATATACCTTATTTGGATTCCTTAATTGTATCACTTGAAGAAAGATTTTCCGAAAAAATTACAACTATTTGGATAATTTTATATCAGAAGCTACTACATGGTATGAGATGTGGAAAGTTGCAAAAGGGCAAGTGGATTTATCACATTTGGAGTATATCGATCTACTTAACCATTCGTCGGATATTCTGCCAGTCATTTCAACTGCTATCAAAAGCACACACTAGTATTGATTATTTAAAAATACATTTGACTTATAAATCTGATTCAGTTACTAATAAAAAAATAAAACACATTTGGATATAGAACAAAATCATGAAATTCCATTCTACTCAGCTTAGGTTTCCGGATATACACTAAAAACATGTAACATTATTATTATATGTATTATATTAGTAATTATGGGAGTTTTGGTCAACAATATAATCAACAAATATCATTTTTATATTTCAAACACTTTTATTCAACATAAATTACAACTGTATTTTATTTATTTTCTTGATTAGAAATTTCCTCGTCTGTAGGATTTTTGTTTAAATTATGCATAATACAGATGTATGATAGATATCACACTGATCTTTCTGTGGCTTGAAGAAAGAAATATTAAATTCGTTATTAAAAATTGATGAATATATATTAAATTTAACCGGTGCACCCTCTACACTTTCTTTGTATAAACTGTACATTTTTGAAATATTTAGTCCAGCTTCTAAATACTTTTTTTTGAATGTTTGCTCTACAATAATGTGAATCTATAGTTGGAAAACTTAGTATGTGCCTTCTAACAGCTTCTAGTTTTGATTCTGGAGTAACTTTATTTATATTTTTATCCTTTGTTGGTGATCTTGGAATGTTTATATGCAGATCTTGTACGCATTTGTAAAAATAATAAAATCTTTGTTGACTTATGCATAAAGTATTTATAAAGAATAATTTACACACTCCGTTTTGAATTATTTATTTCTAAATAATAAATATAACTACGTTTTTTTCAAAACTTCGGCCTTAGTTCTTTTTCTAACGGCCTCAATTTGCTCGACGTATTTATCATAAAAAATACTCTTGTTTGTAACTGAGAGATTCCAAAATTGATCATGAATTTGAATTTCTTGTTCAGCAAATAATGTGGAGCAACGAAAAATACAAATTTTCGGACAGGATTTTTTACTTCATATTCTTTACCCTGTTTTCGAAGTCGCTTTCTTTTTTTATCTTTTAATTTTCTGGCTTTCTTTTACGTTTTCTATATATCTTTTTCACTTCAGATTCCTGTAATTCTTCGGTGTCAGCCTCTTCCTCATTTAAATTTATATGTTACACTCCAAGATCTTTATTAATATCATACTTAGGAATCAGGTATATAAGTATTATTTCTAAAAATAATTAATTTATTGCAAATTACTCTAAAATATATTTTACATATTATATTCGTAGTTTAAATTAAAAATAATCTTACGTTTGAGACGTGTTGATTCCTGAAGTACTTGGTGTATTTAAAGATAGTGTATCACAATAATTCAATATATTATAAGCCATTCTGAAAATTATTATTTAGAATGTAGTTCACTTTCAATTAAAATATTTTTATTAATACCTTTAAAGCATACCCGGTAGTTTCAGACAAGGTGATTCCGGTAAATCCATATTGTTATAAATTATATCCAAACGAAATAACAATTTAATAAAAACAACCAAAACCTGTGAATCATGACACAGCACAGCAAATTAATGCATGTTTCAGTCAGTTCGTTGGATATAGAACACAAATTATTTGATGATATTGTGGATATAGAAGAAATTTACGAAACCGTTATGGATATTGAACACACTATTTTAATATTAACGTAGGATATAGAACAAAATAATTCCAGAATAATAGCACAAACCAATTCTGAGAACGTTTGAATTTTTTGGATTTAGAACAAAATTCATAGTCATAATTGACTATTCTACGCAAATATTTACATGGACGACTGCAGACATAGAACAAAGAAATTATAAACTTCTTAAATATTGTAATAGCTACTAAAACATAAAAAGTGGATGTAGAACAAACCAATTCTGAGGTGATGATAATAGGTTAACCCGTACATTGGACTATTATAGCATAACTGCTCAAATAACAGCTATTTAATTTAGTATAATTTTTCAAAAATGCAATTATATATGTTTGTTGTCAGCATTACCACAAATAATTGATATTGAATATTATTTCGTAGCAACAAATTAAAACAAAAGTAAAATATTTTTTTAACAGACTGCTGTTGCGACATGCCTAACTTTTTGTAACTAGTTAAGAAATGAAAAAGAACGCAATCAGGGTGATGAGACAAACACTTTTTGTTAAGAACATTTTTTGATCTGAGAATGTTATAGACACATGACCAAACACTATAACTGTCTTGTACTATCGGACGAAGCCGACGGGCTAAAAGCGAATTACTGTGCGAAATATTTTCAGATCTGAGAATATTGCAGACACACAACTGAATAGTAAATACTATAGCTCTTGTGTACATACTGTTCGATCAACTAATAATAACAAGCTTAGATGCAGATATAAATATATAGTTTGTCAAGTTGTCCATTTCACCATAATTTTGGTTGTGGTATTTGTTAAAAGACTTAGGGGGTTGAAATTAGAAAATTTTAATTTCTTGAACTCAATTTTGTTTACACAATATATATAGGTGCGGCTTTTAAGGGATAAACCCCTCTTAAAATAAATATTTTGTATCACTTTCATGATAAACGGAATTGCCGAGTACTATTTCCGATTTAACTTATTTTT
>OW121792.1:10351600-10354100 GCA_933228885.1 Leistus spinibarbis | reverse complement strand
GTAAATGTAGTCTATATTAAAACTGCAACTTTTTGAAAATAACTTAGTCTGGTCTGGTCTGGTCCAACCCAGACTTCAATCCCGAACTTAGTTATACCCGCATATATGCAGCTCGATCTGAACTATAACCATCTTGACAGCTATAAATAACCGAAACCGAACTTTAATCTATATGATCCGAATATTACCTAATATATTCAAATCAAAATCAACCCGAACTATTCAAGCGCGAACTATCCTACTCGATCCAACCCGAAATATCAAAACCGAACTATCCAACCTGAATTTTCCATTCCGAATTATACAACTCAAACTATTCAATCCGAATTGTCCAATCTGAGCTATACAACTCGAATTCACCAATTTAAATAGGCATGAATTTAAATAGGTCTCTTTTATAAATGTTGACAACATTTTAACATAATGTATTTTGCTATAGTTTATAATTATATGCAGGAACAAAATGCATCATTTATTGACACAAATTTAATTATATAGTAGATATACTTGTTTTAATTAATCGTTTCATAAACTTATGCATACTATTTTTCAGTAGCTAAAAAAGTACAACACTGTATATTCGGAACGGAATGTATGGCCCAAAGCCAAAAAGTAGATCTTATAAGAGTTAAATATAATAAAATTTCAGCTTTTGTTTCAACCATATATTTTTTTTAGAGATTTGTACCTTTCATTTAAGAAAAAAAAATTAAGATTTTACATGTTCTCATATTTACAATGTATTTTGGATATTAATTCATGGCTATCACAGCATAAATTTAAAACAAAACTTCAGCAATATTATTCGTATAAGATGAAGAATTTACATGATATAAAACAAATATGAATAAAAATGTTTACAATGTAACTGGTTAACTTTATAATAAAATGCAATATGAATTGAGTTATCTGATGACCAGTTCTACGCCGGGTATTCATATAGAATCGGATATCTTTACAGAAATCTTATATTTCTAGAGAAGTGGTTATCCGCACAGACCCGTGTATCCATAGAGAACCTAACCTGAACCTAATCTAATCCGTTATTCACTTAACCCGACTTATTTAGATTGGAGCAGAACTGTCCAATATATCCGATCCAACCTGAACTATCCAGATCAACCCGTACCTAAACTATGTACGTAGACCTTAAATATCTGAACTTATCCTAAACTATCTAATCCGACCCAAATTATCCGAACACAACCCGGTCGAAATTTTCGTAAAAAGAACCGAAGTCCGTTGGGGTTTAGGGTTTCGGGCACATGTTCCAGCTCTAGACCATATATCAACTTATGATAATGTCTATTTATAGATGTTATTTTAATAATTAGAAACCTCAAATGCAGCATATTTTATTTATTTGTTTTTAAGATATTAATTACAAACATTATAATTAAATATTATGAACAAACGTACGTAGTACTAGATTGCAACTTACTCTTATGTCTGTTGAGGACTTGAGATTAATTCGCTTTAAAATGTATAGATGACTCTTTATAAGATAGTAATTTTGAAGGAAACAGGATTATACTAATCCTAAATACATATTTTGTTTGTTTACCTTTTTTGATTTTCATATGTATAAGTCCACCGTTTGAAAATCTATTTCCTTAATCAATTTTATTTTGTTGACGAAATTTTAGCACTAGGCAATAAATTTGGTAAAAGATCGACGCATAATATGAGTTTATATTAGCGTTGCAATCTGTAGTGCAAACTATCTTAGATATAACACAAGTATATTTAATTTATAATATCAAATTAAAAATGTACTAATATGCATGTTTCTTACTCTAGGCCGCGCGAAAAGAAAGAAAAAAGTATTGAAAAAGAACGTCCAAGTAGTAAAAAGAACCGAAACGACTCCTCGTCAAACAACACAACAACCGAAGAAGAACACGAATGGTCTCGTCCGTATGTGAACCGCAATGCCCGACAGCCGGCTACAAATGCTCCCGCGCAACGTGGCACAAATTCCAACTACAATCGGAATGACGTGCTAGACTCAAGGGGCCTGTACAACGAGCAACAGTCAGATCGTTGGCCGTGTCCGACCCGGGACCGATTCAGCAACCAGCCCGAACACAAACGGGAAAGATTCGACGGATATGCAAGAGTACCATCATCCGGTGGCGGATACCATCGCGAAAGGGAGCATGGACCACGGGTCACGGATAAGAGAAAGTAAGTTTGATATTTTATTTCCTGCTAACTAGGATTAGGTGTATTTTTACAGAGCCAGGATTATATGTAGTATTATATTTTAGTAGCTCCTACACAAATATTTTTCAACGACTTCGAATGTATTTTATAGGGAACCAGTGCTTTATAACAGTGGTTTTAACCGCCGGTTCGCAGAAATTTTCTGACGATTCGCAAAAACACATGCTACGCCTGGATCATATAGAATAATATTAGGTTTAAAAACTATTGCAGAAAATATTAATTTTCTTTCTTTATATTTATTTCTGCCTTAGCAGTCTGTAAAATATTTCTC